>PPNH02000038.1:0-111217 GCA_003707165.2 Phaffomyces opuntiae
GCTGTAGATAATACCCTCCACATTTTAGAAATCCACTACATGTATTATGTTTTAGTCTCCCTCCGATCTAGGATTCATATTTGGGAACTTTTTAATGTTCCAGTATTTAATCTACTAATTTAAATGTTCCAGTATTTAATCTACTAATTTGAAGGCACTAGTTAACTATGTGTATTAAAAGTATTATTAAAAATAATTGCTATTACTTCATTCCAGCAGTGTTAGTTTGTCCCATATTCACCTTGTTTTACCCTTTACCCTTTTATGCCTTGAACAGTTTCTTGTTAGAATAAGAAAATCCCAGAATAATACCAATTGAAAGAACAAAAATTGTTCCATTAAAGATAGAATTCGATTCACTTATTCCATTAATGTAATCCATTAATTTATTATGACAATGATTGAAGAAGTTATAAATACTTGCCATAATCCCATTAGATTTTGATTTAACAACGATTTCAACACTGGTTAAGTATTGTGCTTTGATGGCTTCAACTAAATCTAATTCATCAGAAATTGTAACTAAATCTCCATCTTCATCAATGTAAAATAAATCATTTTCAGACAGATCAATTTCTAATTTTGTTTCAATCTCTTTTTTCAATAGAGTTAACAGTTTAATATCATCAAAAATTGAAACTCCTTCATTAATAGTCATATTAATCATATGAATATTTTTCTTATTATTATATCTTATTTTAAAATTGATAGTTTTAGCCTTAATATAAAAGCTAGTTCTTGTTAAAGATTGATTTGATGGAACTCTTGGTATACCAGTACCCGGCTCTGAAATAGAATCCCTAATAAAACTAGATCTTCTTGCATTGAATGATGATCTTCTTGAATTAGTCATAGTTAATTGGTTTAATGAACCTCTACGACTTCCAATACTGGGAGTTTGAGATCTTGAACTTGTTGGAGATTTAGCAACGTTTGATTCAAGATTATGAATATCGTCATACGATTTATCTAATGTATTCCAGAATTTATCCCAATTAATTGAAGCATCACCTAATCTTGATTTAACTTTTGAGGAAATTGTACCAAATGATTCAGCTTCTAATAATTCATCACTTTTAGATAATTGAATTAATGCAGCATAAGTTAGTTCTAAGACATTAACAATACCAATGATTTCTTGATTATTAGAATCAATGACTGGTAAATTTAAAAAATTCCCTTGAAACATTAATCTTAAAGCATTACTAATGTTCATATTATCCTTTGCAAATTCAGGACTTGTGGTTAGAAATCTAGCAACAGTACAGTTTGATGGATTATACTCCTTTGATAAGACTCTGAAACAAATATCTTTACTTGTGAAAATACCAATTATTTTTCTTGAAGTACTTGTTCTATCTCTCACTAACAAAGCAGTAGTTTCATTTTCCTCCATTAATAAAGCCGCTTCCTTAACATTAGAAGAAGAATCAATGTAAATAGGTCTTGTTGATTCTGAAAGAATTGATGATAAAGTTGGAATACCGATCAATTCACTTAATTTAGCAATTTCATTCATTATACGTGATGATTCCTTTGTATGAACATCTTCATAATCTTCAGCAACGTTAGTTAAAATCGAATTCAATTGAGCTGCATTCTTTGAGATTCTTTCTAATTTCAACATGGCTTGCTGGAAACATCTTGTTATATCTAAAACACCTTTAATCTTGTTTTGATCATCTGATAATGGTAAATGTCTAATTCCCCTCTCAACCATGATTTTTAAAGCAATAGTAACTGGTGTATTCATATGTAAACAAGTTGGATTAACAGTCATGATTTCAGTGACCTTAGTCAGTTTTGGATCCAATCCTTTAGCAACAACTCTTAAAGCAAGATCCTTTGCTGTGAAAAGACCTAATAAATTACCATTTAGATCTTTAACTAGAACACAATGGGTTCTATTTTTGGCCATTAAATTGGCAGCGAACAAGACATCATCTTCAGGAGAGCATTCTGTTGGGAAATCTGGTTTGAGTTGTAAGATTGTGGTCTTCTTCTTGTCCATAATAATACTGTTGATTTTTATATTTAATTTGTGGCAATAAATGTGACACCAAAAACAAATTTAATCGTAATTAGAAGTAGATTTTTGGTGAATGAGTTGAAAATGTTGATCAGAAACGGTTTTTATCACTAGAAACTCGTACAAAACACGTAAATTATGATCAATAATGAGATTTTTATCGAGTTTAACTAAATTACGTCAATTTTAGGTGAAATTTTATATTCTAATTTTATTTGCTTTTATAAATTTTGACGCAAAAAAATGGAACAAATCACGTGAATTACACCTGAATTTACTCTTTGAAGTACTTGAAGACGGCTGCTGGGGCTTTACCGGCAGCAACTAGACCTTTGGCAGATTCAGCTAGAGCAGCCTTGACAGCAGAGGCATCCGCAGCTTTGGAGGCAACGTCAGCCAATTGAACATCATCGAAGAATTCAATCAATAAAGCAATATCAGCATCAATGGTATCAGCTTGAGCAGCATCACCAAAGTAATTGTTGTCTTTACCAGCAGCTCTGATGGTTCTCTTGTTCTTCTTTCTGGCAGATTTAGCAGCTTCTTTGTTTTTCTTGTTGTCAGCTCTGGCAAGAATTTCAGCTTCTTCAGCAGCTTTTTTAGCAGCAGCTTCTTCAGCTTCCTTTTTAGCTTTAGCTTCAGCTTCAGCTCTAGCACCTGCTTCACTTTCCCATTTCTTTTGGGCTTTAGCTTTCTTTTCAGCTTCTTTGAAAGCTTTCAAACGTGGATCTTCATTGATGGCTCTGTCAACTAAATCGAATAATCTGGAGTTATCTTCAGACTTCTTCTTCTTTCTAGCAGCGACGTTTTTACGTTCAATGTAACGTTTGTGATCTCTGTTAGCAGAATCATCTGGAACATCTTCATCTAAGAATTCGAAAGATCTCCAAGAATCGAATTTTGACCAGAAGTTATAGAAGGCTTCGATTTCAGCTTTAGTTGAGTTTTCATCACCTAATTCAGGAACTGGTTGTTTCTTAGAAAATCTAGCTTCAGAAGCAAAAAATGGCCCCCAAGCTTCAAGGAAATCATATTTGGTACCTTTTACTGGAGGTGGAACATCAGCATTTTCATCAACAGAATCGAATTGTTGACGAGAAGTTGGTTTCATTAAAGTTTCATGAGCCTTTTGGATGATTTTGAAGAAACCATCTTTATCTAAACCACCTTTTTCACCTTTTTTATCAGGATGATGTTTCAAGACTTGTTTTCTATGAGCTCTTCTAATTTGATCTTCAGTAGCTCTCCATCTTAAATGAGAAATACCTAAAACAGCATACAAATCAGCAGTTTTCCATTCTCTTGGATCATGTTCCAATAGCTCATCATCTTGTTCTTCATCACCTAAATCGGCATCTTCATCAACGGTTTCGACATTGTTGACGTTCTTAGCAGCTTCGACTTGTTCGTATTCAGACCAAGTATGGCCTCTTAAGGATCTGGTGGCATGGGCTAAAAAGTAACGGCCGACTGGCTCAATTGGCTTTCTGACGGCTGGAGTGTATTTGGCTTCGGCTTTGAAGTTGGCAGAGCCGAAGTTTGATGGTAATGAAGGCAAAGACATCGTTGATATCAAGTGCTTTTATATATTGGTTGAAAATTTTTTCGAGATTTTTTTTTATGTGTTTTTTCTAGAGCGATGGCTTTACTCTAACAGTAGAGACATATTCAAATAGCTATAATAATGTCCTCACAAAGACAAGATCTTGCGTTCTTCAGCGATAATTCCATCATTCCACACTCAGCACTACAAAAGGAGCATCTGTTCTCACTCATCACACACACTCAGGGGACTTCACCAAGTTGGTTTGTTAATATATTAGTAGAGAATGGGTTATTTGGAACTTGTTGTATAAATCATGAAAAGAGTCAAATTAAAAGCATCAAGAGTGATGTTGTATTAATTTCATTCTTACAAGACTTTGCATTCTATGAAAAGGATTTGAGAAAGAATGGGATTGAAGTCAAAGATTTAAAATCATTTAATTTCATTGATTGTTTCACTGATTTATTTAATAAAATAAACAATGAAGAATCATCAACAATTGATAGATATTTCCATGATTTAATCACCAAAATCTCAAAGATCCAATCCAAGAATAAAATAATCATAATTGAAGGAATTGAATTCTTATTGTCTTCTACAAATATCACATCAATTAAATTATTAAATCATATCAATAAATTACATAAATTATCATCATCTTTATTTATAATATCATCAGTCGATAAAGAATTAATAGACACACAGGGCCAACTGGATAAATCAGCACCTGAATTCAAAACTTTTGATTTTTTAATAAGATTGATCCATCGTGCTCAATTAAACATTTCATTAAGACCTTTAGAAACTGGGAGAGCTAATGATATCACTGGGACTTTAACTATCTCAAGGGGTGCTTTACCATTCGAGTCTTTGAATATATCAGAAAAGGAATATTTATTCCATGTTACAAAAGATCAACAGACTAAATTATTCTTCAGATAAATAAATAAATTTGAATTAAAATAAATAATAAATAATAATTAAACTAGTTGTAATGATCATTAAATTGATTTCTCTGATCTTCTTCTTCTGTTATATAAATCATCCACTGTAAATTCAACAGCACATCTCGTCCATAAAATCGGTAAAGCTGGCCAAACGCTTCTTTCACCAACAAGGATCCAATATGGAATATTCTCCATCGTTCTATGAACATCAAACACTCTACCAAAATCTTTAACTAATGCTCTTAATTCAGGAACGATTGTTACTTCTGTTGAGTTTTTAGGTGTCTTTTCATCAACTGCTAATCTTTTAATACCTGACCATAATATCCCTGCTCTATCCATCAAATCAAACCTATGTTGTAATTCCAAACCGATTAATCTATGTAACATTCTCTTGATTTTCCAACCTGTTTTATGTTTGATGTCTGATATTATTAAAGGTGCTAAATATGGTCTTGCTAATGATACGATGAAATTATTGACGTTGAATAATTCAGTGACTCTAGTGTATGGATTTTGGTTATCTGGTAATTCACTTGCCTTTTGTGGTGTTAAGAAAGTGTATTCGTTATTAGTGTTGAAGTTGTACGGTTTGATTTCATTCTTTAAGTCTTTGACGTATAATTTAACATCATCTTTTAAAACATTTGAACCAATTGATGCATAAACTGCACTCCAAATTAAAACGTTTGGAGCTGAAACATAGTTTAATAAGCTTGGAATAGCTTTATCTGTAGGATGAACGATGATGTTTAATATCTTTTCAGTTTTCAAATATGCTTCTTCAAATGTCATATCACCAACTATTAATTGAACATATTTCATGAAGATTAAAATATCTTGAGAATATCCTTTAGTGATAACATTTTCTAAAATTGAACCATACCTTTCATCGACATCTGTATTCAATCTATCAATTTTGGAAATATCTTCAGTTATTGAAGATAATATATTTGATAACTCATCATTTGTTAAACAACAAACCAATGAAGCAACAGTTGCACCCATTGCACTACCTGATATTATTCTTGGTAGCAGACCTTTGAAATTCAATGCTTTAACAACACCTAAATGGCATAACCCGAATAAAGAACCACCTTGTAAGATTAAAGCAGTACTACCAAATGATTGTCTTGCATCATGGAAAAAGTTCAATTTTAATTGATTTGAAGTCAATGAATGATCATGAAGTTTAACTTCATCTAGATAATGTAAACAGTGTAACACTTCACATATATAATCTTCAATTAGTGTTTTGGTTCCAGAATAAGATCTATTAAACAATTCTCTATTGGCAATCCCACCAAAATTTCTTAAGAATCCACCACTTCTGAACAATTTCAATAATAGATACACATCATCATTGGCTCTTGCCTCTCTCAATGAGTTCAAACGATCAGATATCAATCGATAGTCGTATTTTTTACTGGTGAAATTGTGTCTCCATAAATCAGATCCAATCAACCTATCTATTAAAACAGCTTCATCTTGCCAATCTTCATAAGTTTCAGCCTTGAGTAGATTCTGTTTCGCTACGTTCACTGGGTTCTTTCTCCTCCATAACTCGACTGATTTCCAGATCCAGAAGGTGCTGATATCGAATATAACGTCAATGATTGTCCACACTATAGGAGGGATGTGGTTCTATTTTGTATGTTAGTTTAGGAAAAAGGGCATCACTTGAATGTGCAAAACTCACCAGGACGACCGACAGAATCGACAAGAAGAAATATTTCGGAGCCAGAAGCATTGAAGCGGAATTGGGGCTAGCTATTGCTGTCTTTTTATACAATTCTCAGCTGTTTATGGGAGAAGAAGTTATAAAAAAATGTGTCAAATTTTTGTTTTTCTCTTCTTCGATCAAAAGCTTCAATTGGATTCATGAGTTTGTTGGTCCAGACACAGCTGAGGTCTCTATTCTCCCTCAATAGACCCAGAATCCACTCGCTAAGGCCTAAAACTACAAACAGATTCTTCACTGCAACTCCAATCACAAGAAGTAATCCTCTGCTATCCAACCTGATTGAAGAGTTCAATGAACAAGAAGATAAAAAACCCAAACAACCCAAAGAAGAATCCAAATGGACACACTTCAGATCACTTCTGTTCAAATGTTTCGAAGTCTCAAGTGTCACTTTGGCCTCACTATTAATTCTAATAAGTGCTGGTGTTTCATATCATAAATTCTATGAGATTCATGTTCTTTCCAAAATGAGTAATGCATTTGATAAAGGAGATGAAGCATTCGAATTGACGATGCACAAGAGAACAACATCAAGGGACGGTGAATGGATTGAAAGACCACAACAACAATTGTTGGATGCCATCATAAGTGGTGATATCATTGGTCGTTATTTCTTAGTCACTGGTGAAAAAGGCTGTGGTAAATCTTCAATGATTCTAAACTCTTTAAAGAAAATAGATAGTTATAATTGTTCATTCATTGATGCACACTCAGATCCTGAGATCTTTAGAATCAGGTTAGGTAAGGCTTTAGATTTTGAATATCATGAAGATTATATCGGTTCTTTATTTTCAATCAGAGGTCCAAGGGACACAACTGCATTATTAGACATTGAAAGAGCCTTTAATAAACTAGAAGAAGTTGCTGTTGCAAGAGTGAAAAAAAGTGGGAAACCATTGATTTTCATTATTAATAATGCTCATTTAATTAAAGATGATGAAGAAGGTGGTAAATTAGTTGAATTATTACAACAAAAGGCAGAAGCATTAAGTGGAGCAGGATTAGTCACTATGATTTTCAATTCTGATGATTATTGGCTTTATGAAAGATTAAAGAAATTGGGCACACGGTTAGAAGTTATCAATGTTAAGGATTTTAATAGAATGCAAGCACTTAAAGCATTAAAAGTTACAAGAATGAGATTTTACAATGAATTAATCGATGATGATATTGCTAATAAAGTATACGATTTAATTGGTGGTAGACCACAACATTTAGCAGAAGTTTCCAAACATAGTGATTTATTAGAAGCATGTCATAGATTAATAGATAGAGAAAAAACATGGTTTTTAAATCAGTGTGGATTATTAGGATTAGGAATGGATGATGATGTTAATGAGAGTGGTAAATTTGCAACTTCTGCCATGTTATTAATGAAGGAATTTTCAGAAATGTATCTACAAAATCAAGATTTATATTCGTCTGTCAATGCAAATGAACATAAATTACCAGAATTACCATTATGGAGAGCAAGACAAATTATGACGAGAAATGATTATATTCAAACATATGATAATTTAAACATCTTTACGATTGATTCATCAAATTCATTCGTCAGGGCAGATTCAATACCGATGATGAGGGGATTTTTAGAGATTTATAAACAGCCTAAATTCGAAGAACTATTAAAAGACACGATTAAAAGAGTTGGTGATATTGAATCATTAGGAAGAACAAGAGAATTAGTTGCAAAGGATTTAGTACTAGGTTCATCCTATAGGATTAAAAAAGAAGATGATGAATTTGTTGTTAAACTTGATCTTAATGAGAAAGTTGGAGAAGATGGAAAACATAAACTGCATCCAACTACAAGACAAGGAGAGATTCAACTATGGAAGAATAGACTAGATGGATATAAATGAGTACTTCTCTATCAATTAGTGTAAGCTCATCGCCTCATCACTCGCAACCTTTCCCAATTCGGACAAATCAGTAAGTGTAAAAAAATTAGAAAAATTTTCTATATAAGAAACTCTCTTTAAGTAACAAAATAAAGAAATCCAAAACATGAGTGAATCAGTGAGTTCAAATCATGAATTGAAACCTTCATAGTTGAATTATTAACAGTTCAACAATAGACCGAGCCAGTCACAAATTACACATTATGTATCCCAACCAGCGTCATCAGTGGAAGTAATGCAAGAAATTTGCAACAAGTAACATCAACATTATATCAAATTGCTAAAGTTGCCAGTATTTACAACGTTGGAGAGATTGTCATAATGGACACATTAAGAGAAGTTGTTGAAAAAGTCGATTTGAGTGAAATTGATAATAAATCAGGCAAAAAGAACAAGATCAAATTCAATGATGAAGATACAGTTAGTAATGAATCTACTACTTCTGCTGAAATAACAGAAGAAGCAATGCTAATAGCCACGATCTTACAATATTTCGTCACACCACCATATTTAGTGAAGACTATATTCAAGAGTAAATTCCTACCAAATTTCCAATATGCTAAAAATTTCCCAAAATTAACAACATTACCCTTCATGTCACCTGAAATTCAATCAAAATATCGTGAAGGTTTAACGGTAACAATGGGTAAAATTCATAAACCAAAAGGTTTAGCTAAAAAGAAATCACAACCTTTGAAAAACACTAAATTCGTTAATGTTGGATATGATCAATATTTAGAATTAATTGGTCAACAAGTGCCAACTAACGTTAGAGTCACCGTTGATACCGAGTCCAAAAAAGTCATATCACCATTAGAAGCATACAAGGGTGTTGTTGGTGCTAAATCATCATATGGATACCATGTAAGAATTGCCAAATCATTTTCATCGATTTTCACAGAATCAAGTTATAAAGATGGTTATTCATCAAGTATATGGATTAATAGCAGTGATTATTTTCAAAATAGTAATGTTAAATTAAGTAAATTTAATCCAAAGAAATTAGGAAATGATGGGGATAAGAATTTATTGTTGATTGTTTCTAAATGGTCAGATATTGAATATAGTTTTAATTTAGATAAGAGTAATTTACAAGGTGTCGAGGATGCTAAAGAGTTATTTGATGGGGAAGTTGAAATACCGATGGGTACTAGAATTGAAGATGGGGCAATGATCGCATTGACTAAATTGACTCTTTGATTTTTGTGTATATTTTCAATTATCGAGTGAATTTTGTGCTATATAGTGATGTATTTAATGTAGTTTAGAATGTAATTTTTACTATGAAATTTGTATAAGATAATCAACCAAATGACTGTGCTAACTCTATAGGAATCTATCAAAATATCAATAATTTTGAAAAAAATTGATTTCATTCAATAAATTCTGAATAAATATTTCAATCAAAAATCATCTTCAAAGCAACAAATAATCAACATCTCCCACATCAAGAAGATCAACGCCACCAACACCCATACACACACACAATCACCACAATGAGAACAATAAAACCACTCCCACTAATCGAGGCATGTAACAGAAGAATCAAACACAAACAAACACCACACCTTGATTTTCAAATCGGTTTAACGATTCTAATATCAACGATCCTAATATTTGTTATTTCAATGTTATACATTTTCAATATCCTTGTAATACCCAACACTTTACTAAGTGGTAGTTCACAAGGTGAATTGGATGAATTTGGTGATTTGATGGATGATTTCCCAATTGTCAATTATTATAGTATCGCTGTTTTATTAATACCTGTTGGATTTTGGATATGGACTGTCATTTCATGGACTGCTTTAAAATTATTCAAACATTCAAAAGGTGCAAAGGCTTCATCTTGATATGAATGATATGACTGGCTTTAGCTGTGTTATAACTTATGAATGTATGAGTTTATGTTAATTCTTGGAGTCGATCATGTATGACGTATTAATATGGTAGTGTGATATATTTAATTCTATTAATAAAGATCATCAATCATCAATGTGAGTTACACAGGTCGTAATAATATAATAATAGTGATGCATGTAACACTTTCATAAGAGACGTATAGTGAAGTAATATCCAGCTTTAATTTATTGTTGCTATTTTAATTTAATCAAGTAAATTACTCTCATTACATCACAGCAATTATCGAAAAAATATATAAAGAAGACAATAGAACCAACAATAGTAACTAACAACTACTACCACTATCATAAATAGTACATTAATAACTAATCAAATAATTAAATACAAAAATGGCTTTCACTTGTTCAGATATTATCAAAATAATTGCAGCTGTAATCTTACCACCTTTAGGTGTATTGTTAGAACTTGGTATTGGTTTCCCATTCTTCCTTAATATTGTTTTAACCATATTAGGTTATATTCCAGGTATCATACATGCTTTATACATCATATTAAGATATTAATGAAGACGGTTGAAGGCGTTGGTGAGATTATATATTAACTTTCTTTAATTAGAATTATATATAATAATGTGAAATAATAATATTAATGAGCTGAAATTTTTTATTCATTCTTTTTCGTATTTTGATCTTTATGAATATGATTAAATTGTCTTCTTTGTTTAATAATTTCTAAAATTGTATCATTTGCATCAATTGGACCAAATTTTCTAAAATTTTTAATGTCTTGATTAATATTAGTTGATTTATTAATTAAATAATCTTCAAAAGATTCACCTAATTCATTAAAATATTCATAATTCAAGATGAATTCTTGAGGATTTTTAATTAAATCCTTTAATGTTGTTTTATTATAAATATCTGAATTGAAACCTTCACCTTTATGTAAAGTAATCACTGGAGTTTTCAATTTTTCAAATAATCCAGCCTTTGATGCTTTAACTAATCCACCATATTTTTTAATTTCAACATCTTTTATATATTCTCTAAATTCTTCAACACTGGCCTTACGTGATCCTGTCCAACCAATTTCAATCAAATCATTCTTCAAATTTTCATCATTTTTATCAATTTTAACAGGATTGAAAATGTTTAAAGTATATGGATTTAATAAACCTGAATATAAACTTAAATAAATTATAATTGATTTGAAAACATGAGCACCAAAGAAAAACATCTGTGCGAAATATGAAGATTCTTTAGCAGTTTCTAATAATAAATCATCAGCTAATTGAACATATCCAAATTGAAACAATAAAAATGATACTAATCTGGTAACTTGATTAGTTAAACAAATCCCTGGAGTTGGAGAATAAACATCTGGTAAATCAGTATATAACCAAACCAATAGCAAAGTAATGACAGAATATTGAATAGTGTAGTTCTTTTCCCAAACTGGTAGGACTAATTGACCTGGCCATATTTTATCAGAGATTTTATCTTCTAATTTAACAGATTCAATTGAACTTAAACAATCTTGACTGAATAAAATCCCACCATAATCGGTTAATAAACCAGGATGAGTAGAGATTTGGAACTCAACAGGGATGTTATTATAAAAAACGGATGGTTTAAGACTTAATTTCAAAGTTTTGAAGATTTTTAGTAATGATTGGAAATCATCATTGATGTTTGTACTGAAACAATAATCCTTTTCTTGATCTTCATTCATTCTAATGTAGATTTCTAGTCTTGCTTCTTGAGCATCAATGACATCAGCTGGGTCATTTGATTCGATGGACATTGTGCTTTTATTGTGGATTATTCGCCTGTTTATGGAAGTGTTGATAAATTTAAAGAAAGTGGAAAGTCATCATGTGTTGATTATTTGTTTTGGGGAAGTCGGAATTCGGAACTGGACACTCATAAGCAGGTACTAATAGATAATAGATCAGAGAGTACTACAATCACCATAATAAGATCTCTAGAACTCCCTCCCTCTAAACAGCTCTCTAATGACTCTCTTATTCACAACGGTCTCCTCCACAATCGCATCGACCAACTCATTCTCAACTCTTCCGTACCAAATACCAATCCCATCATCATCGAAATACAGTACGTTCCCAGCATAGGCATGTCCTCCAATATGTGAAATTATACCAACTTTAACACCATCAGGATTAGTCTCACTGTCATATAACAGTCCGCGTTCCTTCAGGTTGAATTTGAATTCTTCTTGCAAAACTGGACCAATTATACCACATCTTAAGTCTCTTTGAGTATGTCCACATATTAGTATCATTCTGTTACGATTCTTTCTACTGTTAATAGTGGTGTTGGGATCATTGTTCGGTGTCAGCGTGCTCCTCATAAATTGTTCCACTTGTGATTCATTTATGGAATAGATCTCATTGTCAGGGTATACCAACACATCACTTGAATCAGCACCTGCATCATTAGATCCATCATCAATATGAATATTTGAAATCAAAACAGGATGCATTGGATCAATTATATCTCTTTTCAATGAACTCATCTTAGATATCAACTCACTGGGCATCAATTCTAATTTCGAGTACCATTGATCTGGTGATATTTTACTTCTAATTAAAACATGTTTCCAATAGTTTGCCTTTGTATTAAGTAATGATTTTTCATGATTTATTGGTAAATCTTTTGGAAGTTCACATTTACAGAACGTTGATGGGGATATTAGTTTTGGTTTGGGGATCTGGGCCCCGTATTCTATCAGTTTGTATCTGTCCTGGATACGCACGAGGTCCTTCAAAAGCTTCATTATGGCTCTTTGATTATCAGATTGGAATCTTTAGTGATGAGTCCAGTAATAAATACTTGAAAGATATTACGTAATCCTTACATAGCCATCTCCGATCTCCGAGCAGCCAATCACAGCGCGCCATTTCCGGAGATCACGTTTTCGCTCAAATATTTTTCAGTTTAAAAACACGAAAATTCCCAAATTTTTTTTTGCTTCACGTGGAAATCACGTTTAAGAACAAAAATGCAAGTCAATAAAAGAAACGGCGAGGAAATCATCGAGCTCAGCAAGGTCAAGAAACTCAAACCTTCTGCCAAATCAGACACCGAGGATTCAATCAACGACGCTGCCGCCAAATACGACAAACAAGACAATCAAAACAACATCGATGCTGCTTTAATCTCTCAAGCTCAGGATTATGAGAACGATCCTAATGCCCCATACGCCAATCAAGACTCAAGTCGTGCCGCTGCCGCTGCTGTTGCTGCTGCTGATGTCCTACAACGTTCATCTCAGCAAACTTTACATCAATCTCCTGATAAACCATTAGCTGGGTCTGAAGAATGGCATAAAATTAGAAAAGAAAACCATAAAGAAGTTGAAAGACGTAGAAGAGAAAACATTAATACTGGGATCAAGCAATTATCTGCCTTGTTGCCAACTGCTGAAAACAACAAATCTCAAATCATTCAAAGAACAGTTGAATATATTACTAGATTGAAGGAAAATGAAGCAAATAACACTGAAAAATGGACTCTAGAGAAATTATTAAATGAACAAAATTTAACTGAATTAAGAAGTGCCAATGAGAAGTTAAAGGTTGAATTGGAAAGAGCTTATAGAGAAGTCAAACATTGGAAAGCTGTCAGTGGAAATGAAGAAGAATAATAGGAATTTCTTCCTTTTTTCAATTAGTTCGAAAAGTGTATCAATAGTTGGTGATTAGTGCTTATCTTTTTTTTGTTTATTAGCTGAAGCGTGTTTAGGATTGTGTTTTTTTGTATATTGGTATTGATTATTTTATTGTATGTGTATTTTATTTTAAACATCCAAGTCACGTATTAGTATACCTTCATTACCTTTACCCAAAGCACCTAATACTTTAACATTATTATTATCAAAGTATGTTGTGAAAAAAGGAAATTTATCTGCTTCACGGTCTTTCCCATAGAACTGTACCATGGTACTACTTCCACAATACATCACTTCATCTTCAATTCCTGATCTATTATTAATAACAACTGTGGTTTTATGATCTAAATTGTTACTTTTCCAAATTTGATGAACAAAGGGGAAGAACCTCATGATCCAATAATTAATCGTTCCATAATCTGGTTGATCCAATTCCTCATACTCTTTGATATATCTATATTTTTCAATTTCTTTGTTTTCTTCATCAATTATAAATCCATTCTTTTGATGGTTTTCAATATCTTTAAAATACTTCTCACTTAATTTCAGCTTTTCTTCACTTGTGACACCTTCAGCAATAGAAGGCGATGATGAATGTAACCAAGCACTTGGACAAATGATCAAATTGATTCCATTATCTTTACAAAAATTACTGAATTCGAATTTTTGAAAAGGTGCCTCAAATTTATATGGATTTAAATCCATACAGATCCCAATTGTAGCTTTAACACCCTCCATCAATTGAAACCCAGTGAATCCAGGTCCTTCATTTGCACCCCATACTTCATCAGTTTCATAAAGAAATGATTTCCTATAATTATGAATGATTTCACCATGTTTATTGAAAACAACTGCACTGTTGAATATTTTTGAATCATTGGTTCTTAGTTCAGGATATCCCAACACTGTGAAACATTTATACTTCAGACTTGTCTCTTTTGCCCATCTTAACGTTGGGCCTGGGTTTGTAGTGGATTCAAGAAATGGTTGGATATGTGATTTAGAAGTGTAGTTGTATCCAGTAAGTCCTAATTCTGGAAGGATTAAAAGATCTAATGGTTGTTTGGAGTTGGAGAGGGATTTTGAGAGAATGTGGTTGGCACGTGAGATGTTCTCTGTGATTGAGCCGATCTTTGGGTTTAGTTGAAGCGTTGCGATTCTTAATTTCATTGGTGTTATAATTAATTTTTCACTTGGAGATTTTAGATTTTGTATTAAATTTGTGGATCAGTAGTGATTTTTTATAAGCTACCAGTTACAAAAAAAACATTCTAGTTGTGTTTATATATTATCATACACATTATTCAAATTTCATCAATCAATCAGAGCATCCAGTTTATCATCCTTGATTTCTTCGATCCCATTATTATTAGATTCCTTAAATATATTTAAGTTAGGCAATTTATCATTATCATGATCATTAATCATTAACTTTTGTTTCTTTTGTAATAAAATCTCAAGTTTTGATTTATTTAGTTCACTGACTGCTGGATTTTTTATATCTTTTATTGATTTTTGTAATTTTTTGATCTTTAAGTCGATGTCTGGATCATATTCATCATTATTGTATAATTTTAATAGTTTTTTATAAGTCCATCCAATCTCATTGAAATCGAGATTATTGATTCCATAATTTGCATTGTTTGAATATTCTGATTTAAGTGTTTGTTTCATGATCTCTGATTGTTTAATTGTTCAGTGGTTAAATCAATGTTCTTGTCTTTGATGTATTTCATCTCTAATTTATGAGAATATAAATCTTTATTAATTAATTCATCATCATTAATCATCAATTGAGATAAGTATTTCAATTTATCAACATCATTTATATCATTATCTATCTTAATAAACTTCTCCTTTTCATTAATCAACGTTATTTGTGAAACTCTTGCATAATAATCCAATATATTCCCATCATTCAATAAATATTCAACATCAGATTCATCATACCTGTTCCCATCCAATTTCTCATTAAACCCCTCAATTTCCTTCAACACCTTACTCTGGATCCAAATCCTCAACTGTGGTAAAAAAACATGATTATGATATTCCTTAGCCAATAATTCCTGTGTCGTATATTCTTCATTCAAGATCTCATCAACTTTATTAGGAACATATATAGAAACGCCATTGAATTTCGTCAGTCTTAAAGGCATGATTTCATTCAATTGATAAACGTGTTCATTTCGACAATTATAGACTTTTAATTTGTGATTTATATCATATCGTTGATTGGGATCCAATTTTGATGTTAAACCAATCGGACGTTTACGAGTCGTTGGTCTCTTGGATGTTGATAACAGACTGAATGTCATTGGATCATGTTTCTTTAATATCGATTTATCATGTTGTGTTAATGGTTCATACATATCATCAATAATAACATTTGGATCAGTGTGGTCTATATCATCACCTTTAATGAGTTCAAATTCATTTGCAAATCGTGTTGGTAAGTCAACTGAACTGACACTCAACGCGGTCAAGTCAATAAATAACCCACTTTGTGTATCAATAAACCTTCCATCGATATTATTCAACCCGTTACCACGCACCCTATGTGTGATTGAATCAGTGATATCTAAATAATAAGCACCATTCCCCAAAATAGGATCCTCTATAATCAACGACCCATTGAAACACTCTGCCAATTTAACGAAATCTGCAAATGGTAATTGAATATCTAAATCATCATCCCATGGGAAATGCAATCCATTGAAACTATGTGATAATAATCCACCATGTGATAACTAGGAGAGTATTCCTTCATTTGATGTGAATTCACTCCATGTCTTTAACATCCGTGAGATGATCATCTCTGTTTCGAATTGTGTGTATGATTCACCTTTGTAAAACCTCCAATCGTAATGTGATGCTCCATTGACGCACTTTGAGGAGACTTCAATGAAATGTTTTCGTAATGTTGATTGTTTTCTATGGAGTGAGTGATGGAGTGATTGATGAAAATTTTGTTGATGTTTGGAAGTTGGTAGTGTTGATTTAAGGTATGATGGTGCGTTGAATAAGAATCTTTTATGGTTTAATTCAATGTTATAATCTTTGAATTTTGATGATGTTGATGATTTGAAGGATTCAGTAGATTTGATGAATTCATTATATTGAAATCTTATATCTCCTTCTAGCGAGTTTTCAGAGCTTACTAAATCTTTAACAAGTCCTTTATATTTCATGTTCTGAGATTGTTTATCCTTCACTCTATCATTTGAATCAACATCAATTTTAACATTTCCTGATTTTAAGGCAAATATCAAACTCATTGGATTTGGAGCAGTGCTGTATAAATACGAAGCACCTTGTAATGTTGCTTTTGCTTTACTTTTAGTCTTGAATAAATTACCAAAGGCTTTAAAACCCGGTTGTCTTTTAGATCTATCATCAACAGAATATTTGGAACATAATGTGCCTCTTCTCATGTATTCTAGCTTTGTAGGGTATCCTTTCATATTGTTTAGTGACGATTGTTCAAAGAACGGGGTTGAGCCATATTGGATAAACTTATCATTTATTAATTTTTGAGTTGATTTATTAATTGCATCAACACATAATAATGAACAATCGAATTTTTCAGATTTGGGGAGATTAATAAACCTGTTTAGTGTTTTCCCAATATCGACCCAATCATACCAACTGAAAGGAATGGTTATATCTTGACCATTATTATTTTGGATTTGTTTAGTGATGTATGATAGGTAAACACCTCTTGTTAATATTGGATCATATTCATAAGTTTTATCAATATCGTGCCTTGAGATGAATGAGGTGGGGATTTGATATGTCAGTATATTATCTGTCTTGTAAAGGTTCTGTTTGATGAAATCAGATAATGGTATCCCATTTAATGTGTCATTGTTATTGGATTGGTTTGAGGTCAGAAGACTATTAAATTCGTCTTTTTGTGAGTCTTTGAGTTGGAAAGTGTAATATAGGAATATTGATATTGTGATAAAAAGAGCCAATATTCTGTTCCTTCTCCTGTGTAGCAACATCAGCAATTATAACAGTGAGTGTTAATGCTGGATTTGAACAAAGATTAAAAACTGTGAGATTTATGTATGAAATTAAAATTATTCACTTCGGCTTTCGGAGATACGAGGTGGTTGAAGATTTGGAAGAGAGAATCGATATAAGAGGAGAGCAGAGTACCCTGAAGCGAGATTAAAGTAGGTGTATCCAATGAGTGATCCACTCCGACGCCTTCGACATCCATAAATCCACTTCAGAGAGCAATAAACCCCAACTATCAACAATCTTCCCCCAAAATGTGTCAAAATTCACTTATCCGAGCCCAGGGCTTCCTAGTATTTCCGCGGGAAGAATTGGGTCAATATCAGAGACATTCTTAAGAACAAAAAGAAAGCTCATCGATTTTTAAAGATTCGAGAGATCTTGCAATGGATGTCGACTATTACAACGAGGAAGGTGCGTATATCCACTATCAACATCTACGCAACACACACTAACACGCCCATTCAGATCTGAAAGCCTTCGAGAACGCTTTAAACGATGCAAATGACGACCAACAACCCCATGTTGAAACAATAACTTCATTAAACGATTGGACTCCAATCAGGACAAAAATAGAAACTGATAAAGATAGAGATGATTTCTTTCAAAGTTGGTCTTATAAGATCCTACGATTTCCTATCCTGATACCCATCTTGATATGGATTGGTATTCTAATGGTTACATATTTCTTCTTAAGAGGATATATTGCATTATACGAATACGCATGCACTTGGAGAGGACAGAGGAAGAAATTAAGGGAGAAATTAAGAGCTTCTAAAAATTATCAAGAATGGGTTGAAAATGCATTGAATTTAGATAAATATTTGAAGTTGGATAAATGGAAATCAATAACGAGATTTTATTATTATGATTATAGAACTTTACAATATACCGTTCGAAATTTAAAGAAATTTAGAATCAATGAACAGCCTGAAGATCTATCACTATTATTACAAAACTGTGTTAAGGCAAATTTCGCAGGAACTGAAAATCCAATAATGTATTCAAGAACGTATTATGGTTCAAAAGATTTAATTGAAGAGTATAATTCTGAAATAATTAAAGCTTTGAATTATCTAATTGATGAAGAATCAATCGATCCAGTCATCAAAAAGAATCTATTGAAACAAATGAGTAGAAATTTGGGTAAAACTGCATTATGTTTATCAGGTGGTGCATGTTTTGCATATAATCATTTTGGTGTTGTTAAAGCATTATTACAAAACGATTCAATGCCTAAAATTATAAGTGGTACTTCAGGTGGTGGTATTATTGCTGCATTAGCCGCAACTAGAACAGATGAAGAATTAGAAGAATTATTAGTTCCTGAATTAGCTAAAAAGATCACTGCTTGTAATGAATCATTTTCAGTTTATTTTAAAAGATTTTTGAAAACTGGTGCAAGATTTGATTCTGTTGATTGGGCTAAGAAATCATTATGGTTTACAAGAGGTTCAATGACGTTTAAAGAAGCTTATGAAAGAACTGGGAAAATTCTAAATATATCAACGGTTCCAGCAGATCCTCATTCTCCAGTGATTCTATGTAATCATATAACATCACCAAATTGTGTCATTTGGTCAACTTTATTAGCATCAAGTGCAGTACCTGGGATCTTAAACCCTGTTGTATTAATGATGAAAGATCCTAAAACTGGGAAATTATCACCTTTTAGTCTAGGTACCAAGTATAAAGATGGTTCATTAAGAACAGATATTCCAACAGAAGCATTAAACACATATTTTAATGTTAAATTTTCAATAGTTAGTCAAGTGAATCCACATATCTCATTATTCTTCTTTGCACCAAAAGGGTCAGTTGGTAGACCAGTTTCAAGATTCAAGACAGGTTTAAGAGGTGGTGTAATTGCAGCAGGATTAGAAAATTATATTAAATTAGAAAATAAAAAATGGTTAAAATTGATTAAATCATTGGATTTATTACCACATATTTGGGATCAAGATTGGTCTAATATTTGGTTACAAAAATTTAGTGGAACAGTGACAATTTGGCCAAAGATTCAAATAAGTGAATTTTGGTATATTTTAAGTGATCCAACAGAGGAAAGATTGGCAAAGATGATTAGAAATGGTGAAATTTCAACATATCCTAAAATTTTATTCATTAATCATAGATTAACTTTAGAAAGAACGATTTCTAAAGGTTTAGAAAAATTAAGAAAGATAAGTAAAGAAAAATTAACTAAAGAATCAAAAGTTGAATTATTGAAAAGAACATTGGATGAATCTGATGATGATTATAGTTTTATTGGAAATAACGGAAATGTTGATAATCATGCTAGTTCTTTACAACATCAAGTTGGATTTGGTTCAGGTAATGAAATTGAAGAAGAAGAAGATTTATTGAGTGGTAATTCTCTCACTGATGATAATAATGAAATAGATGGGCAATTGAAAAGACGTAAAAAGGTAGGATCTACATCATGGTGGTGATTGGAAACGTGTATATATGGGTTATTAATTAATATTGTGTGGTTAAATTGCTTCTAATTGTAGGACACAAATATAATTGTTTATTATCTCTTATCAGCTTTTCTTTGATGATTAATCTTGAAGCAAGAAGCAAAATACAGAGCCAATACCCAATCCCCGATTCAAGTAGATTTTAGATTCTAGAATCTAGGAGAAGGAAATGAGACAAAAACGGATAAGGCTTAAAATTATCCAAGAGTTTACAAAAATTTACTAAAATTTGGTGACATTTGAAAATGGCAGTTAAATGACAGGCTAAATTTTTGAACCTCATTAATTCTAATCCTCAGATGAGTCACTCTTAGACTTATTATTCTCTGGAGTCTGATCGATTTCCCTCGTATTGGTCTGTATTTGACTCATTTAATTTACGGAGGAACCACATATTAAAGCCATAATTCGGGATTTAAGTCCCAATTGGGTATTTCTCTAACTATCAACATAAATTTATTTTTCGATTTATAAGTTATTTTCTTTAATAACTGCTACTTTATATCCCTTCACATCGGAGATTCAGACTTCTTTAATCCATTTGCATGTCTAAGAACGAGAAGGAGAGCATCGATCCGTCTTTTGGGGACTCTTCAGGTTTAGAAGACGATGACTTCATTAATTTACAAAAAAAAATTCAACCGAAGAGTAGTTTCTTCTTATTGAGATGGTTAACAGGTACTCAAATAAAACCTATTGTGAAAACGACTAAAACATATCCATTATTAAATGCTAACTTACTATCTGTTTTAACTTTCCAGTGGGTTGCTGAAATCATCAATAAAGGTTATTTGAGAAGAATCGAAGATGAAGATTTATATCCATTGTCTGGTGATTTATCAATAGATCAATTAACACAAAAATTTGAATCATTCTTGGAATTAAGAATTCAAAAATGGAAATTGAAACATCCAAATGAAGAAAAATATAACAAATGGGTCTTGATTATGGCATTGAATGATACTTTAAGATATCAATTTTGGATTAAAGCTGGTCTTTCAAAGATCACTGCTGATTTATTACAAATGACACTTCCTCTACTAGTTAGATATTTAGTTAGATATATTCAATTCATTGGAAGTCCACAGGAGACAGAAACTAAAGGTCATGCCATTGGTTATTCAATTGGTCTAATGATAATGTTAATTTTCAATTCAATTTTCATTTCACAATTTTTCCATAATGGGATGCTTTCAGGTGCACAAGTTAAAGGAATTTTAACTAATGTTATCTATAAGAAATCATTCTTATTAAGTTCCAAGTCAAAATTCCAATTCCCAAATTCTAAGATTAATAGTTTAGTAATGGCTGATATTTCAAGAATTGATTTTTGTATTGGTACTTTGCATTTCATTTGGTGTTTTCCTATTTCATTTTCAGTTGGTTTAATTATATTATGTGTTTATTTAGGTGCACCTGCCCTTCTTGGTATTGCTGTTATTTTAATACTTTTATCATCGATTTTTTACGTTAATAAGAGATTAAAGATATTGAGAATTAAATCAACTGTATTCATAGATAAAAGAGTCAGAGCAATAAGTGAAATTGTTAATAATTTGAAAATGATTAAATTATATTCTTGGGAAAATGCATACCTTGAAAAAGTCAGTGGTTTCAGAAAGAGTGAAAAGAAATTCATTGGTAAAATTCAAAATTTAAGAGCTAATTTAAATGCAGCAATTAGTTCAGTTACTTATTTTTCAACTTTATCTACTTTCCTTGTCTTATTTTATACTTCATCTGGGAATTTTGAAGCATATAATATCTTTTCTGCAATCACGTTATTTAACATGATGAGAATGCCATTGAATCTATTACCATTGGCAACATCTTTAGCAGTTGATGCATTGTTAGCAATTGAAAGAGTTTCATTATTTTTACAAGCTGAAGAATCAGTTGATATTGTTGAAAGATTATCAATTGAAAGTTCTTCTAATTCAATTGAGATTGAAAACGCAGAATTTCAATGGGATGTTGCACCACAAGATAGATCTTCACCAAAGGGCAAATCATCATCAACTTCCCCTCCAAAAGTGACTGATTCAGAATCAACCGATACAGAATATGGATTCCCTGGTTTATTAAACATCAATCTACACGTCAAACGTCAAGAATTCATTATTGTTACAGGTTCAATAGGGACAGGTAAATCATCATTATTGAATGCAATTGAAGGTTCAATGTCACAAAAATCAGGATCTTTGAAAATATTCGGTTCATTAACATTTTGTTCTTATCCATGGGTTCAAAATGCCACCATTAGAAATAATATACTGTTTGGACTACCGTATAAAGCAAAGAAATATAACGATATTGTGAATGCATGTGCATTAGACGTTGATTTCAGTATATTACCAGAAGGTGACATGACAGAGGTTGGTGAAAGAGGTATCACGTTATCTGGTGGTCAAAAGGCAAGAATTAATTTAGCAAGGGCAGTATATGCTGATAGTGATGTTATTTTGTTAGATGATGTATTAAGTGCAGTTGATGCAAGAGTTGGTAAACATATCATGGAAAAATGTATCTGTGGTGTGTTGAATGGTAAGACTAGAGTTTTGGCGACTCATCAACTTTCATTGATTGATTATGCTGATAGAGTTATCGTGTTGGATGGTAGTGGATCAATTGATATTGGGACACAAAATGAATTATTGGAAAGAAATCAAGCATTTATTAAATTGATGGAATATTCTAAAGAAAGTCAAGAAAAGGAAGAAGATGAGGAAGAAGAACTTGGAGAAGAAGAATTTAAAGAATTAGAAGCACAAAAATCACAAATTTCTAAAACTCAATCAAATAAAGAAAATGATACTGAACAAACTGTTGGATCAACTGAACAAAGAGCAGTTGGTGGGATTTCATTAGGTGTTTATGCTGAATATTTGGAATTAGGATCAGGAATTCGTAAAGAAATTGCAGTTCCTTTATTTTTCTTGTTATTAGCAGTCAATGGATTCTTACAAGTTTTCCAATCAGTTTGGTTATCATTTTGGATTTCTGATAAATTTCATTATTCAGATGGTGTTTATTCTGGTCTTTATGCAGTTTTCATTGTTCTTGCCACAATATCATACATCATTTTCTTTTTAACATTGGCTATAATTAATAATAAAGCAGGATTAGAATTATTTAATCAAAGTGTTGCAAAATTATTGAAAACTCCAATGTCATTTATGGATGTCACACCAGTTGGTAGAATCCTGAACAGATTCACTAAAGATGTTGATGTTTTAGACACTGATTTGATTGAACAATCAAGATTATTCTTAAGTATGATTTCATTAGTTGGTGCAAGTATAATATTAGCAGGTGTTTATATCCCTTGGTTTTTCATCTCATTACCATTTACTTTTTTTATTTATGGATGTTTAGCAATGTATTATAAAGCGTCTGCATTGGATTTGAAAAGATTGGAAGCTATTAAAAGATCGTTTGTTTTCTCACATTTCAATGAATCTTTAAGTGGTATGAAAGTGATTAAATCATATGGATCTCAAGAAAGGTTTTTGAAGACATATGTTAAATTAATCGATAACATGAATTCAGTGTATTTTTTAACATTGGCTAATCAAAGATGGTTATCAGTCAGGTTAGATATAGTCAGTTCATCAGTGACGTTATTGCTTTGCTTTTTATGTCTTTTCCAAGTTTTCAATGTGACTGGATCATCTGCTGGTTTATTAGTCTCTTATATGGTTCAAGTTTCAACAACAGTTTCAGTCACGGTTAGAACAATGACACAAGTTGAGAATGATTTTAATTCAGTTGAAAGATTATTAGAATATGTGAAATATTTACCTGAAGAAGCAGCTTTTGATATTCCTGAAACTAAACCATCTGAAAAATGGCCTGTTAATGGATCAATTAATTTCAAAGACGTTTCGTTAAGATATAGAGAAGGTTTACCACTTGTTTTGAAAAACGTTACTTTTAACGTCCCTGGTGGGTTTAAAATAGGGATCTGTGGTAGAACAGGTGCAGGGAAGAGTACCATCATGAATGCATTATTTAGAGTAAATGAATTAGATACCGGTGTTGTTGAGATTGATGGCGTTGATATTTCTAAATTAGGATTGAATCAATTGAGGTCTAAATTATCAATCATTCCACAAGATCCTGTTTTGTTTCATGGTACGATTAGAGAAAATTTAGATCCGTTTGGTGATTCAAGTGATGGTGAATTATGGGATGCATTGAGGAGAAGTTGGTTAGTAGAACAGAATTCAATGGGTGTTGGTGAGTTCAATAATGAAGTTGATGATTTGAAAAAATTCCATAAATTCCATTTAGACCAGAATGTCGATGATGATGGATCTAATTTCTCATTAGGTGAACGTCAATTATTGGCATTGGCAAGAGCATTGGTTCGTGATTCTAAAGTGTTGATCTTGGACGAGGCAACGTCATCGGTTGATTACGAGACAGATGCGATGATCCAGTCGACTATTGTTAATGAATTTAAAGATTGTACGATTTTGTGTATTGCGCATAGATTAAAGACGATATTGAATTATAATCTGATTTTGGTGCTGGATAAAGGTGAAGTTAAAGAATACGACACGCCTCTGAATCTGTTCAAGCAAGGTGGAATCTTCACTGAGATGTGTGAGAGATCGAATATCACTGAGGAGGATTTCAGTAATTAATAGATTTTTATATTCGTGTTAACACTGTGTATTGTATGGTAGATTAATATATGAAAAACAAAAATTAACAATTCTCTGATAAAACACACAAAACACACAAATGTCGTCTCCGCTAGTCAATGCCATCATCCTCGACATCGAGGGCACAGTCGCACCGATCTCATTCGTCAAGGATGTGCTTTTCCCTTACTTCCTCAACAAACTTCCCTCATTAATCTCCAATTTATCATTCCCATTAACTTCATCAGATCAAATCACCACCATCATCACACAGTTCCCTCACGAACACACGCAATCACCAGAATCACTGCAACTGTATATCGAATCGTTAGTCAAGCAAGACATCAAGGACTCCACTCTGAAATCATTACAAGGCCTGGTGTGGCTACAAGGTTATGAATCAGGTGAATTGAAAGCACCAGTGTATCCTGATGTTATTGAAAGTTTTAAAAAATGGGCCATAATTGGGAAGAAATTGTATATTTACTCCAGTGGCAGCATCAAGGCTCAGAAACTGTTGTTTGGATACGTCGATGTTGGAAAGGAAGAAAGTATTGATCTCAATTGTTATTTGAGTGGATATTTCGATATCACCACGTCTGGATTCAAACAGGATAAATCTAGTTATGTTAGCATTGTTAAAGAGATTGGAATCAATGCTGAGGAGTGTTTGTTTTTGAGTGATAATGAAAATGAAGTCGATGCTGCACTGCAAGCCGGTTTACAAGCAATTGTCGTTGTCAGACCAGGAAATGCTCCATTATCGAAGTCTTTCAAGACTATTAACAATTTCGATGAGTTAGTTAACATTTGATTGCAATAAATTAAGATATACAAATAATATACACTGATGAGTTTATTCATCATTCTGATCGTATAATAAATTAGCAGCCATTTCTTCATTCTTTTCACAAGCGAAATAGATTTGTATCACTAAATTTCTATCAAATCCCAATTCTGTTAATCTAGTAATTGCTTCTTGATCTTCTGGAGTCACTGGGATTTCAATTCTATTGTCATCACCACCTTCTTGAGGAGCAGCACCACCTTCAAGGCCTGGAAGACCACCTTGAGCTGCAAGTTCTTCTAATCCTCCTTCACTAAGTAATAATCTAACGATTTCTTCAGGGTTAATATCTGGATAATCTTCAGTGAATTGTTGTAATAACGGTTCAAGCATCTCTGGGTTGGTTTGTAACATTTCTCTGATTTCATTCATATCAACACCATGACCACCAGTTGGACCAGATCTTGTATTACCAGTTGATGGATTACCTGCAGCAGCTTGAGCGAATAAATCAGTTGGTTGTTCATCACCGTCTTCATCTTCAACAGGGACGTCTTGTCCAGCAGCGGAAGCTAATGCGTCTTCAACGACTTCGTCTTCATCAGCTTCAACAACGGCTTCAGGAGCTTGTGGTGGGTTAGATGAAGCTGGTAAACCGGTCAATAAATATTCAACAGCTCTGTCTGGATTATTGAAAGCTGCTCTTAAGGCCTGTTCGACTTGTGGACGTTCATAGCCCATTTCCACCATGTTTTGGATCGCAACGTCACGTTGAGAACCAGTGGCGAAAGTGGACGCGTTGAAGGCTGTTTGTTCAGCTGATGTGGTTTGGTCTAATGGAGTGGTTGATGGAGTGGTGGAGGATGGTGCTTGTTCAGAGACAGAAGGGGTAGAGACAGCAGGGGTGGAAGAAGCAGAAGTTGGTTCCACGACTGGAGCAGGTTGAGCGACTGGAGCAGGTTTCTTGACTGGAGGTTTTGAGATCATGAAGATGACTTGATCATCTGCTTTGATTGAGGTGCTTTCGATGGTTTTGTCATCTTGAAGGACTTTCCCTGGAAGTGATTGTTAGTGTGTGATGATAGTGAGATGTAGAAGAAGTACATACCTGAATAGACGAACTTCAACTGTTTGGCTTCGATCTGTTTAATCTGTGCTAGTTTCTCTTTAACTTGGAGGATCTGGAGGTGAAAAGTTAGTGAATTGGACGGGGGAAAAGCGGTGTGGGAGTCTTGATGAGACCACTCACTGTTTCTGATCCTTCGACGTCGATTGGGATCTTTTCCTTCTTGAAATCCTTGAAGATGATTTGCATTTTTCTGTCGTTGAATTTAAATCGAAAGAATTCGTTTGTTTTCATCAATTTTTTTGTTTTTCTTTTATAATTTGCCACTAAATTCATAAATTAACTTGATTATATTATAATTCACCAATTTCCACCACAAAGCTGCCAGAATGAGCAGAAGACAGTTGAAGTATCGAGTCAACGGGGCCGACGTTAGTGAGGCACCGCAAAATGACGGTGAAGTTCGCAGTATTAGAGGCCCAAACAGCGCATTGACTGAGTTCTTGAGACAGCAGGGCATCAATGCAGAGGAGATTAGAAGAAGGCACGAAGAGCGATTGAATGGGATCCAGGAGGTGGTGGGTGATGGTGGTGTGGGTGAGAGTGTTGCTGATGGTGTGAATATCGACTCGAATCAGGAAACAGTGGAGGTTGAGGCTGAAGATCAGGAGGAATTACAAATTAGAATCGCTGCTAGAAGAAAGAAAAGAGCAGCAAGTGGTAAAAATCATGATGAATACACAGATTCAGAAGGTGAGGAAGAAATAGACACCCCTGTACTCAAGAGAAAAATTATAGGCGAAGAAACATCATGTCGTGATTGTGATTCCATATTCAGAATATCAGTTAAATCCAAATTAACTAATGATGGATTAGATCATTATTGTGATTCATGTACCAAATTACATGAAGAAAACGACAAATTAATCAAACAACAACAAATGATCTCAAGAAAGAAAAGACAAAGATTGGCCATTGCGTTATTAGATCGTCAAGATGTTAAAATCGCTTCATTACAGGACATTTCTATCAAAAAAATCACTGAAAAGATAGAAATGATTGATGAATTTGGTGATATTGGAAACATCAACTTGATTAAAATATGTAAGATCTTATGTCGTAATAGATCATTGAATGACACCACATTGAAACTGTTTCTAAATACAGAATTGAAGAAAATCGAGTTTTGGGATTGTTCAAAATTAAGTAAAAATTCATATGATTCCATTGTTAGTTATTGTCCAAATTTAGAATCAATCAAATTATTAATGTGTGGGAAGTTCCATAATGATAATTTAAAATATATTGGATCAAATTTAAAGAATTTAACAAGTATTGAATTAGATGGCCCTTTTTTAATAAGTAATGATTCATGGCAAAATTTTTTTAATGATATTGGTAAAAGACTAAAAAGTTTTAAAATTTCAAATACTCATAGATTCTCAAATGATACATTTAAAGAATTTCTAGAAAAATGTGGTGAAAATTTAGAAATTTTGAAACTTTCTAGATTGGATGGTATAAATGAAAAAGAATCATATGATTTAATACCAATTTATTTAACGAATTTAAAAGAATTAGAAATTTCATATCCTAATCATGAGGATTTAATTACAGATACATTAATGATTAATATCTTGGGTATAAATGGAGAATTTATAAATTATTTAAATTTAGATGGTTGTTCTGCATTAACTGATGATTTTTTAATCAATGGAATTAAACCATTTTGTTTAAACCTAAGAACTTTATCATTATGTAAATTAGATCAAATTACAAACGAAGGGTTTGTGGGATTGTTTAACGATTGGAGATTAAATTTTGGATTGAATGAAATTTATTTAACTAAATGTTTCAGTTTAGGAGATGAAGGTATAATTGAAATGTTATTACATTCAAACACTTCAATAATTGAATTAAGTTTGAATTCGATAAAGGATTTAACGATCCAGGCGTTTCAATTGTTGAAATGTAAGAATTTAACTTATCTTGACGTTGGGTTTGTTCGTTGTGTCGATGATGTTATACTGGAAATGATTGGTGAAAATTGTCCAAATTTGAAAATCGTGGATTGTTATGGGAATAATAGATGTACCTCAGCTGCTAATATTAGAGAAGGGTTGAGAGTTATTGGAAGACAAAGTGATGTGATGTGAGTGTATATATACTATAATACAAAAAGATATACTAACATCATTATTATTACTTAAAAACTTTGATTTGACCTACTACAGTATCCCAGTAGCTAACAATTTGTTCATCTGTGTTTTGGGAGAAAGGCTTTTGTGAATAAGATATGAGTGAACAACTTGATTTTGCCAGTAAGTTAAAATTTTTTTTTTCCACATTTGCGTGTTAAATAATTATTTGAATGGTAGTGTAATTCACTCAACAAGGGATTGGTCTTGATTGACCATTCAACCATTGCCGATATCGCCTTCTATTTCAAGAACCTGCTCAGACTGAATTTGTTTAGTTAATTTAACACCTCAATGACTCTACTTCATTGGTTACTGATGATACTTCAGTTTGAAGATTTTAAATTGTTTCATTATCGTTTATCACTTGAAAAAAAAACTTGACCGGTAATAGTTCAGTATGACGATTTTGAACTCCTTTGTTTGTGTTATAATCCGAATACTTCTGTAATGCTTTGACTCTTTTTTCAATTGATTTATATCTCTTTGATATGGTTTTGTAACTCTACCTTCACTTGAAGATCGCCAGACTGAAGACATCAACAGAGATCAGTGGAAAGTGATGGGTTCTGATGTTTATTCATAGCAGAAATGAAAGAATTGTGGTTTTTTATCTTAAAAAGAAAAATATTAAACCACAAATTCAAAAATTCAAACTTTTTGTGTAAAAAATCACATCAAAAATTTGACACATTTCTCGGATTTCGGAAATAAGAAAAGTTTAAAATTAAGTTCAACCAGCCACCAAAATTAATCAAAATAAAATAAAAGACAAAATTTCAATGTTGGGAATTCTTCACTCTTCAGACTGAATAGACGAAATAGACACATAGAATGCACGCTGATGAACCAGTGATGCTCATGAACCACAGTGGGTTCAATTCTCGCAAAAAAAGAGGTTACAATACATATCAAGACACATACAAAGAACAAGAATACGTCTCATACACCCATTCAACTCCCTCTAAGTCACACACATCCACTCAAGAACGCTATATTACACACAGCCAACCCTCGAGTCGAAAATCATCAAATTACGTCTTTGATGATGATGATGACGTTAAACAACCGTCTAAGTTTGACAGGATGAACCCATTTAAGACCACCAAGGGTAATAAGAAAGGTGATGTTCAGGAGGTGATTTATCGTCATTGTAATGATAGTGATGAGATGTTTGAACTGATGCCTACGTTGGCTATGGGATATGAGAATTCGATTGATAAGAAATTGGGAAAGATTAAAAGAGAATTGAGGATCACTGGAGATGGATATTATATTAACGGGGAAGGATTAGAGGATGATGATGATAGTGAGAGTGTGTGTGAGGTTGAGATTGATGGTGATGAAGTACCGGACGTCATTCCGATGATGGTTGTGAACAATAGAGAAGTTAATGATAATATTGAAGTCATACCAGTTCAAGAGGACATTAAGAAAGTTAAGAGCAAGAGATCATTGAAGAGGTTCTTCAGATTCAACAAGAGAGATGATAAAAAAGTGAATCAACTACTTAATACTGATAATAATGTTCAAATGATTGATGAATCCAATGAATTAGAAACGAATGAGATTGAAATCATTGATGAAGACTCAATTAGAGACAACTCACTCACTTCAACCATTGAGAATAAAATCACTGAGAGTACAGAAAGTGAAGGATTTGTGATTCCTGTACTCAGCACCATTTTCAAAGCAATCGATGAGCAGCAAAACCTCACAGAGCAGCAAAAATTCCTGCTAAAATTGCTGATTGTTGGATTTCTCGTCTATGAAGTGAAATCTGTCTTCTGGTGATTGAATCTCTGTTTATTTAATGTGTATTTATGTATGATGGCTCTTCATGTAGCTCAACTAATTCTAATAGAAATAAATAGAAAAAAAACAAAACCACATAGTTAATAATCGCTCCTACCTCCACAAACCCACCAAAGATGACGAGAGCAGTAGCGTCCTCTCAGGAGCAGAACCCCAAGAAGCCCCAAAGAAGAAAACACAAGAACTCCAGACTTGGGTGTCCGCAGTGCCGTCAAAGAAGGATCAAATGCGATGAGTCGTTACCTTCGTGTAAAAGATGCATCACCAGGAAAGTCCATTGCGATTACCTTGATTACAGTGCTGAACAGATACAGACCATCCAGGAGTCTCACAAATCAAGAATCAACGACTCATTTGACTACCACCTGCTTCAACATCGACCTCAACATCACCAATATCATCCACAGCAACAACAACTCTCACTTCCTCAGAATGATGTATTGAATCAGAATTATCAGATGCATGATATGCTTCAAGGGATTAATGAAGCCTCAATATCACACACACTGGCTCCCGTTAACCTTGACACAAATAACTATACTATTAGTTTAAGTCGAAGTCTTACACCACTGATACACGATGGTATTCTAACCAATTTCCCATCAACTAATCCATCAATCGATATGAACTCATTAGAGAATGGAGAGCCTATCATTTCATCAATCACAAATCATCAATCTCAATTCTTCACAAGTGAACAAGACAGAATCCTTATAAAATCATATATCCATCCAATTGAAGTATTAGCAAGAAATTTCTCAGCAAGTTCACCTTTAAAGTCACCAGAATCAAGTTCTGAAAACAATCTTCCTACACCTAGTATTATAAACTCTACAATTCCATTACAGTTCAACACAAAGACTAAAAGTTTCGAAATTCCATTGGTGAGGCATAATGTGAATCATCCTGTTTTTGATATGAAGAAATACCCTGAATTTTTAAACGAGACCATTTCTTTAATCTATTCAAGAATCTTCCTCTTTACTGATTTACATGGTCAGATTTCAAGAGGATTCAAGCAATTAGATGCATTTGAAGGTGCTTTATTAAAAGGTGTTGCGTTTTTATTACCATTTTTACCAAAATTAAAGCGTTATTTCTTAAAACATAGAGTTGAATGTTTGAATATCGTTAGAACCAATTTAAACAACTTGAATGATTATAATTCGATTGCAACGTTGAATATAACTTCATTCTTATGCACAACTTCAATGTTTTTCCAAGATTCAACATTTAAAGATTTTTTTGCATTAGCAGCTGGTCCTGCTCTTGTTTTAAAATTAGCATTAGAAAATAAATCACATTTCCCTAAATCCTATCCTGCTTTACAAGCCTATGCTGATGCTTTTATATTCACTTCGAAATACGTTTGGTTTCCTGAATATCCTCCAGATATGTTATATGAATTCTTTGATGTTTTAAAGGAATTTGGTGATTTATATGTCAAAGTCCCTTCTAATAAGAATGAAAAATTGAAGAAACAATACAATGATTTGTATGAATACATTTTATTAGCATTTGAATTGTTGGAGAATGAAAGATTACAAGATTCAGTTGTTAAATTTAAAATTGATAAGTTATTTATTTTTATTAAGAAGGGATTCCATGTTCAGCCTTCTGAAATGAATACAATTGGATCAGACACATCATCAGTCGAGAAGATCTTTTATGTTTTTTGGTTCTTATTTGCAGATTTAGTTAAATTTATATTAATTGATTGTAATTATGTTTTTTCATTTGCATTAAATGGATTTTTCATATTGTTTCCATTTGAAAGAGATCAAATATTGAAGAATTTAAATGATGAGAAACTGTTATCATATTTCAACTATTCATGTCGAATATTAGCATTTTTAACAAGAAGACATGCATACCTTTTAAGAAACACCATTTTGAATGATCCAATTCCAACATTCATGGATCTTAAAGATCGTTTGAAAAGAAGATCTGTTGGGATTTATGAAGTTCATATTAAATCATTTAAAGACACGATAATAACTAAATCGAATTATCCCTCAGAATCAATAATTTCTGAAAATTTACCACAATTTAATAAATCAACTGAGAATTATTACAGGAATGGTAACTCTCCATTTGGTGATATTACCCAAGATTTCAGTGATTTATTAAACACGAATAATTCAGAACCATTTGATATCGTGAAAGATTTCAACCCACAGACAAATTTATTAAATCAGGATTATGATCCAAGATACACAGATCCAATATTTAAAGAGACTGTTAAATATCAAATCGCTCCATTGAATTTCCTAGAAAAATTTATAAATGATAGAAGAATCATCATGCAGATGAAATCAAGTGAAGAATTGCAGAATGATGAAGGAAATGAATGAATCGATTGATGTAAATTTATATGTAGCAATTATTTGTAAATTTTATATCATTTTCTGCGTATTTGAAAATTCTTTGTTTTTTTTTTCCAATGAAAGATTTTATTAATGAAATAATACTCATTGATATAACAGACTAATAACTAATAACTAATACCAGAATGACTAATAGACTCTCACAGCCATTCTACGGACACTCCAACCACTCTCAGACGATTCCTGAAGATTCCACATTCACAGTCCTTCAAACATCCTTAGAAACTCCATATGACATAGCCAAACGTAAACAAGAACAAACATCAACCACAAATCAATCACTCAATCACAAACCATCCACATTAGACATCAACAACACATCATACATCGTATCGTCTGACATCAAAAGAAAACCCCAACATCAGGTGAAATTAGTCGTTGTAGGTGATGGTGGATCTGGTAAGACTTGTTTATTGATCTCTTATTCAAGAGGTGAATTCCCAACAGAATACGTTCCCACAATCTTTGAGAATTATATCACGTATGTTGAGAACCCAGACACGAACAAACAGATTGAATTGACGTTATGGGACACGGCTGGACAAGAAGAGTATGATAGATTAAGACCATTATCATACCAGAATGTCAATGTCATATTGATTTGTTATTCAGTGGGGAATTCCATCAGTTTGAATAACGTTAAGGAGAAATGGGCTCCTGAAGTACATCATTTCTGTCCTGGTGTTCCAATAGTGCTCGTGGGGACGAAGTCTGATTTATTACAAGATCGTGAGTTTGTTAAGAATAATTTGGAATCTAGTGTTGATTTTGAAATGGCAGAGGAGATGGCTGAATTGATTGGGGCAAGGAAACATGTTAGATGTTCTGCTAAAACGACGGAGAATGTTAGTCAGGTGTTTAATATTGCTGTTAATGTTGGTTTGGAGGTTTCGATGTTGGAAAATGGAGGGAAGAATAATAATGGGAAGTCGTTGAGGGATAGATTGAAATTAAAGAAGAATGGCAGTGAAGTGAGGTTTGATGAGTATGGAACTACTGATAAGCAAACGAGAAAACATCGTTGTCTATTATTCTAATTACACAATAACTCTATATATTTATAATGAACAGTTTCTATTCTAATGAAATCTTTTTAATCTTCATTCTAAAGAACCAGAAATAATCCAACACAACACCCATTCCAATAACCACAATCGTTGCAATCACAGGTATTTCAAACTGTGCAGGTTTATTAAAGATCAAAGTCGACGCATATCCCAATAATTGAAACAAATTATTAAAAGTCTCTTCAAATGAAGTTGCATTAAACCTTTCAAAATCATCTTTAATATAAATTTGAATTGAATTCTGTAACGCCAAATCAAAACACCATAATCCAATCCTGGAAAATGGGATACATAAACACATCAACCATCTAGTTGCATCATACTTCATATAAAACCCAACTGCGATGGGAATCAAACACAAAAATTCAAAAAGGATCGAAATTAATCCAGTGTTGATTAATCCAACATTATGACTCAAGTATGGAAATATCACAATTGTGCCAAATAGTTCAAAAATAGTAGAGATCGCCTTCAAATAACCGATTGTGAAATTAGTTATATCATCGAATGATAATAAGTATGCCACTGTGGAGTTCCCAAATGATAATACCGTGAAATAAGTCATTGATACAGCGATTATATTTAATGATAATGGTGTGTTGAAGAATAATTTAACGTGTTCCCAATATGAAGAATTATGATCGATTTTGGCATTAACTAAATCTGTTGATGATGGTGAAATCTTTGGAGTCGTTGATTCTCTTAATTGTGGGACAATGTTATAAATGTTTAGAATGTTTGAGAATTCAACACTATTAGAAATCAAGAATGAAAGAATCAAAAAAACTGCTGTGATTTCATGATTTGTTAATGTTAAAACGACAGAAATGAAAAATGGACCAATCAATTTACAAAACAGATCAATTGTTCTTAATCTCGTGTTTAATTCTAATAAAAATTCATGATCTGATCCACAAATTTTAACTATCCAATCCCTTGAAATTGACATCTTATTAGCAATCCCACTCAACGTCTCAATGACACCACATAATATCACAACTGATAAACAAACATATTTCATAACAATATTACTTTCAAACCAAGTGAATGATACTAATAACACACTACAGGAAACAATAGCAGCTGATCTTTGGATAAAGATTGTAGATTTAATAACTTGTAATCTTTCACCTTTATTAACAAATCTTGATAATGCATTTGTAAGTAAGATCCCTGAACTTGTAGAGACTAACGCAAATAATGAAGGTGGGAATAAATCATTGGGGAATAAGTTAATTATGAATAAAACGATCCCAAATTCATAAACTCTTGCATTCCAAACGTATAAAGAGTGTGAAATGTATAGTTTTTGTTTAATTTGAGTCTTTGTGGACTCTGGGAATGTTGTGGGTTCTGGAAGCACCTGGCTGTTTAGCAACGAGGTGGATTCAGTTGGTTGTGGATCGCTCATTAAGTCAACAGGCGTGAGAATTATCAATCAATGAGACATAATTCAGTTTATTTATACCCTTTTTGCTAATCTTTAAACGATAAACGAGTCAAGTTCGGAGTTTATGCGAGCTGAAACCTTAATTTATTTAAACGAGAGATTTTCTTAAACGAGCTGCCGATTCGATCCTGAGCCGCCGCATTTATTTATTTATTTCTATATTTGCACACCCAGACACCACACACGCATCGGTTTTATCAAAACACGAAGACACGAACAAATAAATTCATTAAAATTGAAAGCACAGAGACGATGTTGAATGCGGAATGGCACAAGCAGGAGGAACTCATAGAATCATTCATCAATGTCGGCGAGTACGATAAATTGGTGCTTTTGCTCGAACACAATCTCTTCAATAACATGCCGAATTTATTATGTCCATCTAGTTTAACATTAAGAATATTATTAACTTTAGTCACTGTCGAACAGTATTATAATTATGATTTGTTGCTTGATGAATTCGGGAAGACCTCATCTGATAAGGGTCTTAGTGAAAGAGCGTATGAATTGATGAAGACGTTGATTGAGATCGTTAAGAATCATGATTATGATGAAACAAATGAAGAGGAAGATGATCCATTTAAAGTTAATAGATATAGAACAGAAGACGTGATTTTCGCAAGGGATCAATTAATAACGGCAGTCAGCTTCATTAATGAAAATAAAAAGCACTATAATTTGAGAAAAGTTCAGAAAAAGAATTACAAAGAAATACCTCCTCCACAATTAACACCAAAGAAAGAGAAACCAATATATACCACCAAGGATGATCCAACATTATGGTCACCTGAAAGAAAGGCATTAGAGAAAGAATTTTTAACAGCTGAAGTGAAAAAAGCACCAGAGATTGATTCATCAGATGAAACTGAAGATAATTCCACAACTTTGAAAACATCAGAGAGGAAATCATCAAGAATTCTGAAAAATGATAGAATTGATATCGCTTTAGAGAATAATAGAATATGGGCTAGTATCCAATGGTGTCTTCATACTTCATTTGAAAATAATAACGTTGTCATGATTAAAAATTTTAAAATGTGGAATGGTTTATTGATGTTAATTATTGATATTTTTGAAATTGAGTTTGTGAGATACATAAGTTCTTGTGATGAAAATTCATTATTCGAAGAGACTTTAGTATGCAAATTCTTAGCATCACCAGTGACATCTAATTGGAATGTTCAATTTCCTGAATTATTATTACAAACCAAAAAATTCGAAACTGAATTAATTTTTAAAAATGAATTAACAAGATCCAAACAAGTGTTCATTGAACCACAGTTCCAAATCAAAACAGAACCAAATTTAATATCAGAAAGATCAGCACCATTGATCAAGAAACTGTTTTTAATGAGTTGTAAAGCTACAAGATATAGAAAATTTGATATTAGTGAAACAATTAGAACTAAATGGATATTTGAAAAACTTGTCACACATTTCACTGAAGTTTTACTAAAAAATGGTAATTATCATGATTTTGTTAATTTTTTCTACATATATGATACTGAACTAGACAATGAACTTAATTTCGAAGTTTTTAGCACAATGTTAACATATTCCCTATCAATACTAACTACTTATGAATTTGAATTACCTGAATCAAATTTAACTGAATCAAATTCACCAAAACCAAGTTGGGTTTACGAAGAATCTTTACCAAAATCATTAAAATTCTTCAATGACCTTTTCGCAAAATGTTCATTGAAATCAAACATTAAAACAGATCATAAAGTCACGTTGAATAATTATAATAAAACTTCAATTTTATTACTCACAATGTTGAAAATATGGCTACATTACTCTGAATTGGAATTGGATTCAAAACAACTCAAAACATTATTGAAATCTGCTGAGATTGGTGATTCCGAGAGATCATCAATTGTTACTACTGCATATACTAAATCCAAAGAAGCTATTCCTCTTGATGAATTCGTTTCACTTCCTGAGCTTATACAAAAAGAATCAAAAATACAAAGTCCTTAATAATATTAATGATAAAAACTTTTATTTATATTATGTAGGTATCAATTATTATTAACATTGTGATCAACACGAATATGAATCAAACAACGAATAGATTTTCTAACAGCTTCAATATGCCATGGTAACAATGAATCCTTTGGAATAATAACACCAAACAATTCAGAAATTGTAGATAAGTTTCTAAATTGTATCAACAAAGTTTTCATTAAATCATTGTTTTGTAAATTTGAAGGACAGCTCAATAAATTAATTTCAAATGTTTTGATTAAATTATCACTATTCTTAATTGGTTTGATTAAATATCCTGTCTTAACACTGAATCTACTAGGTGCATTAGTCAACGTTTCTAAACTATCAATCATAACACCATACACCGTGTCACAAATATCAACTAAAACATTTTGATCATCATTCTTAAAGTCATTGGAACTAGGAGATTCAGCATGTGAAATATTGGAATGTTTAGTCATTGTGAAAAGATCTGGTGAATTCATACCTTGTGGAGTAAACATTGGAGTTAAACCAGTTGATGAACCAACCGTGGGGATTGAATCTCTTAAAATCATACCATTGATTAGTTTCTCATTTTCTGATTGTTGATTGAATACTTTAGTTATTGGAAATCTTAATTCATCGTCAATTTTCAATAATAATTTTGAATCAATTGAAACTGACACAACAATCAATATTAAATCACGGGTCTTTGAAGATAATCTTTTCAAGTGTAATAATTCATCATCTGGGATCATTCCGTTTAATCTAGTCAATATTAAATGTTTCTTACCTTTCAATTTCATCGATATCTTTAATGTGATTGACCAAATTTCATTCATGACTTCTTCAATTGTGAAAATCTTGGGGATTTTAATCTTGGTGCTTCCACAATACCATGCTTTTGTCTTTCTGAATTTACAGTTCTCATCTGTCCATGCTGCCACTATCCATTCTTTATCAATTGATCTGTCATAACTTAAATGGATGTAAGAATCTTCAGAAAGGAAATCTCCTGATATTGATTGTTTTGTTAATTTGAAATCAATTGAATCAGGGAACGATGTTGCTAATTCTGCAAATGTCGAGTTTGTATCACCTATCAAATTATAAATGTTTAATGATAATCTACCTAATGCATTTGTAGAAATAGTGGAAAAGACACCATTATTAACAATGTATGAAGTTGGGATCATTTTCAAATTGATTTTCAATTCTGGAATAGGAGTCTTTAAGATGTTTTTGAAATCTTCAAATATTTTAATCTCTGATAACGTTGAAACAAAATCATGATCATTATTTGGGAAAAGAATTAAAATCTCCTTTTGTTGTGAATTTTTGGAAAGTTTTGTGTTTAATTTCTTTGCTGCATTGATGAAAACTTCATTGAGATCTTCATATTTATCATAGATTAATAACCCATCATCTATTATCTCATTAGATTCAGGAATGTTGATTTTTTCAACCTTACCTAATTTGAATTTATATTCGTATATTTCAATGAATGATTTTAAGAAATATGACGATTGCTCAGTTATATCACCATGTGACACCATTAATATCATCATATCTTTAGGTTCATTAAGTGGATTAAAACTCATTAAATTCCATAAATATAATGCATTAGAAGTGACTGATAATTCTTGTGAATTCCTTTTAACTCTCATCTTGGGTGATTTCAATTCAAACACATAATTTGATTCTTTCTTCTTGGTAGGGATTACAACTTCTCTACTATTTCTTGAACTTAAATCAGATGGATCTGTAGTGAATAACGGATTTGGTTTATTTGAATCTGTTTGGAAAGCAGATAATGGGGATTCTATATTGATATTTAAAACGTTTTCTTCTTCTTTAACTTCATCAACTTTATTAAATCCTGAATATTCTAATAATGAAGTCTTATGGATCTCTGGGAATATCTGAGCAATTGATCTTTCAATTGTTTCATTTTCATTAAATTCTTTGATTATTGGATTTGGAATATCTTCAAATGCATAGGTATCATTCCAAACGATTTGATTTAATAATTCATCTATTGTTGTCTGAATCTTATCTAATTCAATGGTTGGATTATCTCTGAATAAGATTCGTGGGATTGTATAAAGTGGAATTGATCTAAGTAAAAATGGCATACAATTAGGAACTCCATTATTATTTTTGATTGAGTTTTCATCAGGTGAATTAGATTCTGATTTTAATGGTTCATTAATGTTTAATTTCAATTTCTTTTGATCTGGTTCACTTGCATCTGGTAAATTCTCTGATGGTTTTGAATCCAATTCAGATCCCATTTTGGGTATTGATTGAAGCTCATTAGTTGTTGGCGTGCTTCTAGTAGAGATCTGATAATAGCCGTTCTCATTATTTGGTTCATCTTCATTATCATTATCAATATCATCATCATCTTCTTCAGATTCAGATTCATAATCTTCCGAATCCTCATCGTCATCATCATCGAAAAAAACATCACCTTGATCTTTCCCAAATTGCTCAGTTAGAGGCAGACTATTACTAGAACCTTCAGCATCCTTCTTAACATAAAATTTCCCACCATCAGCGTACTTATCATCAACGTTAGCCTTTATGATTGGATTGAAAGTCAATGGTGAAAAAATACTCTTTGTTCTATGTTTTGGTGATGTCACTGGCAATGGAGCACCTGGATCATTATAAGGAGTTGGTGAAACTGTTAGCGTCATTTCATTAAGTGGAATATCATATGGATTTTTCTCTATTGGTTTAGATTGTTCATCTATTTTTTCCTCGATTAAATCAACATCGTTATCATTGGATTCAGTAATCAGCCCTAGTTCTGATGCTAAATTCTCAACCAGTTCATCTTCATCTAATAGATCTTCAACATTAATTGAAAGATCCTCATCTTCATCATTTTCATTATCATTCGTTTTTTCTTCATTATTATTGTTATTGTTGCTATTTTCATTATTTGTATCATCAAAGAAATTGAAATCATTATCATTGATCTCAACAAGAACTTCATCATTATCATCAAAACTTCCATCCCCGAACAATTCCTCATTCAAATCATTCCAATCGTTATTTTCTTCAGATTGTTCTTCATTCGCAGTGATTGAATTAACTAAAGGAGATGCAGTATGTGAACCTGGTTGGATCTGTGGTGTTTCATTTCTTACTGTTGGATGATCAGGCGCACTTAACAGATCATGATTTAATGGTGTGTTATTAGAAGTTGGGAATGCTGATGGTGTTTTTGTCTGTGATGAAGTTTTCAAACTAATGAAATCATCAATTAACGATAATGGATCCATTGATATTGATTCCTTCACATCCTGTTTGGATAAACTCTCGATATTTTGAACAAGACATAATTCTAATGGCCATACTAAGTATTTAGTATTATTAACAGGTTTCAAATAATCTGAAATTTGTGTAGTCATACCGTTAAGATGTGATAGATTAGGAATGACTTTAACCCAAGTACATGATTCAGAATCGACATGGATGTTATGCAATTTGGACAATGAGTCAATGATGATGTTAAAATTTGATGGTTTTGAAGTTGTTGAATTTTCAATTGTATTATCAACGAGATAAGCACGAATACCAGATGGTGCTAGATATAATCCATATTGGGAATTGATATTTTCTAATGAGTTGGGTATGTTGTGTAGATATTCGAACTGTTTGGGTGTTCTTGTGATTGAAATACCAACTTCTCCAGTATCAAGGAATTTGGGCTCTATTTCTAATATATCTAAATTTGACATTATAGCAGCGTTTCCAAATGGTGAGACTTCCTTACGCAGAGTGAGATTCAGCATCAGCAGTTTCTTCAATGCTTTTAAGAACGTCACACAGAGCACCGTAGTGAGAGGACTGGGAGTGTTTGTATCAGTTTTGAATAAAGTCTTTGGGAAGAATGTCAATACTGGAGAAGTATGTGCATTGAAATGAGCTGGAGCACTAGGTGGGTCCTGTGGATCTATGCTGAACACATGGAGCTCTTTAGCGTAGGGAGTAGCCAGCAGCCGTGAGTTATTAGCTCTCAATTCACACTCCACGTTGAACAATACCTGATCATCAGCAGTGGGTGGTTTAATAATGCAGTACTTAATCTCTGGTAAATGCGCCTATAATGGGTGTTAGTGGTGGGATTGAGAAGGGGAAAAAGGGAAATAGACCATACCAGAGTGTAGAAGTTGGATTGGATCCTCTTGAGATCGATGCCGTTCGACATTGGTGTGAGAACTGGTGGAGTCCAGGAGTAATTTGCAAATTTCTGTTGATTTCTGTCTGGATTCAATTCGCTCCAGAAAGAGAAAAAAATGAAAATAGAAAATTCGGTCACGTGAATTTCTGATTTTTATTAAAGAGAGAAACAAAAATTTGAGTGTTTTTGTTTTTGTTTTGATTCTCCAGATTTTGTCAATTTGGGAGGCAAAACAGGCAAGATTTCGTGCTTTAATTGGTGCTGCTCCACGGGAGCCAATGAGAGGCCGCAGGTGGTCGCTGCTGAATCGTCTTCTTCTGCCACAATTGAGAAAAACAGTGCTGTGAAGAACAATTTGTACTACAAGACTGATGGGTCTTTGAATCTTGGTGATGTTTACAGATTCAAGTTCTCTTATGACGCTGATAAGGATGATAACGTGCTAGAGGAAGATGCAACAGGGAAGTATCTCTGGCTCATGGTGAAGAATCTAGAGAACAATCTATTTAGACCAATTTACTTAACTGGTCCATTCTGCTTTTATGTTGACGTTACACCCTTCAATTACTCTAAGGATGAGAAGTTTGATGAAAAGATCCAATACCATCCAGATATCAAACCTGGAATGGCTTTTAAAGCAAAATTATATGTCACTAAAAATAGTCTAGTTAAAGATAACATCCATTCATGGACAATTGATATAGTATCACAGATAGTCTTAACCACTGGGTTTGATATAAAACTTATTGTTGTTGTTGGTAAGGATTATGACCTGTTAAAGAAATCACTGAATGAGGAAAATTCAATCAAGTCAGATGTTTTCAAAGCTGTTAAGTTAGATACTGATACTTTATGTAATGAACCTCCAAAACATCCAAATAAACCAGTTCATTTAGTTGTCACAACACATGGGATCTTTGCCAATATTGGTGCTGATATGCTTTATCTTAGGGATCAAATTCAAGAAAGAGTCAGAGAAAATGACAATGCTAATATTATCGTTCGTGGACATAGAGGAAATATTGCTAGAAGTGATAAAGGGCTCAGAAGTTTAGGTAAAGCTGTTGCTGAATATATTCTAGCACTATATAATACTTCCAAATACGTTATTGATAGAATATCATTCATTGGTCATTCATTAGGGGGTCCAGTTCAAGCATATGCTGTTTTTTATATTGTTTCTAATCGTCCTGATTTCTTCAAGAATGTGATCCCTGTGAATTTTATAACTCTTGCAAGTCCAATGTTAGGAGTCATTTCAGAAGTGCCTAAAGCTGTTGCATTTGCATTAGATCTTGGATTTTTAGGAAAAACAGGTAGAGATTTGATATTGGCACATAAATTCCCTTCAATTATTAAAACTAAAGACATTTCTCAAGGTAAAGAAAAAGAACAATTGAGACTTTCTTTAAAACCAATATTGGAGCAAATTCTTATCAAACCTGTACATTTAGTGTTTGAAACGTTTGAAAGAAGAACGACTTATGCAAATGCAATCAATGATGGTATTGTTCCATTGGGTACTGCAGCATTATTGTATTTAGATTGGAGAAGTTTAGGTCAAGTCTCATTAATAAAGAAAACTAAAGATCAATTAGATTTAGATGAATCTCCACAAATTGAGACAATTGATGAAGAAACGAATCTTATTGATATTCCTGATGATCAGGATGCCACTGAAGTTAATACACCAATAGAAGAATCACAACCAAAACTAGCATTAGATACTAAAGAACCATCAAAGAGACCAACAGTAGGAGAATCACCATCAACAACATCCACAACATCAAACACAGCACCACATCAACAAATATTGAAGAACGTTTCAGAAACATTCAGTTCATTTGATCCACCATCTCCAATAACTGCACTTAAAAAGAAAACTAAAAGAAATAAACTTAAGAAATATTTAAGAACTCAAACTCTTGCATCTAGTAATAACAGTTCAAGCTCACTGAATTCACAAAACACACCAAATTCAAGTCCTCAAGGCGTTCGAGTGACACCTGAAGAATTAGAAAAAACCGATGATTATGATGAACTAAATATCCCACCAGTACCATCAACTCTACTATCGGCTGCAAATGCAGTACTATCACCAGCTCCAACCCCAGAATATTTAATTGATCCAGATGAAAGACCAGAAACGATATTTCATGATAAATATTACAATTTCAGTGATCTTCCAGCTCCACGTTATGATTTAGAAACTGACACAAGTTCAACATTACCTATATTAAGCATTAAAAATAAGAAAATACTTCAAGAGAAATTAGCAAGATCATGGCATGAAAACATGACATGGAGGAAAGTTTTAGTCACATTGAAACCAGATGCGCATAATAATATGATTGTTAGAAGAAGGTACTCTAATGCGTGGGGTTGGGGAGTTATTGAGCATTTAGTTGAGAATCATTTCAGTGAAGACGCAATTAAGAGAGATGATGCGTTTGTGAAGGAGATGAAGGCTAAAAATCAACGATAGATGATATAGAAGTGGTCCACATAGAACACACACAATTATGATAATAATAACGAAGAACGATTTATACTATTTATATACACACTAATATTTATGATCTCAGAGACATTTTAGTAGTATTTGAATAAAATCACGTTAATATTTCATCTAATTTTTACTCAATAGGAACGTTTTGATTATACTTTATGAGCTTTTGAATTGGACAATATCCACTAATATTGTAGACGCAATTTTTTTGTTTGAATTGCAAAATAACCACCAAAAAATGGAGTTTAACCTGCTAATGATACTACTACTGTCTACAATACTGAATTATCATTATAATATATCAATTCATAAAAATATTACTTTTACTTAATAACCAAATAACGTTTCGATGGTTTTTTATCTTTTTCGAACATTAGATCAATATCAGATTCAGAATAGTTTGCAACAGAGTAACTCTGGCCAAAGTCGATGATGTAAACACCATCATCAGCTTTGATCAAATTTCTACGTGCAATATCATTGTGTCTAATTTGGAAATCTTTTAAAAGGATTCTGAACTGTTCAATAAGATCATCAACTTCTGTTTGTGATAATGAAAAATTATTATTCCATTCACTAATTGGCTTGATATATTCCATACTAAAATAATTACCAATAACACCATTCCATTTTTGTTTTCCATACAACAATTCAAATTGATCACCTTTGAAATACAACTTTGGAACCTTCAGCTTTTTATTTGGATATTTTGCGTTGATAGCGTTCACCTTATATAACATGTTAATTTCATTATCGAATTCTTCTAAAATGGATTCTTTGAAATTTTCAATATTATCCTTTATATTCTTCTTGTATCTCTTCACAATTTCTGAAAAGCGGAATTCAAGATTTAAGACTTTTACTACCATTTTTAATCCGTCACCATCTGCACTAGCTATTAATCGGACTTAATTTGGATATGGTTTTTGAGGCATTTCACTAATTATTTCTCTGATTTCTGAGTATTTGTTAACATCCATGAATTCCTTAATTTGATGGAGATTCATAATTAGTGTACAAGGTCTGGCAGTTCTAAAATAAGTAAGCTGTGCATCTCTTTGTGGTGTGGCTACTTTGATTCCGGATTTCTGTAATGTCATATTAATAAGGTAATATTCAATTAACAAGTCTGTTATTTGTATATTTTCAAATATGATATTAATTGATAAATCCAGTATCTTAATTTTAATTGAATCATCTAATTGAGAAGTCTTTACTATATCAGCATCTTGATTTTTGTGACCACTCTGAATTTCTTTACTACCATCCAACTTTCTTTCATTGGCATTAAAATTACCTTTCTTGAGTTTTTTAGTATTCTCTGATTTATTTGGCTTCTGTTCATCAGTTTTAACCCTCTTTCTTCCATCAATTTTATTCTTATTAATATCATCACCTTCCTTCAACAAAAATTCAATTATACCACTTAATCTTTGTAGTCTATCATATAAATGATGACCAACTTTTAGTTGTGAGACTGATGAATCAAAGCTCATTACTAACTCTAGTAGATCTGGTAACTCCATATTGGTACCTGAAAACAACTTTACCTTCAACGGAATACCCTTAAGAAAAATTTCTTCATCAGTATTAACTCTTTGATTCTTTCTTGTGCTTTGAGATCCATCAGATACATCTTGGTGTAGCTTGTGGAAGTTTGTAGTAGCTTCAAAAGTTTCACTGAACTGGTCAATGTTTATACTGATTTTCCAAATAACCATTGTCTTTTCAACCAAGTGCAGGGCGAGGTAAGAAACATTGGAACTTGAACGAAAGATACTATATATTACGCATTGATTGACAGAACGGGCAAATTGTTTATTTCTTTCAAGCAATGCATTAAAGTTAAATTTGGCTGATTGGTTAAAGTCTATTTCCACTTGGAACTCACCCTTCAACTCGACTGATACTAATGATAATTTGGTGATTTTTTGGAATTGATCCTTTATAACTAAGTTCAATATTCCATCAGGTTTGAGGTCAACCAATCTAATTCGGTCCCCAAGTTTCTTGGATTTTGTTAATATTGATAAAATGGTTGGAATACCCATATGTTGTTGAAATTGTAAACTCATCTCAAATTGTGCACCGTCATGTGTCTCTAATCTGGTTTTAGTTTCATCTTCTTCTTCGAAGTCAGTATCGTCTATGTTCATCCTTCTGGAATCTTCTGAAATATCATTTTCAATATAATCTCCTGAAGTGTAATGATCTTTTTTAATTGAAATAAGATTATAAATTTTATCAGATGCATCTTCAAAAACAAAGAAATTAATTAAAAAGTTTGACAACTTTTGTAGAATTGGTATTAGCGACACAGTTAAATCACTTTCGGTTTCATTTGGCTCAAATTTCATGATAGAATTTACCTTATTTGAAGATTCGTAAATTAAGTCAAAAACAGTTATCCATAATTCTTTTCTTGAGGTAGTAGATTCAAACAACCTTTTCAGCTTTTTCAAATATTTCTTATACATGACATTTATATCACTAATTTTCCAAATATCATCATTATTCACCATTGAATTTAATGGATAACCATCAAAGAAAATATCTGTAAATTTGGTATTAATCGAACCATTAGCAGTACCAGTGGTATCTTAGTGTAATAGTGCATGAGGCTTTCTTGAAATGTTAAAAGAATAAAAAGCTTAATGGTGCAATCTTTAAATATTTGAATAACCGTTGTTCAGAAATATAATTGAAAAAAGCATATTTTCTTTCAATTGCTTCAGATATAACTTCTGGATCATCAGTGTATTGAGCTTGAAATATATAGCGATCTATTGTTGAGTTGATTGAGTGTACATCATTCAATAGTGGTATAGCTCTCGCTTTGATTTTGTTTAAAACCTCTGCATATTCAACTTCATCAGTTGACCTATCAGATTCAATCAGTTCAAGAAGGGAATTGAGATAACTGGACTCAAGTGAAGATATTTGGCTATCTAGAGCAACAAGATCTATGGGCAAGTCCTTTGAAAATGACATTGATTAGTTAGTTTTTACAGCTCAGGGGAATATAATGAGAATATCATTAGCTCTTATCAAGTTCTAGACCAACGCTCAGAGCCTTGCCCTATTCGGTCGACAGTGTAGTTCTAAAGAGAAGTAAGAAGTCACGCTCTTCTTATAAGGAATGGATCTCTAACCAGCTGAAGTTTTTCTAACTCCTTCAGTTCTAACTTCTCAGTAGTACAGGAGTATTAATAGTAACAGTTGATGCAAAGTGATCAAAATGTATAATTTAATGGAATTAAAGCTAAATTTCAATATGGAGTTGAATAATTAGCATTAATTCATCCGCATATTAAAGTTATACACTCTATTTGATTAAGATTCTAATAGTTATTTTAATCTTTCTAATGTTAATAGTTATTCTAAGTAAGTATTTTTGTATTACCGAGAATTAATTCTTTCACAACAGAAGAACCAAATCCTCACAGAATGGGTAAGTTTTCCATTCATTTCTGACTCTGATCTAGACTCTAACATCCCCCAGCAATTGCATTATGGCTCTGTCCCAAACCAGACTCACAAATAAACGAGACTCTAAAATCTTTAATATCAAGTCTTAAGCCTTTATTCCCATCATCACCAAACTTCGAACCACACATCACAATAACATCACAATTAGCAATCAATTCCCCAGCAGATGTGAACACGGTACTTAAGGGATCATTAGCCGCTTTAAAAGAGTTCAAGATCTCAGTGTTATTGAGCTCAATGATCGTTAATGAAAAGAATGGTTTCTTCAAAAAGGTCTATTTACGTTGTGATAAAGATAAGAATTTGGTGAGTTTTAGTACTGTTATTAGAGAGTTGTATGTTGAATTGCCTAGTTTGAAAGATGAACTCAAAGCTAAATACACTGCACAAGAATGGGCAGCAAATCAATTAGATCCTCATATTTCATTAATTTACACTGATTTATTACATTTCGATAGGGCATTAATTAGAACAATAAAAACAAGAGTCTCAGATTATTTGAACTGTGATTCTACTTTCGAAATCAATGAAGAGAATACATTAGATGATTTAGGACTGGGTTGGGAAGGTGGTGTTTTAAAAATTGTTAGATGTGAGGGGCCTGTTGAAGAATGGGAAGTTTTGGGCAGTGTTGATATTCATTAATTGTATACAAATTTAATACTTGGATGGAGTCACTGGAACACCTTCTAATGCTTCATCATTAGTGAACCAAGAAACAGGCACAGGTAATTCATTGACTAATTCAGATGGAAGACCAGATTTTTCAATTCCAAAGATCTGTTTGAAAACAGGAGCTTTTGAAGCACCTTCAGCAACGAATGAAATGTTCTTAGAAGCTCTCAAAACAGGGAATGTGATTGTGATTCTTCTTGGTGGTGGTTTTGGAGAATTATCAATTGCTGCAACTCTCAATGTTTCTTCTTTCAATAATTCATGATTTGGGAACAAAGAACAAGTATGCCCATCTGGACCCATTCCTAATAACACCAAGTCCAACGATTCCGGTAATAAAGATTCATATTCCTTAGCAATTGCACCATCTGTAGCAGTATCTGTCTCGTGTAATAAGTTTTCATTGATTGTATAAACAGTTGGACCTTTGTGACCCGCATGAGCCAATTCCTTCAAGATCAAATTGTTGAAAAGACCATAATTCGAGTCTTCGTGATCTAATGGCACCAATCTTTCATCAGCGAAGTAAACGTTCCAGCATTCCCATTTAACTTTGGATGAATTGTCTTTATTATCAATCAATCCTGCTTTCAACACTTTTCCTAATGAACCACCAGAAATAGCAATATCAAAAGTTGATTTAGTGGCGAGAGTCTTGTCTTGTAACTCGATGATTTGTTTGGCAACGGCATCTGCGACCTGAGACGATTGAGCGTATGAGTAGATTTGAGGCATTGAGTTCGATTGGTGGTGGATTATTGGTGAGTGAAGGGATTGTTTAGTTATAACTATGACGACATTTGATTAATTCTGGTGGTTCGATGCGCTGCTCTTAAACCAAATAAGTTTATTTTTGTTTCAGCTAATTGGAGACTCGAGACATAATTAATTCGCTACTTGGTGCTTGAAAGTGAGTCTGATAGAGTCACTGGTATTACTGGACTACTCACACCACACGTTCTCTTACACTCACACTCATCTTTGCGTCTGCTAGCTACTTTCCTTTCCTTGCATTGCATTATATCCACAGTTTAGCCATAACCATTGATAGTTATAATCCACTATTTAATGCACCATGACTGAAGAGAATAAAACTAAATTCAACTTACATTCCTTTTCAACCTCTTTAAAACAGGAGGATGAAGTGACGAACAGTTTCAAGACTGGTAACTTCTCATCCAAATACTTTTCTAGAAAATCATCAGTAATCACCAACTCAAGCCTTAATGATGAACTTCCTCAGAATTCACCAAACCTGAAAAGAGTTGAAGGTGGGTTTCAAGATAAAACAAGCAAGAATGAAATCCCATTGATAAATCAAGATAAACCAACACCACCGTTAAATGCATTGGAATCATTAACTCAAGTTCAACAGAACTTATTAGATAATACAAATCCAAATATATTCAACAGTATTCCAAGAGTGAAAACTTCAACTTCAAGAAAGGCATCAATGAATCTAAATGTTAATCCATTACATGCTCCTATCCCTGCAACTTCATTTGCTAATAAATCAGGATTATCTAATTTCAATCAATCACCAAATCCATACAGTGATTTCAGATCTTCTAATAACGCATCACCAGTGCGAACTGTAGGTTCAAGTAATGTCAACACAACAAATCCACATCCAAATACCGTTGAAATCATCGGAAGGCACTTAGTCAATGAAAATGATATGGCTTCAATAACATCATCACAAAACAAATCAAACGTCATTGATGATAATTTTGATTCTTTACAATTACAAGGTGGTGATATAAGTAGAGAAGTTTACAATTGGCAAAAGAATCATGTTTCCAATATGGATCAAGTTAGAAGAAGATCTCAATCGTTTAGTGGTTCATTAGCTGAATCTTTACCATCTCCAGATTTCCAAGTGCAAGATATCAGAATTCCAGGTGGGTTTAGAAGAAGTTTCCTGATTCAAAAACGTTCAAGACAAGGATTAGTTAAACAACAACCAACTTTCTTCACTCGTAATTTTATTGAATTTTTAACACTATATGGTCATTTTGCAGGTGAAGAGTTAAGAGATGAGGAAGATGATGATGAAGATTTGGATGAGGACGAAGAAGAGGAAGATGGACATGATGAAGAAAGTTTATTGCTGGCTCCAGTTAGACCAAAAAGAACAGATACTCATAAAACATCAACTAGTAAAGCTACTTTATTATTATTAAAGGCATTTTTAGGTACTGGTGTTTTATTTTTACCTAGAGGTTTCAGAAATGCAGGATATGTTTTCGCTATAACATCATTGATCTTTTTTTCAATATTATCATATTATTGTTTCATCTCATTGATTAATGTTAGAGTTAAATTAGGAAGTGGGAGTTATGGTGATATTGCATTTAAATTATATGGTAACACTTTAAGACAAGCGATCCTAGTAGCGATTGTCTTATCACAGATTGGGTTCTCTGCAGCATATATCGTGTTCACGGGGACTAATTTACAAGCATTTGTGATTTCTGTATTTGATAAAAGATATGGAATTGAATTTTATATTCTTTTACAATTGATTGCATTTATCCCATTATCATTAACTAGAAAAATTGCAAAATTATCAGGGACAGCATTAATTGCTGATTTATTCATATTTTTAGGTCTTTTTTACGTTTTTTACTATTGCAGTTTTGTTGTTATTAAAGAAGGAATTTCAGATATAGTTACATTTAACAGTGATTGGACTGTTTTTATAGGAACAGCAATTTTCACATATGAAGGCATTGGATTATTGATTCCAATTCAAGAATCAATGCAAAAACCATCAAAATTCCCAATTTTATTATTTGGTGTCATGTTAACTGCAACCATTTGTTTTGTTGTCATTGGTACAATTGGATATTTTGCATTCGGTAATGAAACAGACACAGTGATATTATTGAATTTCCCACATGATTCCATCTTCGTTAGTATAATTCAATTCCTTTACGCAACTGCAATTTTATTATCGACTCCATTACAATTATTCCCAGCAATTAGAATCTCTGAAAATGGATTGATTAAAAAATCAGGAAAATATGATTCTTCCATCAAATGGCAAAAGAATTATTTTAGAATTTTGTTTGTGTTAATGACTGCATTGATCGCATATGGTGGTGCTAGTGATTTAGATAAATTTGTCGCTATTGTTGGTAGTTTTGCTTGTATCCCATTAATCTATATTTTTCCTCCATTGTTACATTTGAAGGCATTTGCTAATAATTTCTGGATAAGATTATTTGATGTTTTGATCATCATATTTGGGTTCTTCATAATGATTTACACTTCATACCAAACAATAGCTGATTGGATCAATTAAAGTCAACGTTAATGTCTACATTTCCATATTTTGTAGGTTTTTCACGTGACCTGGATTTTCTGGTTTGCGCACTTTGGTTTGGTTAATCGCCTTCGAAAATTGAAAACAAATATTTGAATAAAACGATCTAAGATTATAAAATTAATCAATTCAATTCAATTCATATAAAAGATGCCTCCAAAAGCAGATTGGGATAAATACGTCGTCCATGAAGAAGACGAAAACAAACCAGAAGAAAAAATCCTTCCGTTAACGGAAGGTGATATCCAAGTTTTAAGAACTTATGTAAGTGGCAATTAATTAATCAGAAATTAATAATGTCAATACTAACTTATCATCAAAGGGTGTTGCTCCATATGCTAAAAAGATCAAACAAGTTGAAGAAGACATCAAAGATCTAGAATCCAAAATCAAAGAAAAGATCGGTGTCAAGGAAAGTAATACAGGTTTAGCACCACCTCATTTATGGGATGTTATGGCAGATAAACAAAGAATGGAAAGTGAACAACCTTTACAAGTTGCAAGATGTACAAAAATCATTCAAAGTAATGAAGGCGAGGATAAATCTAAATATGTTATCAATCTAAAGCAAATTGCTAAATTTGTTGTTGCATTAGGTGAAAAAGTTTCACCAACTGATATTGAAGAAGCAATGAGAGTTGGTGTTGATAGAACAAAATATGAAATTCAATTACCATTACCACCAAAGATCGACCCTTCAGTGACGATGATGACGGTGGAAGAAAAACCTGATGTCACTTATAGTGATGTTGGTGGTTGTAAAGAACAAATTGAAAAATTAAGAGAAGTTGTTGAATTACCATTATTATCACCTGAAAGATTCGTTAAATTAGGTATTGATCCACCAAAGGGTATTTTATTATATGGACCACCAGGGACAGGTAAAACATTATGTGCAAGAGCAGTTGCCAATAGAACAGATGCTACATTTATTAGAGTTATTGGATCAGAATTAGTTCAAAAATATGTTGGTGAAGGTGCAAGAATGGTTAGAGAATTATTTGAAATGGCAAGAACTAAAAAAGCATGTATTATTTTTTTTGATGAAGTTGATGCAATTGGTGGTGCACGAGTTGATGATGGTGCAGGTGGTGATAATGAAGTTCAAAGAACTATGTTAGAATTAATTACACAATTAGACGGTTTCGATGCAAGAGGTAACATTAAAGTGATGTTTGCCACCAATAGACCAAACACATTAGATCCAGCATTATTAAGACCTGGTAGAATTGATAGAAAAGTTGAATTTTCATTACCTGATTTAGAAGGTCGTGCCAATATTTTCAGAATTCATTCAAAGGCAATGTCAGTAGAGAGAGATATTAGATGGGAATTAATTTCAAGATTATGTCCAAATTCAACAGGTGCTGAATTAAGATCAGTTTGTACAGAAGCAGGTATGTTTGCAATTAGAGAAAGAAGAAAAGTTGCAACTGAAAAAGATTTCTTAAAAGCTGTTGATAAAGTCATTAAAGGTAATATGAAATTCAGTTCTACAAGTCGTTACATGCAATATAATTAATCTAATCAATTATAATATATTATAATCAAATTGAATAAAAATGTAAAAACGTTAAAAAAAATGTAAAATGCATGAATAAACTCTATTAATATTAATCCCACCAACTAACACAACCCATCCCATCAGTTTGACAACCCCCAAAAATAACATAACTCGGTTGATTTTTCTCTGTTTTATCCTTTTCATCATCATCAATATTTGGACCTTTTGGTTTAACATTAACAAAGACTTCTTCTTCGACTCTAAACCTTATTTTTTCATTGATATCTAAATATAATTTAGTTCCATCACAATCCCAAACCCAAGCGTTATCATTGATTGAATATTCAGAACCTTCAAATAATAAATCTTTCGTTATGAAAATATCATTGAAAAAATCCATTTTAACTTTAATTCCTTCACTTGTACATTCTTCGATCCAACCTGTTAAGATTTCACCAACGAATGGTCTGAACACTACTAATGTGAATTCACAACGAACGAAACTTGCACCATCACCAGGTTTTAATAATCCATCTTCAACTTTAATTAAATCCCAAACACTTATGATTAAACCTAAATTATTAATGATTTTGTTTGCATATTTCTTGTTCAATTCGTTTATTAGTGCCTTCTTGGGGTTTTTGTGGAATTGATCAGGTGAGATCCTTATCAGATCTGTTAATCTTGAAAGAATGAACATTGTTCTTTGTTTATTATCGGTGTGATCAATTTAATTGTTTTGTTTTGTTAACAAAAGAAAAAAAAATTTGATGAGTTGCGGGAGTGGAGCATAACCGCCTCGGAATACAGTCAGTGTCACGTGACTAGACCGGAATGAAATAATATGATTAGAAGCCCTGAGGCACGCGCACAAAAATCAAATTTTGATCACTCTTGAGTCTTGAAATTCGCGGAATCCAGAATGATTAATTCCTGTCAATTGAGAGAGTCACAGTTAAATATTTGAGAATATTTTCAAACATAAACATGTGAAGCTTTAACAGTCTTATTGCCCTCAATATATACCCCATCAACCACTGTTCTCACCACTCAACATCCCAAATGGTTCACTAAAATAAACGCTCGCCCGGAATAACCTTCCTCTGATATTACGTAATCTCATCACACTACCCCGGAGATTTTACAACAATTTTTTGGTAATTCTCGAATTCTGATTGGTTGAAATCTCCCGTTTTGGCACCGAGACTCGCTTTAACTCGCGATATTTCCCAGACTCAAAATTTAATAACTTTTTTTCTTAATTTGTATGGAGAAATTATTTCACTTAGTTTTGATTTCTTTAATTAATTTAATCAACAACACACTCTAATTATTTCATCAAAGATGCTCTCTCTTCAATCAAGAAGACTATTGAACGTCTCTAAAAGGGCCTCAAGAGTTGCCCAATTCTCCACTTCAAGAGTCGTTAAACATGCCTATGCCATTAACGATGACATTAAAGGTGAAAACGCAGCCAAAGGTGTTGCTGATAATTATCATATCATTGATCATGAATACGATTGTTTAGTTATCGGTGCAGGTGGTGCTGGTTTAAGAGCTGCATTCGGTTTAGCTAATGCTGGTTATAAAACAGCTTGTATTTCAAAATTATTCCCAACTAGATCTCATACTGTTGCTGCTCAAGGTGGTATTAACGCTGCTTTAGGTAACATGCATCCTGATGATTGGCATTGGCATATGTATGATACCGTTAAAGGTTCAGATTGGTTAGGTGATCAAGATGCTATTCATTATATGACTAGAGAAGCTCCACAATCTATTATTGAATTAGAACATTATGGTGTTCCATTTTCAAGAACTGAAGAAGGTAGAATTTATCAAAGAGCCTTTGGTGGTCAATCTAAAAACTACGGTAAAGATGGTCAAGCTTATAGAACTTGTGCCGTTGCTGACAGAACAGGTCATGCTATGTTACATTCTTTATATGGTCAAGCTTTAAGACATAATACCCATTTTTTCATTGAATATTTCGCAATGGATTTATTAATGGATAATGGTGAATGTGTTGGTGTCATGGCTTATAACCAAGAAGATGGTACTTTACATAGATTCAGAGCTCATCAAACCGTTATTGCCACTGGTGGGTATGGTAGAGCTTATTTCTCATGTACTTCAGCTCATACTTGTACAGGTGATGGTTTTGCCATGGTTTCAAGAGCAGGTTTACCATTACAAGATTTAGAATTCATTCAATTCCATCCTTCTGGTATTTATGGTTCAGGTTGTTTAATCACTGAAGGTGCTAGAGGTGAAGGTGGTTATTTAATCAATTCTGAAGGTGAACGTTTCATGGAAAGATATGCTCCACATGCTAAAGATTTAGCTTCAAGAGATGTTGTTTCAAGAGCTATTACTATGGAAATTAGAGCAGGTAGAGGTGTTGGTACTGAAAAAGATCATATTCATTTACAATTATCACATATTCCTGCACCAATCTTAAAAGAAAGATTACCAGGTATTTCTGAAACTGCTGCAATTTTCGCAGGTGTTGATGTTACTAAAGAACCAATTCCAATTATTCCAACTGTTCATTATAATATGGGTGGTATTCCAACTAAATATACCGGTGAAGCTTTAACTATAGATAGTGAAGGTAAAGATGTTTTAGTTCCAGGTTTAATGGCTGCTGGTGAATCTGCATGTGTTTCCGTTCATGGTGCTAATAGATTAGGTGCTAATTCATTATTAGATTTAGTTGTCTTTGGTAGAGCCGTTGCTCTTACTATTGCAGATAAATTAAAACCAGGTTTACCACATAAAAAATTACCATCTGATTTAGGTTATGAATCAATTGCAGAATTAGATAAATTAAGAACTGCAACTGGACCAAGATCAACTGCTCAAATTAGATTAGATATGCAAAAGACAATGCAAAAGGATGTTTCAGTTTTCAGAACTCAAGAATCTTTGGAAGATGGTGTTAGAGAAATTAATAGAGTTGATAAATCATTCCCACAAGTCGGTACCACTGATAGATCAATGATTTGGAATTCTGATTTAGTTGAAACTTTAGAATTAAGAAACTTGTTGACTTGTGCTGTTCAAACTGCTGAATCTGCCGTTGTTAGAACCGAATCAAGAGGTGCTCATGCAAGAGAAGATTATCCAGATAGAAATGATGAAGAATGGATGAAACATTCTTTATCATGGCAACATGAAAACGGGGCACCTGTTAAAATCGATTACAGAGATGTTATTTATAAAACTTTAGATGAAAATGAATGTAAATCTGTCCCACCAGCAATCAGATCATATTAGATTAATTGAAAATTGATTGATTAATTTGTTGTTCTTTATTATATTCATTATTTTTTTTATTGTTGATTTTACATTTCTTGTCATTTTAGTATCTGATCGATGAAAGATTATAGATACCTATTGTTTTTATATTGTGTTGGTTGGTGTCTTTACTCTAAACATTTTAACAGTGTCATCTTTTTAAGTACTATATTATATTTAAAAAAGAAGATTTTGAAAGAGAAGAGTGATTAATATTCTCTTCTTTTTATTTATTTATATATACACACACGCTTTAACGAAGTGATTCAATGATGTAGGTTATTCTAATCCGAATTGTTGTATTATTTGTCTTGTTTGAGATGATGGATTTTCAATAGTTGGGTTGAAAATTTGATTGATTTTAAGATCATTTGAATTTAATTCAATTTCATTGATTTCGTTTCTAAATTGCTTGATTAATTCATCATTAATGTTTTCTAATTTCAATCTTTTGTACATTTCACGTTTTGATAGTTTTGTATTAAACCATTTAACGATTTTTAAAAATTCAACATCATGGTAAAATCCTTTATTTATGAATGATTCATGATCTTTATTAGTGATTGGGATTTCTAGAAATTCTAGGTATTTTCTTTTTGGGAGACATTTATCTAATGCCATAAATTTGGTCTCTTTTGGTGTATTTGTTTGTATTGGTTGTGGTTTTGGTGCTGGTTTCAATTCCTCATCATCATCTAAATCTAATGAAATTTCATCATTATTAACAACAACTTCATTAATATCATCTAAATCTAATTCAATTTCATTTTTATTCTTCTTTACTTCTATTTCAGAAACATCACTTAATTTCCTCTTATTATTAATATTCCCATCATGTTTAATAACAGCTTCAAATTTAACGTGTAAATGAGCACTAAACCAATACTTAGGTTTCAATGTTTTCAATAAATTCATACCTGATGGGTTCCCCAATTCACCCTTCTCGATATCATTCTTGAAAAACGGTTTCAACTTCAATAATCTATTCAAATCACCATACTCTACAACACCTTCTGGCCAATCATGTGTCAACATAACGTCTAATCCTTCCTTCAACAACTTCAATTTTAAAAAATCTTCAAATCTTGAATGATAAACACTCTTGACACTCTTATGATCAAATGGCACAGTCTCGAAATGCGGCAAGTAATAATCAAATGATTTATAAATCCCACTCCATCCACCAATCCTCAATCCTTTAAACCATACGACATTGGAATAACCCATGAAATAAATATCAGAACAGACATATCCACCATATTTCAACTCATGCAAATAATTAGACGCTTCATGGTTCCCACCGATGAAGATCGTAGGAATGGGCACATTCAATTCACCATTGTAATATCGATGGAAATCACCTAGTTTTTTATACTTGTTAGGCATTGAAATTGAATTGAAATCTTCATTGGATCGTAATGATTGGAAATCACCACAGATTAAAAGCAATTCTGGACGTTTCAACGGATCCATGTGTTGGATTGATTGATAGATCTTGTTCAGTTCCCCGTGACAGCATCCTTCTATGGCGATTCGTAATGACATTTTCGTGGATGTTTGGTTCATTTAGTGATGAGTATTAAATTTTCTTTCGGTTTTACATAATGAGGATGTCAGTATTAATTACTACGAATATTAAGAATAAAGTGTGGATAAAGAGTATATATGTATATCTAATATATATCTAATACTTGTAGACGTTGTCTTTGGTGAATTCCAAATCTTTCAAAGCACCGACTAATTCACCTTGATCAGTTGGGGAAGTTTTAGGACCAGATAAAGCATTGTAGAAAGGTGGAGGACCACAGACGTAAACTTGATGTTTAGCAGAAGGAGCAGGGATGTTAGCCTTTAACCATTCTTTGGTGATGAAACCAGATTCAGCCTTGATTGAAGGATCAGCTTCATCTAAGAAATAACTCAATTTGACTTGATTTGGGAATTTAGCAGCAATTGATTCAAGTTCTTCCTTTAATAAAATATCTTTGGAGGTCTTGTTACCGTAAACTAAATGGACCTTGGTCTTATCAGCTGGATTTTTGGTGATTGTGTGTAATAATTGGTATAATGGAGTAATACCGGATCCAGCACCTAATAAAGTGATATCAGAATAGGTGTTTGGTTCATATTTGAATTTAGTGATTGGACCCTTGAATGACACAGTGTCATTGACTTTCAAACCAAAGATATGATTACCGAATTTACCAGTTGGATATTTCTTGATGATTAATTCAAATGAACCCTTTTGATCATGGTCTGAAATTGGAGTGTAAGGTCTGATAACGTTGGAACCCTTTGGAGTGACGTATTTGGCCAATAACAAACCGGCAGTGACTAGACCAGAGACCTGTTCAGGATCGTTGAAGGCGAAAGTGAATCTTCTGACATCAGGGGAAACGTCTTCGAATTTGACCAATTTCAAGTCTTGCCATTCACCATCGTTCTTGAAGGCAGCTTTGGATTCTGAGTAAATTGGGGACTGGGATTGGGCGTAGTAGACGGAGGCGGCGATGGCGGCACCACCAATGGCGACTGGGATCCAATTGGTTTTGGAGGAGGCGAATCTGGAGAATAAAGACATTTTAAGTGTTTTATGGAGGTTTTAACGGTGGGAAGTTTGAATCTTTTCGAGCTTTTTTTTCTTTTCATGTGCGAAATTTAATTGCGGATAAATTAGCGATGAGGTTTAAAATTTGTTGATTTTGTTGATTTTATTACTAATTGTGACAAATTGAGCCAATCAGATGAGTCAATTACGAGGCAGATCGTCCAGGGAGTTGACCCAGCTAGTCAGGAAACTAGTCCCTCCTCTCTCCCCGAATTTCCACAAAGGACAAGGTGAGTTTTCAGTGATGTTGTAATGGGACATAAATCAATACTAACTATTAATAGCTGGCAGAATCGCTGTCTTTGGAGGCTGTGAAGAGTGAGTCTTTATATAATTAATGTGATGGGTAGCATACTAACACCACAACTCAGTTACACTGGAGCTCCATATTTCAGTGCCTCTGCTGCTTCTTCATTCGGTGCTGATTTATCCCATGTCATATGTGAACGAAATGCAGCAACTGTAATTAAATCATATTCACCAGACTTAATGGTCCATCCATACCTCTATGAACGTGATAACGTCCCATCAGGCTTTGAAGTGGATGATTTTTTAAATGAGAGAATCATGCCCAAGATTAAACAATTATTGAACAGGATCCATGTTGTCGTAGTGGGACCAGGATTAGGACGTGATGAATTGATGTTGAAGACGTTGAAATTGGTAATTGAACATTTGAAAAAGAATGATATCCCAATCATAATCGATGCTGATGGATTATACCTGATTAGTCAAACCCCTGAATTGATCAAAGGTTATAAATCTGTAATTTTGACACCAAATGTCGTTGAATTTAAACGATTATTGGATTCAATGAACATCAAACAGACAAACACCAATGAAGATGCTATTGAGTTATCAAGATCATTAGGTGGTGTTACAATAGTGCAAAAGGGTTCAATTGATCTGATCGTTAAAGATGATGTGATTTTACAAAGTGATACTGTTGGTTCTAATAAGAGAGCAGGTGGTCAAGGTGATACCCTAACTGGTATAATTGCGACATTGGTAGCATGGGGTAAAGCGTATAAGAGTGGATTATGGGAACATGACGGTGAGATTGATGAAGAGAGCCTACTGATGCTGGCATCGTTCGGTGGGAGTCTTTGCACGAGATTGGCAGCTAGAGAAGCCTTTAGAAAAAGAGGCAGATCGATGCAAGCGAGTGATTTACAGCTGGAGGTTGGCCACTCCTACAAGATTCTGATGGATGAATGAATTGAAATTTATGATGACACAAAATTACACAAAGACATGAAAATGACGTAATTCGTATAAATTGTACCCCCGAGTATAAAAATAAAGAAATGTCTCTCTGTTTTTGTATTCGAATTAAACCCACCAATTAAAAATGTCCACCATTGAAGAATTAACTCAACAAGTCAAAGATTTGACCGTCTTGGTCCACAAACAATCAGAATTGCTCACCAAGACTGGCCAACAAGTTCTTTCTCTACAAGTCGAAGCACAAAGAAAACGAGTCGAGGATTTCGATCCAAAATTAGGAGCAACTAAACCTTTGAAAGTTAAACACAGTTTAGATACAACCGATTTGGCTTCAAATGAAGACATTGTTAACTTAGTTGGTGAAGTCCAAGGTCAAATGGATTTTTTGGAAGAAAGAACCATCAGAAGATTGATCAATTCTAAAAAATCAAACACTGATATTTTGGCAACTGTTCCAAATCCATATGGTGAAGAACCATGGTTAGAAATCTTTCCTAAAAACGTTGAAGCTTTTAAAGAGATCGATGATGAAACATTAGTTGAATTGGCTAGATTTTATGAATTATTAGCACCTACCAAAGAGGAACGTGAACAATTCGATGATTATATCGAAGGTAAAATCGCAAAAGTTGACAGAAGTGAATTAAAAATCACTGCTGCCCATTATACCAAGGATGAATTGATTGAAGCTTTTGATCAAGTCGCTAGATATATCGGTATTGATGCTAGAAGAGGTGTTGATGCTTGGTAAATTTACTAATTATACATTTTGTGTAAAACTGAAATAATATATTATGATTTGTATCTATTTACGGTTACGACCTCTAATTTTTTGTTTCTTATTTTCATTATCTTTAGAATCAAATTTTGGTTTATCATGATGACCAAATTTTCTCTTTTCTGTAATAACTTGTGGTTTTTGTGGGAATTTTTCAAATTGTTCATGTTTAATAATATAAGTCCAATCTGGTTTCTTTCTTGTATATAATTCCATTTGCCAATTTTTCCAAACTAATCTACCATAATTACTTTCTTTAACTTTTTCCTTTTGATCAACTAATTCTTTAGCGATTCTTTCTTTATAAATATTTAATTGAATTGTGAAACCCCATAATTTATCAACAATATGAGATCCATAAACGTTACAAGATAAAGCAACAATTTCACCAGAGAATTGGTTCAATAATCTTCTTCTTAAAATTATATCAACCTCGGGTTTCAAAACATGTTCAATAACATGAGAAAAGACACCATGGAAACACATTTGAATTAATCTTTCCTTTGGTAAATTTAAAAGATTTTTAATTGTTAAATTTAAGAAATTTGTATCATAATCGATTAATTGTTCCAAGAATAAGGATCTTCTTCTTTCTTCAGCTGTTGGCCAATCATCTCTGGTGTTACCTAATGTGGAACCAGATAATTGTAAAATAGATTCCAAGATGTCTGAAGTTTCTTCTTCTTCCTTTGTGTATTTTTTCAATAATTCTTTGATAATTTCATCCTTCTTATAATTTTTCTCATTTAATGAAGAATTTATAATTGATTGACCAATTTCTAAATTCGAATTCATTAAAATTGACATCTCTGGGATCAATTGATCCAATATGAGTTTAACATCATGTGATTTTAATTTGGTTAATAATTCTTGAATGACAAATGAACCAGTTGTGTCTCTTTTAGCCAATTTCAACACTCTGTCAAACATATAAAATTTAAATAATCTTTCAACGTATTTCAATTTCTGTGTCTTGATTACATTTTGTAAGAAATGGGAACCAATTGGATCAGATAATAAATATTCCATAAATGATTCCTCTTTGGAATTTTTCTCTTCATCCATTTTACCAAACATTAAATGCCAAATTGATCTTGTTTTATCAACTATCCCTTCAACTTGGATCAATAATTGAAATACAGGTGATGCGATTTTATTGATTGCTAATTCTCTAGCTTGTTGTGTTGTTGTGTTTTTAATAATTGATTCAATTAATAAATTCAATTCATTTTTGAAAGATGTGGGAGTTTGGAATGATTTATTGAAATCATCATTATCTTTAATTTCAATCATCTTTCTTGCAATTTTTGATTTTTTGGAACGTAATGTCGAGTTAGATTTAGTTGAACTTGGTAATTCATTCCCACTTAAAATCAAAATAATTAATCTTAATGAATGTGATGCATATTGATGAATCATCATTTCTTTAACTTTTGGTCTGACTTCATTCAAAAAGAATAAGAATAGATTCTCCATTGACACATACCCGTCCTGAATATCATCTTCATCAATAGGATTCAAAATTTCCTTCTCGATTAATGAAGCACACCTCACTAATAATGTTTCAACGACATGAGATGCATATTTATGATGGATCAAAGAGATGAAAAATCCATTAAATGCCTTAAACACAGTCTTTAATTGTTCATCATCACAGTTCAAAATCAATCTTTCCATTAATTTAGAACAAATTTGATTAGTCACTAATTTTAATTCTTTACCTTTGGATTCTTCTAAAACATTAGAGACGAACCCATGACGATCTTCATTAGATTCGAAAATGTTGGCGTTTAATGTTGATTCTGCTTCTTTGAAATACTCGATCTCTGAGGTGTCTACTAACCCAAAAAAAGTGTTTGGTTCATTTGGATCTTTTTGTTCTGATGATTCTTTATAGTCATCACCATAGGATTGGGCACCGTATTGTTGTGAATTATCGTGTTGTTCGTATGATGGTGCATGATGCTGGGATACTTCGGTCTTTTGACCTCTTCTACCTCTAACTTTAGGAGCCATTTTTGATATGATTTCTTATTAATTCTTTTATATTAGTTCCTGTTTAAAGTGTAGAAAAAACTTTTTTTCGTTATGAGATGAGCTGGTTCGGGACACATTTGATTACGCAAGAAACGAAAACATTGATAAACTCACACAAACTACAATTTAGAGTAAAAAACAGAGATTATATTCAATTAAACGATATTCGGTTTAATCTTCTTGATCCCAGTTACCTGGTCTTGGTTGCTTTGGAATTTGTGGACCACCTGCTCTTTTAGCCATGATGATTTGATCAACTGATAAGACAGTAGTGGCAGCTTCAGTGGCAGCATTAATAGCGAATTTTTTAGCACTTAATAAATCATAAATTCCTTCATCTTTAATATCTTTAATACCATTTGAATTATCACCATCAACGTCAATCCCATAAGTTAACCCCTCTTCCGAAGTGGAATGTTTGGAATATAATCTTGGAAGAACTTCAGATGGATCTAAACCTGAAGTTTCTGCTAATATTCTAGGTATGATTTCAAAAGCATTAGCGTATTGTTTGATAGCCAATTGTAATAAACCTGGAGTCTTTTCACCAAATTGGGTGATTCTATGGACTAGTTCAGTTTCAACTGCACCTGCACCTGGTAATAATCTGTTATCTTTAATTAAACCTTTGAATGAAGCAACACCATCATCAATTGCTCTTTCAATATCATCTAAATTATTCTTGGTTGCACCTCTGATTATAATTGTTGAAGTTCTTGTGATGTCTTGATCTTGTCTGAAAATAGTCACTCTATCACCACCAATTTCAGTGGTTTCAATGATATCAATAGAACCTGCTTCTTCTGGAGTTGGAGCACCTAATCTTGGTAATGGAGTTGCACCACAAACTTTTGAAATTCTTCTTAAATCGAATTTTGATGGCACTTTTAATGATAAAATTTCATAACGATCTAAATAATGTTGAGCTAATTCACCGATTCCTGAACCTGCAATGACGACTTTAATACCAGAATCATATAATTCTTTAACAATTTGATCAATTTGAGCTTCTTCACCTTTAGAAAAATCTAACATTTCTTTAGCATTATGTAATAACACAGTTCCTTTAGTTTCAGTTGTTGAAATATCAATTGGACAAGTGAAAATTGCAACTTTTGATTTGGTATTGATGTTTTTAACTAATCCTTCTGGCTCTCTTGGGAAAACCATACCTTTTATAACTTTACTATTAAATAAACTAGATCCCATTATTTTAACGACTCTAATACTATCAACGTTGAATAATTTTGGGTTTTTTGGTGGTAAAACGTTCAAGATTGCCTCTGTGACTAAATCAGAGATGAAATCTTCAGAACCGTATTGTTTTGAAGAGATGACTGGTTTAACAATTTTTTTCAATTCATCAAATTTTAAAAAATCTTCAACTTTATCAATTGATAATGAATCTAATTCATTCAACGTGAATTTCAAAGCTAATTGATAACCTTGGATGATCTCAGTTGGTTTCAACCCAAGACTTAATAATTTTTCACTTAAATGTAATAATTCACCAGCTAATACTAAAACAAAATTAGTACCATCACCAATTTCTAATTCTTGTTGTTGTGAAGCCATGACTAAAATCTTGACAGCTGGATGGACAACGTCTAATTCATTAAGCATAGTTGCAGCATCGTTCGTGATGAACACTTTTTGTAGATGATTGACAATGATCTTGTTTCTACCACATGGACCAATTGAAGTCAACACCATCTTTGATATTTCTCTACAGGCTTCAATGTTCTTCAATACGGCACCATCGGCGTTGGAGTATGAGGAGTAGCCCTGCTTGAAAAGACCAGCGTTTGGGGCCTGTGGGAGACGTAGTGACATTGTGAGTGGTGGGGGTTTCTGGTGTCTTTAGTTGGTCTGAATCGTTTTGTTTCTGTTGATTTCGCCATTAAATTTTTCATCTTTTTTCGCGTTGGAAGAAATTTTAAAAGCCGCGAATTTTGGTGATGAGACTTTTGTGGATTTGTGGATTTGAGTGGTGATGTTTTAGTGTGGGTCAATTAGGAAGTGTGTGAGTGTGGAGGTGGCGTGTGCAATTAGAGCTTGTGTCCTCTGTAGTGAACTCTCTCACGGAAAAACATCGCTCAACTTTGGTTATATAGATCCCATTCGCAGTGTATTTCATATTTCATCGATTGAAATTGAAATTGATCGATCACCTGTGAAATATCATTTTGTTACGTTTATCTTTTTATTGTGAGTCGAATAATTAAAATCATTGATTGATCATTGTTATAATTTATTGTTGTAATGATCTCTATTTCATAAGGTAACTGAATCCTGCTTAAATTAATTTTACAACGGTCTTGTATTCATATTAAGATCTTCTGACTCTCTACACATGATAGAATGGGTGTTCATTAATAAACTTCACTACGATTTTGAGATGTATTTTATCTTTTAAGTTTTTTATTTCAAAATTTGTGTGTCTTCTTGATGGTCTGGTCGGTTTAATATATTCTAAAACATCTCTTTATTAGTGACTCTAGTGGTTTACAATGATTGAAAAAATTGACTGAGTCAAAACATTGAATTCATAGACAAAACTATAATTGATCCACTCGTATGACTCACACAAGGTTATTGTCTATCTCTCACACACTCTCGAATATATCCATTGAAGTGCATTTCATGTTGAATAATTTATTTGTGACCTGTACATTGATAGAAAGATTTCACTGGCCAAATTCATCAGACACAGTAATGGGAAACTTCATTACACCAAGAAGAACAGATAACACCAGAATTCAGTACTTTCGGATGATACTGGAGAAAATACATTGCCATTATCATATACACTATCATTGAAACAAGAAGTCAAAAATAAACATGGACACGCTTGAGTCACTTCTAAAAGCAACACATTATCTATTCCTTGAAAGAGATTTTTCGAAATTACTGAGATTCGCACCCGATTCAGTAGCCATTTGGAGTGACACAAGCTCCAGCAGTGCTCAATTAGTAGAAAAGAGATTTTGTGGATTATTCTCTTTAAAGTGACACAAAACCAGATTTGGTTGGGCCACCGCTAAAACGAAATGAATTATCTCCGAAACAATTCCACCTTTATTTACATTTCAACTATTAAGAATTCATTAAAGAAAATGATCTCAGACCTCAATTACGATCCACTGGACGATCTCAACAGACTCTTCCCAGACTCAGTCCATTTGGAATCACAACTATCACCATCACTCACATACATCAACTCCTATAAACTACACCTAGATAATGAAATCAACAACCATCAACAACAATTGAACAATACAGCCAACATAGATATAACTCAACTCAATGACCAATTACAGTCCATAATATCACAGATCAATGATAATAAACAGCTGTCCCTGAACACCCAAGCTATAATCAATGAGATCACCGTGTCAATTAAATCTTTGGATCAAGGTAAAAAGAATTTGATATTGACAATGACAACAATACAGAAATTACAAATGTTGTTTCACATTTATGACCAACTGATTTTATTGATTAAAGAGAAGGATTATATAAAGATATTACCACTACTACAAGCAATTAATCAATTGATTCAATATTTCAGCAATTATAAAAGTATTGACCAAATTAACACCATTTCATTAAATTTCTACAATTATAAAATTCAATTAATTGATCAAATTTTTAAAGATTTTGAGTTAATATTTGAGAATAATAACGATGTTCATGATCAACAATTTGTGTCTGCTTGTTTAATATTAGATTCTTTTGAAAAGGATTATCATGAAAGATTAGTTAACTGGTTCTGTAATAAACAATTAAAGGAATTAATTTCAATTTTTAATTTTAATGATGAAGCTGGCTCTTTAGAGAATTTGAATAGAAGATTTATTTATTTTAAAAAAGTTTTAAAGAATGTTGAAGCTTTTCAATTGAATTATTTCCCTGAAAATTGGTTAATTATAATTGAATTGATTAATAAATTTAACATTTCAACCATTGAAAATTTAAATCAAATTTTATCAAAAAATAAAGATGTGACTATCTTATTAGATTCTTTACAAAAGACATTAGACTTTGAAAAATATTTAATTAATCATATCAGACTGATTTATAAAAATGATAAAGGTCATAATATGATTTTAATATCATCTGCATTTCAACCATATTTAGGATTATGGGTTAATGAACAAAACTCATTCATAAATGAAAAATTCTTGCAATTTTTGTCACAACCAAAATTATCAGATGACACTAATGTCATACCATCTTCTGCTGATTTATTCAGAATTTATGGTCATTTATTAACTCAGTGTTCAAATTTATCAACAGGTGAGCCATTAAAGGATCTATCAAAATTGTTCTCCAAATGGTCAATTGAATATTGCAATAAGATTTTGAAACCTTTATTACCAACAAATATTAATGATAATGAATCAATAACATATATCACATTAGTTTTAAATACAGCTGATTATTGTTCAACTACAATAACTCAATTAGAATCCAAAATTGTTGATTTAATTGATGATAAATTCAAAGAAAAAATTGATTTAAATAAATGTAAAAGCTCATTTATTAAAATCATTAACAATTCAATTAATCTATTAATTTCTAAAATTGATTTAGATTGTCAATTTGCATGGAGAGAAATGTTGAATAATAATTGGATTCATATTGAAGAAGTTAATGACGAAAGCAGATATATCTCATCACTAAAACAAATCTTGAATGATAATTGTAAATTAATATTACCTAAATTATCAAGAGATTTATATATCAAAAACATTTGTGATAAAATTGTGGAATTAATATCCAGTCAATTTTTATTGAATATAATAAAATTAAAACCAATTAATATTATAATGACTGAACAATTACTATTAGATTTATCAATTTTGAAATCAATTTTCATGAATTTATCAACTTTAAACACATCCAAGAATTTCACAAGTCATATTGATAAATCAATAAACAAGATTGAAAAATTGTTGAAAATGTTATTATCAAAAGATATGCCACAAGATTCATTAATTTCAAATTATTTCTTAATTATTGGTGATAAATCAATCTCAAATTTTAAAAAAATCTTATTACTTAAAGGAATCCCACAACAAAGACAATCCAAGTTCTTAGATCTATTTAAAATTCAACTAGACAATTATGAAGATGAATTAATTGAAGAAGATTCAACATTATCAAAATTAATCATAGATAATTCAAATTCAAATAATTTAAATTCACCACTTTCAAAATTAATGACAAAATCCCCAATGTTGGATACGCCTACCAAATCACCAATTTTCAACAATCCCAATAATGAATCAAATCCAAACTCTCCAAAATTTGATATTAAGGACAATCTTGAAAAAAATTTAAAAGCTATTAATAATGAAATTAATGTTAATAAAATCAATGAAAATTTTCAAAAATTTGGAAGGTTCTTTAATAGAAATAATAACAATAATAATAATGAATAGATATAATGTTTATTATTAAGTTATAATACAAACAATAGATCAATCCATGTTGTTTTTTTTTTTTATGGATTTAGAGATATATGTGTACCTCAAGATTCTCACATATAAATTTCAAATCAATTACAGAGATAACTTACTTACAATCAAAAACAATACAGAAATCTAGCATATTTATTAGTTAATGTATTTCACTTGGTGTACTCAATAAAAACTGGATATAATAAGCATCTGTTTCAAACATTTCATTAATTTTTGACTCTTCAACATCTTCTAAATCTGAACACTCATCAAAACCAATAATAAAAATACCATGTGCAGTATATATCAAGTTTCTAAGGGCAATGTCACGATGACGAACTTTGATATCTTTCATTAACGTTTCAAATTGTTTAATCAATAAATCAATTTCCTTTTGCGGTAATGGCAAAATTTCTTCCCATGCCCTGTATGGTTTTATGAACTCCATGGTGTAAAAATTACCAACGTTGCCATTCCACATGTTCTTACTAAAGATTAAATGAAGCTCATCCCCCTTAAAATATAACTTTGGGACATTCATCTTAGTATCATGATTCAAATTGTTAGAATTATTGATTTTTTGCAATGTTTCTATTTCATTGTTGAAATATGTTAATCCTGCTTTGATGTATTGTTTGACTGTTTTATATTTATATTGAAGTTCTTCACACTCTTTAAAGATCAATGAATGCATTTTTAGGTTGATGAATTTAATCACAATTGAAGACACTATTATTTGCTTATTCTGCTCTGGTTTTGAAACGTTATCATTTGGTTTTGAATCTACAATCAACTTTAACATTTTAGCAAACAGTTCCTTATTCATGAAATCTTTAATCTTATTGATATCAATCAACAATGAGCAAGATCTGAATTTGTTGAAATATTCATGGTCTACCAGTTGTCTTGATGTAAGAACTTCAATTCCAGCTAATTGTAATGTTTGAAATAAATTCTCTTCATTTGCAAAATATGTAGCTTTTTCATCATCAAATAAAATTATAATTTTAATATTCAGTGTTAAAACTTCTGAATCATCACCATGATTTGAATTTTGACTGCCTTTTATTTGATTTTTTCTACTTCCTGAGTTTCTCTTATTTCTTTTAGTAAACAGCAGTTTTCTAATTCTTTTATTGGGGTTTGATTGATATTTTCTTTTCCGCTTTTTAGCTGTTTTAGCTTCTTCAGAGTTTGAATCTTCAACATCATCTTTTTGTGGTTATTGTAACAAACTCAGAATTAGTTCGAGTTTATTTTTTCTAACTGTCTTTTCTTCGCTAGTACTAAGTTCAGTTAAACCTTTTTCTATTGTTGAGACTAAATCAATTAAACCAGTTAAACCTGTAACTTCAGTTTCTTGATATGAATTCAACTTTACTTTAAATGGAAGTTTTTTGAACTCCAAGATTTCAGTTTTCTTATTATCAGATTTATGCTTATAAAAATGAGAAACTAACTCAATAGGAGCATTTGCATAACTAATTGCATCTAAATCAAGAGTGATTTTCCATGAAATCATCTCTTTATTGAAACGATGAACCAAGTAGCAAGTATTCGACAATGAAGAGAATATACAGTATCTCATAACTTTTTGTATAGATAAAAATCCATGATTACTCTTCATTAATAGCTTGAAATTCTCAACATCAGTTTTATCATGATGAATTTGACCTTCCAGGTTTCGTTTTATTTCATAAACAACAATACTTGAATTGACCAAATTATTTTCTGGTACCTTATTGTCATCAATACAAACTGACAAATCTGGCTTCAATATTATGTTATTAACATTCGATAATAGACTAATATATGGATATGAGATTTTTCTTGTGGATTCAATGAACAACTCAGCATTATCAACATTTATAGTTGGTATCAAAAGATCAGGTGAGACCGGTAGAGTTTGTTGATGTTGAAATGTAGATAAATTGAAGAATTCAATCAATGGTTGAAAGAAGGAATCAAAATTGGTAACACTTTCTTCATCAACGATTGAAGATCTGTTTGAGGATTTCATCAAAGGAAAGAAGCAGTTTTGAAATACACTGATGATGGCTATTAATTCTTCTTTAGAAGCACATGTATTGATCTTTTCGTTGATTGCCTGAAGATATCTTTAATAAAAGTTCTGAAACATCTGTAGCTGGTCCTCAGATTTATGAACAACTAAAATCGGGTAGACGTCATAGTACCAATTTAAAACACCAGTTTCAATACATCCCTCTGATGATGTTGTTGATGCGTTTCTCACATATTGACCATGATTGAAATTACACGATAGAAAAACTAATGGAGACAAATGAAGAACCTTCAAAAAATACATTTTATCAATTTTTTCCCATATATTCAAATCAGACGAACAGTGTAAGTCTAAAAGAAAATCACATAATATACCAAAAATATTTATGATCATATGTTCAATATTGATTTGTAAAGAATTTATTGCATTTTGAAATTTTATCCTTTTAGCTATTGAAGTTTGATATGATTCAAATTCAAGGTATCCTGATTTAATTATCTCAAGAATCTTCGAATGTTCTTGAAAGACTTTCCTTTTTCGTGATTCACTCATGACATGTAATATTTAATTATAGATAAAGCTGGGAGTTTCCAGTGTCAGGATTGAAAGGCTGGTGGGACTTGAAAGTTGAAATTGGGTCTATGAATATAGGTAGTAAAAGATTAACTATTAGAAAGAGTAAATTATCATAAATTGTGAGTTTGAATTTATTTCTTGCTCTTTGTGTCATTTTTGACACAAAAGTGATCGATTAATTTTGGTTAATCCACATTTTTGTTCCCGTTAACATTAATCGATTTAGATCATTAAAAATTCCCACTAACTAAATAAAAGCTCTTAACAATACAGTAATTATTCTTCAATTTCAACCTTCCAAAATTGAATTATAAGTCTTAGATTTGCATTAATAAGAGTGATTTTTTTATATTTTGAGTATCAAGCGGATTCTTATAATTAGTTGATTAAACAAGAGCTCTCTCTCAATATTAATAAAACAATCTATAAATAAGAAGCTTCAAATAAGTGGCTTATGATATATTTTGTTCCTGATTTCAAAAGATTTGTACGTTGGAACCATATGCAATGTCTCAAATAATTATCAAATCAATCTCTTAATGAATCTAAGTAAGTCATACTTAATAGATCAATGATGTGTAATTATGAAATAGTTATCGTCATGGTCCAATACCAGATTCTAACACATGTACGCTAATTATTTATCTCAATCTATTCATATCAATAATGATCCATTTATTTTACAACCAAGTACATTCATAATAAACATTCATTAGTCAGACACAATAAACACATAATCAACCTCACCATCTGCAAACTTCACAACATCTTCATTTCTCAACTCTACATATCTCATCGTGGGAACAATTTCACCATTTATTGTCGTTCCATGCGTACTCTCTAAATCAATCAAATATGGCACACATCCACCCTTTCCTTCAACGTTCCTGAATTGGATCACACAGTGTTGATTGGAGCATAGTGGGTCATCAGTGATGATATCAACGACTTTTGTGTCTCTTCCTAACAACACAAACGATTTATTGTAAATTTCTAGATTTTTAATTATTGGATCATCTGAATTTGGATGGAATTCATAGATGTAATATTTCCCCACCCGTGGTGGAATGATAGAGTCATTTGATTCGGTGTATTTCAGGGCTGTACCTTTGATGTTGTTTGATTCTTTGGCAAGGAGTCCAGATGGTTTAAAATTTGGTCTTTCTTTGATTATTGGTTCAGTATTATTGTTTGGATTGTGGTTGTAGTTGTGTGGGCTGTGTAAGCTGTGTTCGTCTCTTCTGTGTGAGTTGTAGTTGTCCTTTCTGTGGCTCCACTCTCTTCCTCTGGATCCACTCATCTTCTTCTAAGTATATATTTATGTAGTAGTTACTAACTATCGAGTATTAAATAGTAAAGATCTTTATGAATCTCATCTGGTTCGCACAACATTAAAAAATTTCAATGCGATGAGCTTAAAAAATTCTTTAAAATTCTACAAAATCAACCAATAAACAACAAATCACTCCAGACATGGCCAAAAAGCAGAAGGCATCCACTGCCGAACGTAAAGCAAGACGTCAAGACCACCTGAAGTCAATCGAAGAATTAGAGAAACAAGTCAAGGATTTCGAGTTCGGTTCAGACAAATCCAAATTCAAACAGTTTAAAGACCTGCCTTTATCTTCATACATGATCAAAGGTTTGAAAGACGCTAATTTCCTTACATTGACAGACATCCAACGTGAAGCCATCCCATATGGTTTGAAAGGTGAGGATGTCCTTGCCGCAGCTAAAACAGGATCAGGTAAGACCCTGGCATTTTTGATCCCAATTTTAGAAAGACTACATAGACTAAAATGGACTGAATTTGATGGATTAGGTGCATTAATAATATCACCAACTAGAGAACTAGCAATGCAAATATATGAAGTTCTAGTGAAGATTGGGAAACCATTTCAATTAAGTGCCGGTTTAGTCATTGGTGGTAAAGATGTTAACTATGAAAAGGAAAGAATTGGGAGGATTAATATCTTGATCGGTACACCTGGTAGATTACTACAACATATGGATCAATCAGTTGGATTAGATATGAATACTTTACAAACATTAGTGTTGGATGAAGCTGATAGAATCTTGGATATGGGTTTTAAGAAGACATTGGATAGTATAATTGAAAACATCCCCCCAGTTAGACAAACATTATTATTCAGTGCCACACAATCTAAATCAGTGAGTGATCTAGCAAGATTATCACTGACTAATCCTAAATATGTTGGTGTTGATGATGTTAATTCTCAAGCTGCCACTCCTGAATCTTTATCACAAGCATTCATTACAGTTCAATTAGAAGATAAATTAGACACATTATACAGTTTTATCAAGACTCATTTAAAGACTAAAACATTGGTTTTCTTTTCAACTTCCAAACAAGTGCATTTTGCATTTGAAACTTTTAGAAAATTACAGCCTGGTGTTCCATTAATGAAATTACATGGTAGACAAAAGCAAAGTGCAAGAACCGAAACGGTTTATAAATTTTCAAGCTCAACTCATGCCGTTCTTTTCGCAACTGATGTCGTTGCAAGAGGGTTAGATTTCCCATCTATTGATTGGGTCGTTCAAGTTGATTGTCCTGAAGATTCGGACACTTATATTCATAGAGTTGGTAGAGCTGCCAGATTTGGGAAAGTTGGTAAATCATTAATAATGTTGACCAAGAGTGAAAAAGACGGTTTCATTCAAAGATTATCAAGTAAGAAGATTGAAATTAATGAATTGAAAATTAAACAAGCTTCCAAGAAATCAATCAAGGCCCAATTACAAGCAATGTGTTTCAAAGATCCAGAATTGAAATATTTAGGACAACGTGCTTTCATCTGTTATGTCAAATCAATCTATTTACAAAAGGATAAAGAAGTGTTCAAACCTGAAGAGATGAAAACTGATGAATATGCTAAATCTTTAGGATTGCCAGGTGCACCAAACATTAAAATCAAAAACATCAAGAGTAACAAGGAAATTAAAAACGCATCAAGGGAACTAATGGCATTAAGTAAAGCTAATGAGGATGGTGAAATCATGGAAGATGATAAGAAAATAAGAACTAAATATGATAAAATGTTTGAACGTAAAAATCAAAACGTTTTATCAGAACATTATTTAAACGTTACTAATATCAATAATAACAAGAAGGATAATGGTGATGAAAATGATGACGATGACGATGGAGAAGATTTCATGTCTATCAAAAGAACTAACCATAATTTAGGTGATGATGAAGCATTAGAACTAGATGTATTGACTTCCAAAAGAGCTGCAAAGAGAGGATTATCTAAAAAACAATCATTAACTACAAAGGGTAACCCAACCAAATTATTATTTGATGATGAAGGTAATGCTCATTCATTATATGAATTTGATGATGAAGAAGATTTCAAAAAGGCAGGTAGTGTCACTGAACAACAACAGAAATTCATTGCTAAAGAATCAAATGATATGGCTAATCGTGATGTTGGTGATAGAGCTGTTGCTAAAGAAAAGAAACTTGAGAAGAAAAGAAAGAGAAAAGAAGCAGAAAAAAGATCATTGGACGTTGATGGCAGTGATGATGAGGATGAAGAAGAAGATACAGCATTATTAGGTGAGCTTGATCGTCAACATGAAGATAATAGTGATGATGAACCAGATTCCAAGAAACCAAAATGGTTCCAAAATGATAAAATTGGTGGTAAATTCGGCAAGAGTGATGTTATTGAAATGGAAGAGCCTGAGACGATCGATGATTTGGAAGCTTTGACTGCCAGATTGATTGGAGAGTAGAATTTTGTGTAACTAAATATATAGAAAAATTGTTTAAATGTATCGTAATAGATTCAATATAATCGATGACGTCACAAAAGTAGTAATGGCACCAACATCAAAATAATGTAATACAAAGAACACCAATTAGTTGATTCGATATCTTCCTTCCCTAGTGGATGAGTCTGCTGTGAAACTATGTGTCTCTTTTATGACAGACTGAAGAGTTATCTGTATAATTTTCAGCGTTTTTGTTGAGTTCTATGCTTATGCTTCAACTCTACCATTCAAGTTGATTAGTTCGGTGTTATTCGGGTTTAACTAATTATTCTAAAAGATTTAAGTTATTGATAGTTTTGTTAGTTTTGAATCTTACCATTAAGTTTATTTGTTGCTCCTAAACTTGTCTTGCAATGGTTGGGCCATTATAATAAGTTTGAATTCTTCTCTTTTAGGTGTCAGTTTAAATGTGATATCAATTTATCGGAAGAATTGAAAAATTATTGAAAATTTCATCAAGTAAAAATATCTGATATCAAATTCTCACATTGATGAGTAGAAACAATCGTCCAGTGCCTGCTGGCTCCTACATACAGAGATCCACCTCTGAATCACCTAGAAAAGCGCCAACAACTCCAACTGCTTCAACAACCTCCAATCCCACTATTAACACCAATGAAGATAAACCAATCCAACTAACATCAACTGTTCAATTATCAAGACCATACTTAACAGCACAACAAATCAAACATGCACATATGAGAACCATCTCCAATTCAAGCATATATGACCAGCGAAGAAACCAGATCTTCCACTTCTTATTAAAGATTTGTATATCATTGAAATTCCCAATGAGATGTCTTGAAAGTGCAATGATTTATTATCAGAGATATTATCTATACAATGAGTTTGATACGACTACATATTATGACATTGCCATCACTTCGTTATTCATCACCTCGAAGAACGAGGACACGATCAAGAAATTAAGGGATATCATATTGATTGGGAATCAAATCAGAAATAATTCAATGAAAGTTGACGTGTTGGAATCATATCGTAAAAAAATCATCAGATTAGAATTCAAACTATTAGAAACTATATCATTTGATTTCAGGATGAATCACATTGAAGAGTATTTGATTAAAATTGCAAAAGATTTGAAAATTTCCAAAGATGTCACATTATTAGCATGGATAATTTCAATTGATTCATTTCAAATAGATATTGGAATTAAAATCCCTTCACATTGTATTGCAATTGCATGTTTGATGATCGCTTCGAAATTGAAAGATCATGATTTGAAATTCAGACCTGAAATGTATCAGACTCAGGAATTCCTCATTAATGAAGGATTAGTTGATTTATTAGATTTATACGTTAATCATTTCAATTTCAGTAATTTTGTTGGGTTTTATCCTGAATTGAAGGATAAATTTATAAGTATCAAGTTGTTTTACGCTCATGCTAAAGGATTTAATGATGAAGATTTGAAAGTTTTAGAAAAGGATGAATATTTTAAAGAAAGAGATTTTAATAATGGAGAGAGAAGATACATGTTAGGAAATCAAAAAAAGAGATTATATAATGAGGTGTGATGTATTAATATAAGATAATTATTTCAAATCTTTGTATAAGTTCTGACGTAATGGATCAATAATCGATAACGTCTCCAAATTTTTCTCGATCTCGTTAGTAAATTCATCATCTTTAGAGTTTTTATTGATCAATTGTTCAATCTGTACGATAGTTTTCAAACACCAAACATTATCTATCCCATGATTATCTGATTTTTCTAATTCATTTAATTCTTTAATATCATTCAATTGTTCTTTTAAGATCTGTAAATATTGTTCATTTGTAATATCATTCACGAATAGTTCACTGGATAGTAACCAGCGTAAGTACACCCAGAACGATTGATCTTCAGGATCAGTATACATTGCATTCTGTAACAGTTTCAACTCTTTTTTCAAGAATGTTAATTTATCATTAAATTCCTCAATTGGTTTCAATTCAAATAAAATTGGGATCAATTTACTTCTGTTATGCCATGCTGAAAAATTAGAAAAATCATTATTTATCTTCAATGTAGTGTATTCGAACTCTTTCAATGCTAATGATTTACCTGTCTTTGATTCTAATTGTTGGATTATAAATCTTCTATAATGCCAACCATGGAAATTTCTCGAGTCTGAAGTCAATAACTTCTCCACAATCAGCAATTCAAACTCCCAATTTGCTGAGGGATGGTTTAGCAATAACCACACTCTATGATTCCATAACCAATACACTTTTGGGAATTGTTTCATTTTCAGTAATGTGAATTGTAATTCAGTCTCGAATAATTTCACTAATGACTCTTCTGTGCTGTTCAGTTTATAATAATTGGTGATGATGTCTCTTCTGTAGTTCCATGCGGTGTAAAGTTCTGGATTGATGATGAGGATCTCTGTTGTTTGCTTGAATGTGGTATCATTGTATAGTTTGGAGTTCTTATTGGAGAGTAGTGATGAAGATAAGGTCTTGTAATTTTTGATTTGAGTCGCTTCTTTGAGTGCTTTTTGCGCTTTGGCGTCTTCTGACAGATGGAATCGTTTAACGTTGTGCTGTTGTGGAAGTTAGTGGCTGTGTTGATGGATTATTGCTGTGGAATACGCACCATTTTGTGTTTCCCTTCACTAATAAATATAACAGTTACTTTCCATACAAATAAAAATCAAAAAAGTTCGATCTTAAACCAAAACAAACACAAACATCACCACAAAATGGCCTCAGAAGCACCAACAAGGTCCAATCTCTCACTCCGAGGCTCCTCCAAAACAGTCGCTGAATTCTTCGAGTTCTCCATCAATTCAATTCTCTACCAGCGAGGAATTTACCCAGCTGATGATTTCACAATGGTGAAGAAATATGGATTGAATCTATTGGTCTCGTGTGATGATGAGATCAAATCATACATCAGAACAATCATCCAGCAGTTAAACAGATGGGTTGTCAATGACACGATCTCGAGATTGGTGTTGGTCATTTTGGATAAAGATTCTGGCGAGGTCGTGGAGAGATGGCAGTTTGATATTCAAGTCTTTGATGATAATTCTAAACATAAAGTGAGTGAGGAGGAGTCACTGAGGAAGAAAGAGAAGAGCCAGGAAGAGATCCAGAGGGAGATTCAAGCCATTATCAGACAGATCACAGCGAGTGTCACTTTCTTGCCAGCGTTGGAGACGGGTGATCATACTTTTAATGTGTTGGTTTATGCTGATGCTGATACTAAAGTTCCTAACGAATGGATCGATTCAGATTCTAAAGAGATATCAAATGGTGAGAAGGTCAAGTTTAGATCATTGACTACCAATGCTCATAAAGTAGATACCCTAGTCAGTTACAAATTGAATCAATGACTACAATATTGTTATATATATATGAAATCAGAATAAATTAAGCCCTATACATGCAATATTTCTATGTAAATAGTATGTTGTTTTGAATCAATCACAATTCATCATGATCAAAGTAATCATCATCGTCTTCATCATCTTCATCTTCAGCACCGGCTTGAGCACCGTATAACTTTTGAGTGATTGGATGAGCAACTTGTGATAAACCTTCGTATTTTTCATCTAAATCTTCCTTGGTTGCACTTTCTTCATTGTCTTCTAACCATTCTAAAACGTCATTGGCAGCTTCAATTAAAGTATCTTTGTCTTCTTCAGTGATTTGACCACCTAATGAGTTTTCATCATTAGCTTGAGTTTTCAATGAATGAGCATAATTTTCTAAATGATTCTTAGCTTCAATTTTTTCTTTCAATTCTTTATCTTGTTGAGCATATTTTTCAGCATCTTCGACCATTCTATCAATTTCTTCTTGACTTAATCTACCACGATCATTCTTAATGGTAATGGAGTTGGATTTACCAGTACCTTTATCAGCTGCAGAAACTGAAATTAACCCATTGGCATCTAATGCAAATGTAACTTCAATTTGTGGAACACCTCTTGGTGCTGGTGGAATATTAGTCAATTCAAATTTACCTAAGAAGTTGTTATCTTTAGCTAATGCTCTTTCACCTTCATAAACTTGAATTAAAACAGTTGGTTGATTATCAACTGCAGTGGAAAAGATTTGAGATTTCTTAGTTGGGATAGCTGTATTTCTCTTGATTAAAGTAGTCATAACACCACCAGTGGTTTCAATACCTAAAGTTAATGGATTAACATCTAATAAGACGATATCTTCAACACCTTCTTCACCGGATAAGACACCGGCTTGAACAGCAGCACCATAAGCGACAGCTTCATCTGGATTAATAGATTTTGAAACTTTTTTACCATCAAAGAAAGATTCTAATAATTCTTGAACTTTTGGAATTCTAGTTGAACCACCAACTAAGACAACATCATCAATTTCGGATTTTTTAACACCAGCATCTTTTAAAACTTGTTCAACAGGTTTTAAAGTCTTTTTAAATAAATCAATGTTTAATTCTTCAAATTTAGCTCTTGTTAAAGTTTCTGAGAAATCAATACCATCAACAAATGAATCAATTTCAATTCTTGTTGAGATTTGAGATGATAAAGTTCTTTTAGCTTTTTCAACTTCTCTTTTTAATTTAGAAATTGCCTTAATGTTATCAGTGACATCAATTGAATGTTTCTTCTTGAAGACTTTAGTTAAATGACGAACAATTTTGAAATCAAAATCTTCACCACCTAAATGAGTATCACCTGAAGTTGCTAAAACTTCAAAAACACCATTTTCAATAGTTAATAAAGAAACATCGAAGGTACCACCACCTAAATCATAGACAATAATTTGTGATTCATCACCATCAATTTTATCTAAACCATAAGCAATTGCAGCGGCAGTTGGTTCATTAACGATTCTTAAAACGTTTAAACCAGCAATGGCACCAGCATCTTTAGTTGCTTGTTTTTGAGCATCATTGAAATAAGCTGGAACGGTAACAACGGCATTAGTGACTTTCTTACCTAAATAATCTTCAGCAATTGATTTCATTTTACCTAAAATCATACCTGAAATTTCTTCTGGAGTGAAAACTTTTTCTTCACCATTTAAAGTAACTTCAACAGCAGGTTGACCATTTCTATTAACGACGTTGTATGGTAAGTGTTTGATATCTCTTTGAACGGTTTTATCGTTATATTTCAAACCAATTAATCTTTTGATATCAAAAATAGTGTTCTTTGGATTAGCAGCAGCTTGATTCTTAGCAGCATCACCAACTAATCTTTCTTCATCAGTGAATGCAACATAAGATGGTGTGATTCTGTTACCTTGTTCATTGGCTAAGATCTCAGTCTTACCATTCTTCATAACGGCAACACATGAATAAGTTGTACCTAAATCGATACCAATAACGGTACCATAACTTTCAGTTGAATTATCTTCATCAGCTCTAACGACAGAGAAACCACCGTTGGATCTGGAGAAAAGAGGACCGACGACTAGCAGAAGCGCGTAGAACAACACAGCGCAAGGCAAGAGGAATTTTTGGTTCTTCATTGTTTTAAAGTGTGGATTGCCTTTATAAAATGTATTTGTATTTAAAAGAATTCCAGTTGTTTAAATACTTTCCAAACGGACACGTAAATCCAAATCTCGACATTTCTGACACGCTGGCCGAATTTTCTGGAATTTCTACTTCCGAGGGGGGTGATTAATTCCGGGGTGATGAATATTTTAGGCGATGAGCGATGAGATGAGCTTCATGTTCAGGGCCTGGACCCACGATGGAAACACATCTTCGCTTCATGAAATGCGCACTCAGACTGGCGAACCACGCTCTAGTCAACGGAGAAACACCCGTCGCTTGTGTCTTTGTGTATAACAACCAGATAATAAGTCATGGATTCAACAACACAAATGATTCATTATCTGGGATAAATCATGCTGAATTCAGAGGCATCAATAACATCCTGGAAAAAGTAAAGAATAATGACACAGCAATGATGATATTGGAGAGACCACAGGATATTTTCAAAGAGATTGATCTGTATGTCACTGTGGAACCTTGTGTGATGTGTGCTTCTGCTTTGAAACAAATTGGAATAAGGTCGGTTTATTTTGGGTGTGGCAATGAGAGGTTTGGTGGGAATGGTAGTGTTTTGAAAGTTAATGGTGATTGTACCACTGTGGAGAATAATTACACTTCATGTCCTGGAATCTTAAGGAAAGAGGCAATTATGTTATTAAGAGAATTTTATACAAGAGAGAATCATAGAGCTCCTAATCCTAGAGATAAGAGTAATAGAACGTTGAATAAAGAAACGTTTCCTGAGTTGGTGTGGAGTAATTATATATCTAGAGATGAATTCATTAATGTTTTTGGAGAAAGTGAAATTGAGAAGTATGAAAATAATACTGATGTTTTTAATGACGTTGATTATTCAATTTTAGATAAATCAAATGTTGATGTTGATGATATTATTAAATTTAGTCAATCACCTTTAATCTACAATACTTCTAAGAAAAGAAAACTGAGTTACATTAATTAATTTATTACTAGTAGTATCCATTTGCATATAATATACACACACATTAAGCATTAAATTTAATTATTCTGATAAATCTTTTTCAATTTGACTCCATTTTTCAATCATATCTCTATAGAATTTAATATTATTATCAGCCAGATCACCCAACGTAGATTTCAATTCTGTGGTTTTAATGTTTTCGAAATACTGAACTTCATGTAATGTTTGCTTTTCAAAAAGTTCAAACACTTTTTTAGCATCATCGACTTCCTTTGTTAAATTCTCAATTCTGTTTTCTAATTTAACTATTTTTTGCTTTCTTGCAACATCATGATTGACACCTGTTAATTCTTCAAATTTATTGGTGAAGAAATTAGATCCACCCCCTGATAATAAGGTGTTTTTATCATTGATTGATTTATTCAAATATTCAGTTAATGCCTCGTAATCGATTTGCTTTTGATCTTTTAATTTCAATAGACCTTGGATTGATGCAACATAATGTTCTAAATCCTTTAATGAAATAATATAATCATTGTCTAAAAATGTTTTCAATGATTGATATCCAATACTTAACGAATTTAAACCATCACTGAATTTTAAAAATGGTAATTTTAATTCAGGTTCCAAATCTGCTAATTTCTTAACTTGTGAACTAAAATCGAAATAATCTTGTTCTAAATCACCATACCTTTTCAAAATCTTATTGAATATTTTATCAATCTTATTGATATTTTCATCTAATTTATCAGCCCTTTCTTTAATTTCTAAAAATTCTTGACTTTGAACAGTTGTTGATTTGAATGCATTAATGAAAACATCAGAGATCCCATCAGTAGCTGAATTAACATCACTTGTGATTGTTTTCAGTTTGATACTTGCCCTATATGAATTCCAATCATGACTTTCCAAAAAGACATGATAAATCTTAGCTCTTTTCAAAATAGGATGCAATGAGATTCTTTGTAAGAATCTATTCAATGAAGAAGCCCTTTTCAGAGTGAATTCTAATCCAAACCTATCACCTTTAAAATATTCTAATCTTTGCTTATCAGGTAATGGAGGAATAGCACAAGCTGGATAATCATTCAATAACACGTTATATAAGAAATAAAAATCAGAAAACCGACGTCTCACGCTGAATTTGGAACTTTGAAATATTGGATTATTACTCTCTGTTTCAATAAGATAGGAAATGTATGCGTTTTGTCCATCACTTTCCTTTTGAGGTTGCTTGACAACTGATGTAAGATATAAAGAGTCTGGATCGATTTTATTTATGTTGGACTTGGTGGTGGTGTGTTGTGGTTCTTGAGGGGTGGCGTTGTCGTCATTGAGATGTAATTGATAAGTAGTGTCCACTATTGATTGTTCTTGTTCTTGTTCTTGTTCTTGTTCGTGTAGTGGTTCTTCTTTTCGTGGTTCCTGGGCAGTTACTGAGACTGGCACTTCATCGTCAATTGGCTCGTCTGTGAATTCAGAGTTGTTCATTGTGTCTGGTGTGAAAGTGTGAGCTTAATCAATGGAATTAATCAGTGTTCAAATTAGTTTGTGATATAAATAAATCTCTCTTTGTTAAAACCAATAACTCCATCACAAAAAAAAACGAAAAACGAAAAACGAAATGGAAATTACGTAAGCGATATTTAATTTTTAATTTTTAATTTTTAATTTTTAGTTATTAATTAAATTTAAAAAATTTCAAGAAACTTCAATTTGGACGTTTTTGATAGTCATATCTTCTGGGAGTAACTAGTCCTTCTAACCTAAGTTTCAATTTGGTTTGAAAAGCAGATCATAATAACTCGTGTGTTAAGAAAAATAGCTTAGACTAGCTCTAAATTGTATAGTTAATAAAGCAAAAGCTGACTTACAAATAAAGCCTATGAATGATTTGATCAATGTGGGGATTGAGATTTCCTCCATCCCTTTTCATCCTCACTGACGAAGCAAGATATACGAAATTATGGAGTTTCAGTTACTTAACCGTATGAACCCATTAGTTTCAATATACACAAACTACAATATTTGAAACCATATCTGTAAATATTAATATTTAATTAAGGGGACTTGTAACTTCTCTCTATGATAAATCACACTTTATACAGAACATTTTTCCCATGTTCGATATCCATATGAAATATACTTTGAACAACCCAATCCCATTCAATTATCATTCCATGTTGTGCTTCATTCTCTTTAAATAATTGTTTAATTCTTTCAACAAATCCCTTTTCATTACCTAAAAATATAATCTTACCATCACTTTTACATTTTTTCAATGTTTTAATGTCTTTTAAATCTTTTATGGCTTTAATGACGTTGATATTATCAGCACCATGAGTTTTCAAAATTTTACTGATTGTTGGTACACCACCTGGAACTTTTGTTGTTATATTAAATGTAATTCCAGTGAATAATTTTTCATTTGAATCAATTTTCTCTTGACATCTTCTTAATAATGTTCTCAATGGAATATCTGTTAATTCAGTAACTGATGATCTATTTGTCTTATCAATGGAATAATCTTCAATTTTTGGTAACTTTGTTAAATCTTCATTGTTATATTTGAATGATTCTAAAACATCATTTAAGAAATCTTGTGAAATTAAATATTCTAATCTATAACTTAATCCAATTAAAAACTTTTCAGTTCTCATTAATTTTGGTGATATGATTGTATTAACATCATTTTTAAACTCTTTATTTAATTGAATACCAAGTTGTGATAAAATTGATAAATCAGGTCTTGAAAATTGAATTTCCCAACCTGTTGCAATTGCATTAACATTATAATGAGTTGTCTTGACGATTTTCTTCTTTGATTTGGAAACTTCAATGACTTTAATTTCTTCCTTACTTTCATCAGCTTTATTTTTTTTCAATAATTCTTTTTCGAGTTTTTCAGATTCTCTTCTTTTTTTACGTTCTTCTTCTTCACCTGGCAGTAATGGGGTATCAAGTTTTCTTTTTTGTTGTTGTTGGAAATAATTCAGTTCTTCCATATTTTCATGTAATTTAGCTGCTGCTTTATCTTTAGCTTTACGTCCACTACCAGCACGTAATGGAATATTATTATCAGCTAATGGTTTGGCAACAATCTCATTCTTTTTAAATTTTTTAGTTGATTCTTTAGATACTTCTTTAACTTCTTTAGATACTTCTTCAGTTTGTTCTTTAGTTGATTCTTTTGAAACAGCTTCTTGTTGTCCTTCTAAAGATGGAATCCTTGTTGATTCTTGAATAAATGTATCTGGATCGGTTAATGTCTTTTCATGTGAAATTAATTCAGAATTGGTTAATTGTGATTCTAATTGAGCTGGTAATTGAGTTGGCAGTTGTGTTGATAATTGAGTTTGTTGTCTTGATTCGAATCTTTCTTGTTGTGTTGGGTATTGGGTTTCCTGTTTAGAGTCAAGCATGCTTTCTCTTTGAGTGAAATCGGCTTCACCTTCTGAATCTTCCACAATATGAGTTGTCTTTTCATTATAATCTAATTCATAAAATTTCTTTAGAACCTCGATATCTAATGGAGTTTCACCAATAATATCTTCTAATGTTATATTACGAGGATAATGTGAATATCTTGGATGGTTTTCTGGTTGTAATCTCCATTTCCGATAAGTTTCTTCCAGCCATAAATGATTAACAACTTTTAAATTCCATCTTAAAGAATAAGTATATTTTTTACCTTTTGAAGTTGCTGCAATTAAATGAGTATTTTCTTGAGTTAATGATGGTGTGAATTTAGCACCTAATGATTCAACCAATTTCATGATATAAAATCTTGCATCACCAGAATAGTTAGTTGATGAAATGACAAAATCTTTCATTTCTGGCAATCCACCACGAACAAATGGATAATGTAATAATTTTATTAATGGAGAAATAAATTCTTGATTTTCAAACATCCAGAAGAGCCAATGAATATTACCAGCAATTTTTCCATTCCTTGTTGCATTTAAATACTCTTCGCCATCACGATATTTACCAATATAATAAGTTGAATCTGTAATAGTATCAGCTATAAGACCACCTGAACAGATAATCAAAGTTTTCATTAAACTTGAATAATTTTCACTTAGATCCAAATCATCACCTAAGAAAAATGATTTATTATTTAAAAATTTAATTTGATTAGTAACTTGATCATAACTATTTGCAATAACATCTAGTTCTTTAACTTTTGTGATTTGTTGTTGTGTTGAAATATCTGATCTTAATAAATATGGCTCTTCATCTAATTTCTTTCTAACTTTCAAACAATCATCAATCCAATGTGGTAAAACTATCTTAATATCAAAATCTTGAATTGAATTAACTGCAATACAACAATCTTCATCTAAATCCATTGAAATCAAATGTGTAACGAATTTATTCAAAGTTTCAGAATAACTACCACCTAGTGCCCTAACCCCACTATAGATCACTTCTTTATCAGGTTCAGGCAATCCTCCAATACAAACATGAATATTTTTTAAAACGTTTTTAGGATCTGGAGAAAATGGTCTAATACCAGGTTGACTTCCCTTTTCGATACTTTTGATAACGAAATCTGAATTCACGACAGGGATAAGATTCTTTAGAGTGAATGGGTATAGTTTGAATGATATCGTGTTTGAGACAATGTGGGTGTATTCAGCTTTAATGAATTCTTCTGTGTTGATTGAATCATGAATAGATTTTAGATCATAAGATGCTTTGTTTTCAACAAGTAATGTTTCGATTTCAGTGAGCACTTCATCGTCTAGCGCAGGAGAGCTTAGAACTAATAGTTTCAAGTTCTCGAATAACCTTCTTGACATATCGGGCTATTTAATGGTTTAATATTAATGACGTCTATGTTTGTGCCATATTCAAAGAACTTTTTCAATGTTTACTTTTTAACGCGAAAATTATTTTATAACGCGTAAATCAATCACAGAATTAATAATCAAGAATCGAAACATTTTATTATAGTAGGATGTTCTCTATAGTCTCTTAAAGCTAAATAGAATGGACGTCAATATTATATAATTTTAATATATATAAATTAGAATTACTTGATAATAATTAATTAATAATTATGTGTAAACAGTCCTCGCTATTATATTTCCAAAAAAATTCTGCAGTTTTGCGACGGTACGTCTGATCCGACGGTAATTTAATTACTCAATCACAAAATCGAAATTGAATCTATTAAAGTTGAATCGCTAAAATTTTAAGTCCTTAATTAAATTAATAAATTAATTAAAAATTAGGCCGGACAGATCCAGTACATGATCACTATATAGGTAGAGCTCTAAATAGATGAACGCTACTTTAATCAAGAGCTTAGAGTAGTGTTACATTGCATGATAGCAGATTTAGATGATAGTCACGTGACATAATTTTCAGTAGTAGTAGTAGATATAGTAGATTTTTAGTTTGACGTTATACTCAGTAAGAGACCTGATTTTGATATTAAAGTGACGTCTTTGAGTACTACTGATTGTATTAGTGTATACATTAATCATGAATTTTATATATAAACATTCTAATTCTTTATGTATCGATTTTTTCTTCCTCCGAATTATCAACCACGATTACTTGTTCAATATTTCTACTATTTCTCTTACTTAAATTCTCAGAAGGTCTCTTAACATTTGGAGATAATAAATTAGGAATCTTATGTGTGCCTGATCCACTTCTAGACTGTCTTGGAGAATTCAAAGGTGTGATGTTTGGAGTTTGAGTCTTGAATGGTTTCAAACCATCTTTTGTCACTGAGGTCGTGTTAGATCTTTGGGGATTTGAAATAAGATCAGATTCTTGTCTTTTATGTGTTTTATATTCATTGATTGAAATTTCTGCTCTTTTTAATTTTTCTAAATGATGTATTTCTAAAGATTTTAATTTCTCGTATAATTGATTTTGGAATTCTTTATTGAATAAATCCGATAATAATTTTTCAAGTGTGATTAAATCACTTAAATCCAAATGGTTTGATTTGCTGGATGATGGTCGAATTAATAAGTATATGAATGGTAGCGAATTGATGGTTGATAATTGATTATATGGATCCTTTAGCTGTGTTTGAAGATGTGAAATCAAGATTAATAAAGTAGCTAAGTTTTGTCTTGGAATAGAACCAATGATACTTAAAGCATTTTCATTAAAGTCAGCGTCTTCTTCCGATTTTTCATATGAATGGAGTAATGATTCATATACTGTGAATGGAAGTAGACTGTCTGGTAATTCAAGTAACCAATATTTTAAAAAGGTGATGATTTCAGTAGATTCATATCTTTTGAATAAATAATCAACAATGGATTTGATTTTAACCTTAGATAATTCAGAGGAGTTAGATAACAGATATATTTGATTCAAAATATCTTTTTTCAATTTATATGCTATTTTAAAATTAATTTCATTGATCCAGGATTCTCCAATTTCTGATTCTTCATTCAATCTATTGATTATTTCATGAATGAATATTGGAATTGATTTGGTGTTATGATCTTCATTAGTTTCATCTATTTCTAAATTAACGACATCAGTTTCGAATAATTCTAAAGTTGTTGTTCTGTTACTATAATCCACGAATTTAGTCTCTGAAAGTAGCCAATACCAGCCTGTTTCATTATTTGGAACGGATTGTAATAATTCTAATTCAACATTATCTTGATTCAAATCAATGATTGATTTTTGGAAAGTCTCAAGTTTATTTAAATAATTGTTTTGTGATTCAATCAATCTTTCAGTTAATAATTTATGAAGTTTATGTGTTATTGAAATTCTCCTTCTTTGAAAAATTTCAGCTTTTTTAGTAAATGATAAAATCTTGGATTCTAATTGTAGTTTTGAGTCTAAACCATCATTAAAACTTTGAAAATAACTTGTTCTTAATTGATCCAATTGTTCTTTGAAAACAGTAATATCTTTAGTATTTGAGAATTTATTCATAATCCCATTCCAAACATTTGCAGTGGTGGTAACCGGAATAGTTGAACTAATAGAGGAAGTAGTAGTAGTGACTTTACTATCAGCTAATTCCATTTCTTGCATTTTCTTTTCATTCTCTTCATCAAAATGGGAAGTATATCTAGCCAAATCTGTAAATTCATAATAATAACCAGAATCTGAAACAAACACGTTTTGAGTAAGTTTATTCCAGTTACTAATCAATCCTAAATTGATTAAATCTTGACCAAATCTTTCAATCTTACTGGTAGCATCCTCTTTGGTAAAATTGGATTTCACCCAATGTGAGAAATCTTCGCTTTTGAAATATTCATTATTGATTCCTGGAATTGGAATCATTCTTCTCTTGAATGGAATTTCCTCAATCATAGAGGCCAGAATCTCACGTAATGATTCAACATTTTCAACACTGATATCACCAATTTGTAATGGGAATACAAAAATTGGATCTTCTGGAGCATCTTGAACTAATGATTGATTTTCTGATGGTGGTTGAGGTAATTCTTTAACAGGTTCATTTTTTTCAGGTAAGGTTGGCGCCTTGGTACTAGATGGAGATTGTTCTGGTGTAGTTGTAAAATCTTCTATCAATCTTGCCTTTGCTTCAAATTTTGATTTGTATGAGTTTGTGGTTTGAATGGATTTTCTATAATCTTTATAAGATGAGTTTAAATCACGTTTAGCTTGAGATTGGAACTCTTTATAGTCATGGATCAAATCCTTTAGTGGAATCAAAATATCACTTTTAAGTATAGCAACAGTTTTCTGATGATCAAGTGATTGGTCCTTAGTAAGTAAAGACTGTTGTAATGTTATATCATTGATAGTTTTGAGATTTGTGTCTAACTTAGGAAGTTGGTGTTTGATAAATAGATTCCTTTTATCCTTAGATACCTTATCAGCTTGTGGATCAACGTGTTTCTGCTGGTGTAACGAGATCTCTAACATTTTCTCACTCTGCAGTTCAATGATCTGGACATGGTTTTGAAAGTATTCTAGTGATGATTGACATTGATCCTGGCCCTTCTGTAGGTTCTCTAGTAGTGCATTAATCCCTGAAATGTAGTCGTTTGACCAGAACACATCACGATAGCCAGCCATTGTTTCACTGGTTGTTAGATCAGAAGATTGTTCTATATTTGGAATTGTTACAGTTCAGTGTTTTGTAGAGATATGATGCAGTAAGGGCTTCTAATAGATATGTGAGAAGAGCTGCTGGAATAGAGTGAATACAATAGAAGAGTGCTATGGAGGTTCTACAATTGGACTCCAGTATAAATATCTTTGTTCATTCCCTTGATCTTAATCATATTATTCTACCATGATCTGGATCCAATTCATACCCAAAAGTACGTGATATGGCATATACTGTGTCTCTGATTCCGCCAACAACGACTTTAGCAAGCCCTTGATTTCTCTTATGTCTTCCGTTGTTGTCATCGTATTTTGGATTCAATTCATTGGACATTGTTGGTAGGACGTTCTCTGAAGCACTTAATGACACGAATAAGGCAAATGGAATAAACCAAATACAAATACCAAAGAACGAAGAGACTTCAGCGAATGAAGCAATCTTTGGAGGTGAGTAGTGTGGATCATGTCTGAACTGTGGAGGTGTTGCTTTTGGAGTTGAGAAGTGCTGGAACCATAAGTAGTGATTAATCACCACTAAGACACAACTTGAGATGAAGATTGGGCCTTTAAGGTCAATGAATGGGAACTTGTTCAAGTTTTGGTAGTAGACAAAGTACGTGGCGATGGAGAACAGCGTCAATAGGATAGGGAACCCGTCAAACAGCAGCAACAGGACATGAATAGCAACGATGGTGTATATGCTGTTCTTCATGAACTTCTTAGTGGGAACGGTGTGTTCTTCCACGAGCTCACTGACGTAGTAGAGGCCGGACGCGATGGCCAGCGTGAGGAAGATGAAGCCCAACACAATACCGGCGTAGGACAACAGCTGGAGGAACATTCTGTGGTTAATTGAGTGGGAAATGTGTTGATAAATTGATGAATTATGGCGTGGTATTTTCATTTTTTTATGATGCTTCAAACCATCAACAAATTTTATTTAGTACCGCATCGCACAGTATTGGAATTATTTATATTGGATTAAAGAGCACTTTAAACCTTGAATATGATCACAGTACGGAGATGTGCTTCTAAGAGCAACACTATCAGACCATTCCACTCCTCATTTGTACCCAAAGTAGACATGGCTTCACTTTTAAGAAGTTCAATTGAGTCAGTCAATGCTAAAAAGAAAGACAATTTAAAGAAAGCAGAAGTTAAAAGAGTCAATATCGAGAAACACAGCAGAAGTCAGAAGAACAAACCCGTTGAGAAGATTTTGAGTGCTGAATATCTAAACAAGAAGTACGCAAACAAGTTCAAAGTCCCATTAAATCCTGGTCAAGTTGCTGAAATTAGTGGATTCTTCAATAGGACTGAAGTTCGATTAGAATGGACAAGTTTTAAATTCTTAGATATTCCTGGTGAGCGTGAAAGAATGGAACTTGAAAGAGAAATGAGTTCAAAGTCAGAAGAAGATCTTGATAAAGAGTCAACCATAAAGAAAAAGCCAGCCATTAACAATAAATTCTCTGATCTACCAGAAATTTTATTCATTGGTAAAGCAAATGTTGGTAAATCAACTTTATTGAATTCATTGCTTACAGAATCAAACTTGAAAGCGACCAAAGAGTTTGCATTCGCTTCCAAGACTGCTGGTTTCACTCCTTCAATGAATTGCTTTAATGTTGGTAAAAGATTTAGACTAATCGATACACCAGGTTATGGTATTAGAGGTACACCACAACAAGGGAAACAAGTATTAGAATATTTAAACAGAAGAAAAGAGTTAAGAAGAGTATATCTATTAATTTCTGCAGCTGAAGGGTTCAGTGAGGATGATGATAATATCATTTCATTTTTAATTGAATCTGGTGTTCCATTTGAAATTGTATTCACAAAAGTTGATAGATTGAAAAATGTTAAGATCGTTGATAAAATTTTGAAAGAATCTGGTGTTTTAGAATTGCCATCTGAACCAATGTTGATATTCACCAATTCAGATACAAATAAAAGATTCCCAAATAGAAGAGGTGTTAGTGATTTAAGAGCATCAATCTTTGAAGCTTGTGATTTAAAACCAGGCATCCATCCAATTAAATTGATCAAATAACGAGATACACACAACTGTACATAGTTCATAAAAATATAAAAGAGTAAATAATTATATTATACAGAGTAAAGAAACATCAATAAAAACTATTTCCATGCAGGCAGAACAAAGAGTAAAAATTTGGTAAAAATATGAGAAATCGTAGACACAAATCATGACGTTTAGATAGATATTTAAAATCTACCTCTACCTCTTGAAGCACCGCCGAAACCACCTCTGGAACCACCTCTGGCACCACCAAATCCACCTCTTGAACCACCGAAACCACCTCTGGCACCACCTCTTGAAGCACCACCAAATCCGCCTCTGGCACCACCTCTACCACCAAAGCCACCTCTGGCACCACCTCTTGGAGCACCGAAACCACCTCTAGCACCACCTCTTGCGGACTTCTTCTTAGCTGCTTTTGGACCGTTAACTTTTGGTTTTGGTAAGAATCTTTCAATAGGAAGTAATTTATCTGGAGCAATATAGAATTTATCACCGTTTTTGAAGCTGACAGCTTGAACACCTTCAGATGGTTTGATAGTGAAGAAAACTTCATTTAAAGGACCTAAAATTTCATCAATTTTACCAATTTGTGTTTTGTTTTCTAAATATATTGGAGCATTGAAATATGGGATTTTAGTATTTATAGAACGACAGAAGATGTCACCTTCGACATCATGGACGAAAGCACCGACTTCTAACACAGAGTCTGGTGGACCTTGTGGAGCTGATGGTCTACCGAAACCACCTCTACCACCTCTTGAACCACCAAATCCACCTCTGGCACCACCTCTTCCACCGAAGCCACCTCTTGAACCTCCTCTATTCATTGTGTGTGTGTAAATAAAATGTGTTGATAGTCGTAAGTATAGAAGCTTGTGAGAACAGAGTACTTGATCGTCTGTTTCGTGAGCTCAATAAGTGATTTTCAACTTGATTTAATTTATCAACTTTTTGCTTCAAAATTTTTTCACTTTGAAATTTTTTTTTCTCACTCATTATGAATCCCGAGGGCGATGAGATTCACGTGATCAGTCGGAATTGACTCTTATGTTATGAAAATTCTTATAGAGTTTTGATAGTTTTAAATGTTTGTCAATTGAAGGTTTTTTGTAGTGGAAGATGGCAGAGTTAGGGGTAGAGTTACAAAATGTGTTCTCCAAACATGCAAAGAAGTTTGGAGCTGGTTCATTAGAAGAAATCTCAAATATTTTGAATAGATATCAAGGTGAATCTACACAATTACATCAAGATCGAGATGCCTTTACACAATATATTTGGCCATTCTTCGATACAAGTTCCAATGATAACATGATCATAGCAATCTCCCAAATTGTTGTCTTTGTTATATATGATGGCGGTGTTATAAACTTTGATGAACCAGATAGATTACAAAGTTTTCTCTTAAGATTAATACAATATTTCCAAAAGCCTAAAACTACGATATCTACTAAAGTTATCATCTTGAGGACGATATCTTCTTTGATATCAAACCTGACTGATTTAACCACAAGAACTGCATTACAACCATTATTCTCAATCTTGAATTGGAGACAAAAAAATCCAATCAACTACATTGATCCTGACCTTGTCAGAACACATAATTTACAAAAATTATTTAATGATGAATTGGAGAACTTTGCTTCACTAGAAGGGAGACCAAAAGTTGTTCATGATATTTTATCATCCTGGGTAAGTCAATTGATTAAATTAATTCAAGACTATGATGGTAAGAAAATTGATCAAATTCCTATCATGACTGAAGTTTTAAATCAATTCAACATAATTTTATCTCAATTACCAACAAGAAGGTTCATCAAGTCAATAATTGAAAAAGGAAATGTTCTGATCACCGTGAAATCATTAGAGATAAATGATATTAATTTCAATCAAGCTGTTCAAACATTACAATATTTTCTGAGATTCCCAATCAATGAATTCACAGGTGAAATCATCTCTGATGATGAATTAAAACAGAAATATACCAATAATATAACTAAATTTGAAATAGTCGCATCTACTCAACTTGATGGTAAACTAGATACATTGTTATACGAAAAGTTATCTTATGATAATCCATCAGAGATACAAAAAGACATACAACAATTGAGTCCTTCACATATAGATAAATTATTAGAAGATTTGAACATTCCATATACCAATAACACTAAAAATGCATCAATCATAGAATATTTAACAAGTCCTGAAAATCTAACTGATATAGTCAGAAAAAACTCTTCATTACCAACTTCAAACACATTACTTAACAATTTAAATTCACCAATCTTCAACAGATATTTTCAAACTCTTTCAATTGAAGATTTATTAATTAGAAATTATTTCAACATTAGAAATGAAAGTTTCAAAGACATTTCAACACATATTAAATCAACAATTTCAAGATTTGATAAAAAGAAACAAAATAATAAAATCCAAGGTTCAAGTAAATATGGGTTGAAAATCAATGATGTTGAACGTATAAAAGCAAATACCACCACATCATCACTGTTCAATTATTCCAAATCACCAGAAGTCAATGTTAAAATCGAACTGAATAACATTCCTAACACAGATCTTGAATTATGGAATCAATTAAGTGATTCAGACGTTGTTTTATTTATTGAATTAGGCGATAAGAATTCAGAATCTAAAGACTTTTTTGAAAATTCAGGAATCAAACATTTGAGAGCTGCCACTGTTATTAGAAGTTTTGATACTGATGGTTCTGTTAAAACGAATAACAAAAGCAGAAATTTCTCAATCAGGGCAAGATTTAATGAAGATGCGATCACTGATGATGAAATCAAGAATTATAATCTATTATTCATCTTGCCTAAGATTTTCAGTTCAAATATGAATACCTCAAATCTATCACAGTATAAATTCAAATTAGATTTAATATCCAAAACTCTTTATTCTTTCAACACTGATAATGTCCCTGAATGGTTACTGGATCTTGTTTTAGGGTATAGTGGTAGAAATGTTGCAAAATGGACTCAATTCCAGGAAGGTGCAGATGATTTTAATCTCAATAACCTTAATGTATCATCAGAAGTTTTAATGAAGGCTTTAGAAGGACATATACCTGCTGCTCCAATCGATAAATCCTCCAACAAAAAGAGAAAAACTTCAAGTGTAGCCAAAACTGAAGGTGATGTTAGAGTTGTTTCATTTTCAGAATCAAAGTATTCATATGATTTCAAAACAGTTGAAAATAAATCTGAAATAACCTTAAATAATCACTTACAACTCCGTGCTTTAATTGAATCAAATTTTGAAGGTGTTACTTTGGTGAATGGTGCTAATGGATCAGGAAAGAAATTCATTACTTCATTAATCTCGAAATATAATGTTGAAAATCATGCAGATGAAAAGACTTTAGTCATCAGTAAGAATGAAGAAGTTTTGAAAGAACTATTCAAGAAATTTGAAGCATCTGAGGTGTTTGCTAATTTAAGCGATGATACTCAATTAGATAATATATTTGATTCATTGACTGGAAAAATCAATGAGCTATTCGCACAATTGAATGAATTTGTTAAAATTTTAGAAATTGAAGATTTGAACATCCAGGATCAAGATTCAGTTAAATATCTCAAAAAAAATTTCATAGAACCTAAATGGAAGGAATATCTATCAAAAATAAATGATGATTCAACGAATGATGAAATTATTCAAAACTATCCATTTAATAAATTGCACAATTTTGATTCATTTTGGAAAAAATCAAAAACCCATGAGTCTAAAACATTCAAAATAATAACTAATCATTATTTAACCATATCGAAGATATTATGGGAAACGGAAACTATATTATTAATACTGATGTTAGGAAGCAAAGAAGAAAGAATCAGATTTTTGTTATTATCATTAACCAAAGTCGTAGGAATGACACAATCAGATTTCCATAAATATGAATCGATTAGTGGGGATTATGAAAATATAATAATTCTTGAATCTGGGAAATTTAATGATTTTGAAACGTTAAGTCCAATTTTTTCGAAGAAATCAGTTAAGAAAATCACTTTGTTAGGTGATATTGAAACTGAAACTTCAAAAGATACAACTATTTCATTTTTTGAGAAATTAATTAAATGTGGAGCTGATGTTATTAATTTGAATGAAATATATGGAACAAGAAAAGAAATCATTGAATTAGCAGGTTTGAATGATTTAAAAATCAATGGCGATAACATTTATGCTAACTCAGGTCTTTTGAAACCAATTCAATTCATCCAACAAAAGAACCCCACTGATGTTGAGGCAGGTGAGTTCGCTATTCAATTGTACAAATACTTAATTCAGATTGGTTATTCAAGTAATAAAATTGCAATACTTACCCCCTTCATCCGTCAAAGTATTCTGTTCAAAGAAATTGCCAGTGTTAAGTTAAATGACATTGAAACTCCCCTAATTTCAACATTTGAACAATTTAATGGTCAACAACGTGATATAATCATCTGTTTAATGACTGATGAAAATGTTATTAAAGATATGGGACTCAAGACATTCAAAGGACTATTATTAAGTGCTAAATCTGGACTATATGGGCTTGTATCACAGGATAGTACTAAGTCATTAGGCAAACGTTCAGATAAGTTTAAAGAATTGATTAAGAAAGGTCTTGATTTAGAGATAGTTGAAAATGAAAAGTTTGGTGATGTTAGAAAACTTGATTCTAATGTCAAATCAATTATTATTAAGAATTTGGAACAACTAGTTGAATATAATGATAAAATCAGTACATAGAATACAACAATTCATAGATAGAGATACAATTAGTAGATTCATAGTAGAACAAAAGCCTATGATACAAACTTCCGAGGTCTGATTACATAATTAAATCCCGGAACTGACTTTTTTCAACGATTTTTTTTCAAAAACTGAAAAGTTACCGAAATTGATGTGTTTACAAAAGAGTTGAAACCAGAATTATAAGCGAGGATGTTCAGTGCTGGATTTCTAACGAGGGTACTAAAGCCATACCAAACACAAAATATCCGTCTTTTTAGTAATTCTGCCGTTGCAAATGTCAGTAAATCCATATTGAAAATCAAAGCTAGAGAACGTAAAGAAATAAATCAACTTAGACAAAGATATATTCGTGAAAAGAATTCCAACGTTGATCCAGTTTTAGGGTTACCTGACAATTCGTTCTTAAACAGATTGGAAGCTGAAGTTAATGAACCAAAAGTGCTTGGTAGATCATATGAAATTGAACAAGTCGATAAATTATTATATGGAGCTAGAGAAGCTTCAATCAAGAATGATATTGCAAGATTACAAGTGGAAGAAAAATCTGAAAAATCAAGAGAAGCAGTCTATAGAATCTTAAACATGAAGAACAGAAGTGAAAGTGAAAAATTAGCATTTAAAATCAAGTTAGCCAGAGAAGAATTCCAAAGATTTGAAGGTGATACTGGTTCAAGTGAAGTTCAAGCTGCCATTGCCACTATTAGAATCCAGGAATTATACAAACATTGTCAAGAAAACAAAAAAGATTTCCAAAACACCAGATTATTAAGAATGTTAGTTCAAAAAAGACAAAGAATGTTAAGATATTTGAAAAGAGATAATCCAGAAAGATATTATTGGGCCATTAATAAATTGGGTTTAACTGATCATATTGTCCATATGGAATTCAACATGGATTTGAGATACATGCAAAAATTCAAGATGTATGGTGATAGAATCTTGGTTAAAGAATCTAAGACCGTCTTAGAACAAGAACGTAGAGAAAAACGTAAAGAAAAGAAGATTTTAAAAAACAAATCAGTTAAAGATTTAAGAGCAATGAAGAAAGCTTTAGAAAGTACTGCTGCTTAATAGAGTCTTTCAAATAGTATCTTGTACATATTATACACATATTATTCATTTATATAAAAAACCGTTAAACATTGTAAAATACTAATCATTACCATTTCAAAAACAACACCTTATGCCAAAAATTGTTTGATCGGACCACCAACATGTTCTAAATCTAATAAGAAAGTATCATGCCCAAACATACTGATATCTTCACCTAATTCAACATGAGTGACATTACTACCATCACCACCATAATATTCAATATTACCTTGTTTTAATTTATTTGCGATTTCTTCTTGTTGCCAATGTGGGAATAAGATATCAGATTTAACACCAATGACTAAGACTTTTTTATCAGCAACTGGTTTTAAACCATGTAATAAATCTAATTCAGATTCTTCAATTGTATCAGAGCGTCTTTTAACCGGTTCTGAAGTTGATGTAATCACAGGACAAATTTCATTTGGATTAATACGTCTAAAACCTTCCTCATCGATTAATGCTTCAGTCTTTTCACGTTTTGAATTAGCTGAGGTTCTATTCTTTAGACCTAAATCGAATAAATCCATTGCTTTTGAAATGTATAATAATGAATTTGGATCATATTCCAAGGAAAATTTATTACCTTGATGACTTAAATAACTTTCAACCAAGAAATCAGGACATAATGCAGGTGATAGATCTGGGTTTGTTCTTTCTCTACCAAATCTGATTTCCCATTCTGGACCTGATCTATAAGTAATAGTTGCAATTTCTCTTGCTAATTTCATACCAACATGTGGTGGGACAGAATCATAATAAAAACCTCTTTTCCAATTTGGATCAGACATTAATACTTGTCTTTGAGTATAACGCATTGCGATGGAATATGGATGTGATCTTGAACAACCTGAAATTGAAACAACTTTATGAACTTTATCTGGGAATTCTTGTGCGTATGCTAAAGATTGCATACCACCCATTGAAGAACCAACACTGGCATATAGTTTATTAACACCGAATTGTTCACGAATGAATCTTTCTTGAGCTCTAACCATATCATTTAATGATAGAATTGGAAATGTTGTACCATAACGAGAATCAGTTAATGGATTAATCGAAGAAGGACCAGTTGAACCATAACAACCACCAATGACGTTTGTACATATCACGAAATATTTTTTTGTATCTAATGGAGCACCTGGTCCAATGAATTTTTCCCACCAACCTGGTTTTTCATTATCTGGTTGAGATTTAGCATGAGATGAAGCTGATAGACCAGTGTGTAATAAGATGACGTTAGTTTTATCTTTATTCAATTTACCCCAGTGTTCATAAGCGATTTCAAACTCAGGTAGTGCATCACCATAATCTAAAGTCAATGGTTCATTTGATTTATAAATTTTAAAACCAGATTGAATTCTAGCATATACGGGTTCTGGTAATTGATCAGTTTTGAATGAAGAATCTGTTGATAATGATTCAGTTTTTTGGTCTAGCTGGTCCAGACATGGAAATTGTAAGCCGGTGGTGGTGCTTGGAGTGGATGCTGATAAGGATCTTTTGACTTTCGAACTTGTGATTGTTCGTATGTTTAAACACCTCTTAGTGGCTGGTAGAAGTAATCTTTTTGATCTTAACAACATAATTTGATGTATACAACTGGAATTTTTTTTATCACTCTGCAACAACAAATAACAACAGACACCACAAATGGGAACAACAGACAGCAGAGAATAAGATCAATTAGTGATATTCAGAAGAAAAGAAGCAAAGAATTTGAAATGAAGCCTCTTTCAAATAAATTCTGAAAGTCACGTGCGATGAGATGATGATTATGTAATTATTTTAGTGGTTAGGAGGCCCTGCTGCAATTTTGGCACAAAAATTATTTTGAATCTTGAAACTTTTAGAGATAGAAAGAAATTGTTGATTTGATTTCGTTTTAATAGCAAGTTTGACCAGTCTGATGGTATTTCGCTGGAAGGCAATTGATGTGGTTGAGGTTCTAAACTCAGTGCTGTTCTCAAATGGGGTCAATACCTACTTTGTGTATCCAGTAATATTGGTATTTGGCTCTGTATTGTCAATAACGATACCTCCAGAATTGTTTAGAAACCTCAAAACGTTGTATTTATTGAATAATAACAACGTATGGAATCAAATGTTTGCCAATAAATGTGATGTGCTGTTCACATTCCTGTATTTGTTAATGGTGATCAATAAACTCCTGGAGTTTTCATTGTTGAATGATAATAATACAAATGATGACCTTGAGGACCAAACCGAATATGAATCAAAGAATAAAAGATTATGGAAAGTTTTAAGAGGATACACGCTACGATTTGTCTGTATTCAATCCATAATGTTCATACTCCTGATGATTAGAGAAATAGTGCTGGATTTGACAAGTATTGATGAATCAAACTTGACAGGATTTAGAATATCAGGTCATTTTATATTCTTAACATCAGTTGGAATAACAACAATACTTGAATTTGGCCACTCGTTAAGCGACGCCTTAGTACTTGAAAGTTTAAGAATCCAACAATATACTGTAAAGCTAGGTTTGATATTCCATTTTTATATATTTACGATGGTTCTATCGCTTTTGAGTGTCCTAATTTGGTTACTTTGTTTGTTAGTTACTGCTGTTTTTTACCACACCCTTTTAGAGAAGATTATTGGGCTGGGATTTGGAATGATTCCTCCAACTGTGACTTATTTGTATTTATTGGAGAGATTTGATTGGATGAAGTGATGATTTGTATAAATTTAATGATTTGATGATATTTCAAGAAGATGTAAACACTGAAATTATTTTGAGATGCCCGAATCTTTTTTATACTTGAGAGTTTAAACATTTAGTACTTCAATGTGGTCGAGATCTCTTACTATCCACAATGATACCCTCTAAGATCAACAGTACAATCAACAGACTACTGAAATCACAATACTATTATGTTTTATACCCAGCAATTCTGATCATCGGGTCAGTTATAAGTTCCATATTAGGTCCCCTTAACATTGAACGATTGAAAGAAACATATCCAATATTCTCAAAGAACAAACTGAATGAAGTATTTGCATACAAGGGGAACTTAGTATTTCTAATACTTTTCATCGGTTTACTGCTAGTTAAAATATTGCATTTATTAGAAATTAGAAGATCTGCTCACACCTATGAATCATTAGAGGACTCATTACGACAAACTCAAAAATCATCAATCATTAGCATTGTCAAACTCACAATCACATTCACAATCAAACTCTTTATCAAATACATCTCATTACATCTATTATTCGTTTTCATAGATCATGTTTTCTTCCAATCTGGTGGCAGATGTATAATAGATTCATCTGTTGCAAATACATTAAGTTCATCAGCTAAGTCTTTGAAACAATGCTCGAAATATAGTGGAACTTGGGTTAGAATCAAAGCAGGTTTTTGTTCAATCACTCCTACCCAATTTAGTCAAGCTATTAAATCAGCTGAAATTTGTAGAAAGCATGGAAAATGGACTGGTGGGTTTGATATTAGTGGACATTTTTGCTTTTTAGTTACGATAAGTTTGATCATATTTAATGACTTAAGAATATTTAATGAGTTTGATGGGTCTGAAGATGAACAAGCACAAGAGAAATATAGTGTGATCAATGGTTGGACTAGTGTCACGATTGTTAATTTCTGGAAATGGATTTGTTTGTTCACTTTATTGATTTGGGCTGTATTGTTGTGTATCACCACTGCTTTCTATCATTCATTTCCTGAGAAATTGATTGGGTTAATGTTTGGTTATGTTTGTCCTTTACTTATATACTTCGTTTTACCAAAATTTTCAATTTGGAAGAAAACTCTTCATTGATATTTTTTATACATGAAATTGAATATTACATTACGTTCATTAAATTATGATGATGACGATATACTATATATGACATCCTGTAGTCTTTTTTGAAAATCTATGATACTTCCTTTCAAAACGTTATTTATTCTTGATTTTTCAGTTTCTGTAAATCCTCTTTCTATATGAGTTGATTCAATTTTATCTAAACTTAAGTTTATAATTATTGGAGTTGTTACTTGATCAGGTATTATGAAATCAAATTTAAGTATTTCTAATGATATATCTTTTTCTAAATTTCTAACATTTTCAGGCAATTCAATTGATAATTTTTTAATTATTTGGTTCTTTATTGCAACTTTGTTTAAAATGTCCCTTATTTCTTTCAAGAATTCAAACAAATAATAATCACTCAAATTATCATATTTATCTTCTGCAATTCTATTAATTTGAATGAAATTTGGTATAGTATGCTTATAAATTCTCCATTTAGAATTCTTTGTGTTTTTTTGTAAGATTAAATAATGTGGTGTCTCAAAGGTTAGTTCATCCCCATTGAATATTTCAATCCTTATACCCAATAACTCAGGCTCATTAACATTTGAATTTGGTTTCTTAACAGGAAATGCAGTGATCCCAAACATTCTATAAACGTTTTCTAACAACACATTATCAGATCTTTGAACATCCGTAATTTTGACTTTCTTCGTCTTATCAACATTTTTCAATTTCTCAACTTCTTCAATCTGGTCATCAATGAAATATTTAGCGATAGATTTATCAAAATACTCATGAGTTACCGGGTTTGGTATCACTACATCAAGGTTAGGATCTCTAGTTTTTCTCCTCTTTTTCGATCCTTCTTGTTCATCTGGTATATCCACCACTGGTTTCTTCTGTGTTTTGAGTAATGCTTTAAGTTGGTCTAATGATGCAGATAATGGATCCTTTCTTTTAGATTTTTCTATTTCTTTTAACAAATCAGCTTTTTTACGCTGTAATTGTGCGACTAGAAACTGTTAGTTTGAACGTGTTGTAAGTGGAAATTCTATGAATCATTAACTCACTTTCATATTCTAGAGACGCGTTGTCCTGCTCCAAATCCTCCACTGACACCATAATCTCAATTAGTTCACAGAAACTCGAAAAGAAACAAAATTTCAATGTTTATCTTTTTTGGCGAAAAGTAAACAAATACGTGGTGTCCGGATGTTTACAGTCTACAATTATAAATTAATCTCAAAAGATTTCATTTTTATTCGAATTTAAACGACTCAGATTGGGATCAAACATTGTCCAAAGCATTGGAAAGAGTCAACATGTACAAACTTAATGCGTATCTGACTCTGGCATAGAAGTTTCTGGTTTCAACCAAATAAATTGCAGCTTTTGCGACTTGTTCTGCCTTGATTGAATACCCAACCATCCAGGAGCAACTTGTTTCATGACATAAAGTCGCTAATATGTTACTTAAAACAGTGGCAAATGTTTGGTTTTGTCCTAATGTGCTTCTGTCACCGACTAATGCACCTGGTTGTAAAATCAAAGTGTGGTCAAAATTCAATGCTAATAATTCTTGTTCAATGTTGTACTTCATTCTAAAATATGGAAATATGTTTCTAAGACAGATATTGTTGAAACTTGACACCAATACAAACATTTCAACGTTCAATTGCTCTTTACCAACTCTGGCAATGGATAATGTTAAATCGTTATCAACTGCTCTTTGACCTGCTAATGATTTTGCTGCTCCTCTTGTGGTTCCCATTGCGCTGAAGATGATATCAAAGTGTTCGTTTCTAGTTGACAATAATTCAGGCCATTTGGATGAGTCTGCTTCAACTAATAACTCAACTTTATCAAATGATTCAAACATATCAATTTCACGTCTTGCTAGAACTGTTATCTTACCCACATATTTTGACTCTTGTGCTTCTTTAACAAAGTGGGATCCTATTAATCCTGTTCCTCCTAGTATTAGAAAATTATACCTAACGTTGTCTTTTGTTAATACTGTGTTGGTTTCACTCAATGATGACATTGCTTCTATAATCTATTAATTGATAGCAAGTATATAAAGCTTATCTAATAGTGGGGTTTGTTTGATGTTTTTTGTTTTTCTATTATCAGTTTTTATTTCATTTTTGTGGTTTATGATTCTGAAATTTAAGTCTTTGTGGTTTTAATTGTGGATAAAAAAGCAGGTATAAAATGTGATATGAAAAATATGAACTTTTAATCTTTTATCAATATGTCAGATTTATTAGAGATCTATTTATCTATTTGTCTTTGCTATATTTACACTCTACATTTACTTCTTATTATAATGTCAACTATTACCATTGAAGAAATCCAAGAAAAACCAACCCTTAATACCAATGAAGAAGAATCATTATTACCTATCGAAGAGAAAGTCACAATCGCGGAACCTGAAAGCATTGTTGTCTTTGGTGCTACTGGTTTAGTCGGTTCAAGAATAGTCAAAGCGTTATCAAGATCCGTTACACCAAATCAAACTATATATGTCTTTTCAAGAGATATTTACATGCATAATCGTCCCCAAGTGGTTACAAAATATATGGAAGCTGCCAAATGGATTGAGGAGTTAGGTAAACTTCCAAATGTTAGGACAGTTTATTGTGCTTTGGGTGCAGCTCGAGTTCACAGATTTGTTGATTTTACTCCTTACGACAGGTTTTATGAAGTCAATCATAATTTATTCTATCAAATTGCAACTGCTGCAAGAAAACAAAATGTTGAGAATTTTGTTATGATCAGTTCTTATAATGCTGGTTATATTATTCCAAAAATTTTCAATCGTAAATCTATTGTTAGAGCTGCAACTGAAAGAGATATAACTCAGTTAGGCTTCAAACATTTAGTTATCATTAGACCTGGTCCATTAGCTGGTATTAGGGAAAAAAGAGGTAGCCTAAAGATGTTTTCGTTGTGGAGTGTTATTGAAGGATGTACTTATATTGCAAAATCTCCATTGATGTTTGTTAATCCTGTTACACCGTTATTAACTTTCAATTTTGGTACAAGTGTTGGTAAAGCTGCTGTTTCATTTGCTTCAAAAATTGATGAATTAGAACAAGTCACTATTATCAATCATTTTGGAGTTGTTCAAGGTGCTTATGAATTTAATTCTTCAATTTATAATGAGGTTGTTAAAAAAATTAACGAAATGAGTAGAATTACTATTCCAGAAACTGCAACAACTAAAGAAGCTGAAGACGTTTTAGATAAATTTGGTAATGATATCACTTACTTAGTTAAAATCATTCTTGGTGAAAAATATCAAATTGATAAGAGTGCTTTAGAGAAAACCTTTTAGATTATTCATTTATTGATTTATTATTAGAGTATTCAATTGATAAAACCATATGAGATCATTATAAGTTTTATTTTGGATTTGATTTTCTTTTGATAAATGATTTGTAGTTATTCTACGATCTGATATTTTTATGTAAGTTAAAATAATGAACCTCGAAAGGTTTGAATTGAAAACACACAGTAGTGAATTTCATATCCAGTACTGTTATATGCTTCCTGAACTATATAAACTCTATAATCTATAATCTCTATAAAATTCTATTTACATATTAATAATTGGAAACTAAGTGTTGTGAAATCCAAAATGGTCGATACTATTCTCTAGATAATGATTTGAGCCTCATTGTAACTTTTGAAAAGTATTGGACAAATAGTATTAAGTTAGTATGACGTTTGGTATAAATAATTCCAAATAGGTGAAAAAATAAAAAAAAAACATTCTAAATTACGATATTGTTGTATCTTCACAAATTTGAAAATTGAAACATGGGTTGCAAAATAAACTAATGGGGATTTTTCTTCCTTCTAAAATTTCATTCAAGTAAACTATAAAAACTAATAATATTGATAATATTGACCAAACTTAATCACAATAATCACAGAATATCTCTTTTTTTTCCCTCAAAAACAACAATATTAGAAACATCTAATATCTACCTGGAGATCTGTCTCTGTAGTTATCACGGGAACCATAATCTTCTCTTGGAGCTCTGTAAGAATCACCACCTCTTCTGTCATCGAAATCACGACGTGGAGGACGATCATAGTTGTCTCTACCACCTCTGAATCCACCTCTATCACCTCTGAATCCACCTCTGTCAAATCCACCTCTACCACCTCTGAAACCACCTCTGTCGAAACCACCTCTACCACCTCTGAAACCTCCACGGCCACCAAAGCCACCTCTACCACCTCTGAAACCACCATCGAAACCTCTGTCGAAACCACCTCTGAAACCACCACGGCCACCACGGTTAGCATTTGATCTGACTGGTGGAGGATTTGGATCTCTGGTAACTGAGATTGGAGTACCGTTAATTTCAGCATTGTTTAATAGATCAATAGCTCTGTCGATATCACCTTCAGATGGAACATCAATACAACCAGTACCATTGTTTTCTCTTTCAAAGACATTGGCGTAGACGGTTTCAACATCTTTTTCAGCACATAAGTCTTTCAATTGTTGCCAGTTAGCACCTTCTGGGATGTTACTAACCAATAATCTAGCTCTTTTTTGTTGAACTTTAGCAAATTCAACTTGTAATTGTTCACCAAGGAATTCAGTGTTGTGTAATTGATCAATAGCAGCTTGGGCATTTTCTGGGTCAGCATATTCAACAAAACCAAAGTTTTTGGTAACGATAACGTTGGTTAATTCACCAATTGGAGAGAAATAGTCTCTGACTTCTTGTTCAGCAGCTGTGAATGGATTGTTAGTAAAAATGAAAACGGGTCAAAAAAGCTCCTTTGGAGCAAGGAAAAAAGGGGTGTTGAACATACTTTCGAAAGGTAAAGGTCTGACGAAAAGTCTGACGGTTGATAATTGTTCTTCAGCCATTTTTGTAGTTGATTTTATAGAGTGTTTATAAGTTGTTTATTATGAAAACGTTTAAAAAGTTTTTTCTTAAGTGGCGAAATCTTAAAAAATCTTCTTGGGTTACCCTCCCTTGAATCTTCAATAGGTTTAATTTCTATTGTAGTGGGAATTCGTGAGAACTTCCAACTAAACGCAAAACTTAGGCTGAAAATGTTGACTTCTGCTTTGAAATGGAGGACTCACTCAGCTAGACGCTTTGCCTCTTCATACAATCAATCCAAGAGTCTACGAAAATACCCAGTTGGTGGGACTTATCATGGTTTCGAGATCAATAGAGTCATGCCAGTTCCAGAATTGTCATTAACAGCTGTTGATTTAGTCCATACAAGAACCGGTGCTAGTCATTTACATATTGATAGAGACGACTCAAATCATGTGTTCTCAATTGGGTTTAAGACTAATCCTCCTGATAAAACTGGTGTTCCTCATATTTTAGAACATACTACTTTATGTGGTTCAGCTAAATACCCGGTTAGAGATCCATTTTTCAAAATGCTGAATAGATCATTAGCTAATTTCATGAATGCTATGACTGGTCATGATTATACCTTCTTCCCATTCTCAACTACAAATACCAAAGATTTTACCAATTTAAGATCAGTTTATTTAGATTCTGTGTTTAATCCAAATCTAAAATCTGAGGATTTCTATCAAGAAGGTTGGAGATTAGAAAATACAATCACTGAGGATAAGACCTCACCATTGATTTTCAAAGGTGTTGTTTATAATGAAATGAAAGGACAACTTTCCAACTCTTCTTATTTATTCTGGATTAAATTTCAAGAATCAATTTATCCAAGTTTGAATAATTCAGGTGGTGATCCATCAAAGATGACTAATTTAACATATGAAGATTTATTAGATTTCCATGCTGCAAATTATCATCCATCAAATGCTAAAACTTATACCTATGGTTCATTAGAACTAAATGATACTTTAAGACATTTAAATGAAGAGTATATCGTATATGGGAAAAGAAATGCAAGTAATGTTGTCAAAGAACCAATTGAACTGAAAGAATCTAAAACTGTCACCATGAAAGGACCTATTGATCCAATGGCCCAACCTGATAAACAGTTAAAAGCATCAATCACTTGGAAAGTTGGTAAACCGGAAGATGTTTATGAAACATTTTGTTTGAAATTACTTTCAAACTTACTAACCAGTGGTCATTCATCTTCTTTATATCAAGCTTTAATTGAAGGTGGGCTAGGAGATGATTTCAGTGTTAACTCAGGTATGGAATCACAAACTGCTGCTAATTTCTTCACTGTTGGGTTACAAGGTTTAAGATCATTAGAAGAATTAGAAAAAGTTGTTAATGATGTCTTAGTTAAACACTCTAAAGTTGGGTTTGAGGACTCTAAAATAGAAGCCATTATTCAACAGTTAGAAATCAGTAAAAAAGATCATAAATCTGATTTTGGGTTATCTTTATTATATAGTGTCTTACCAGGTTGGGTAAATAAAGTTGACACTTTTGAAACTTTAGATTGGGATAATATTATTAGTCAATTCAGAGAAGAATACGCTAAGGGAGATTTATTCCAAAATTTAATCAAGAAACATCTATTAAATAAACCAACTTTCAAATTTGTCATGGAACCAAGTGAAACTTATGAAGATGATGTTAAAGCTGAAGAAACTAAAAGATTAAACGCTTTAACTGAATTTTTAGATGATGCTGATCGCGATGTTATTGTTGAACGTGGTTTACATCTAGCCAAAAAGCAAACAGAAACTGAGGATTTAAGTGTTTTACCAACTTTGAAAGTTAGTGATATTGATAGACAGGGGATTTTTAGAGAAGTTTCTTACAGCAATACTGAAACTGGCGAAAACACTATTCAAAGAAGAATCACTGATACTAATGGTCTAACTTATATGCGTGCTCTGCGCTCAATTGATGCTCCTTATGAATTATATCCATATTTATCATTATTCACTGATTGTTTAACTAATTTAGGTACCAAAGATAAATCAATGGCAGAATTAGAGGATTTTATCAAACTGAAAACTGGTGGGTTATCTTCATCTATTAACACTCACTCATCAGTTTATGATTTAAGCCCAAAAATTAGTTTCAATTTTGGTGGTGTTGCTTTAAACCAAAATGTTGAACATATTTATCAAATTTGGACTGATTTATTATTAAACACTAATTTTCAAAACAAAGATAAATTAACAACTTTAATCAGAATGTTATCTTCCAATAATATCGGAAGTTTAGCCGATAGTGGACATGTTCATGCTAGAAACTATGCAGGTGCTTCAATGTCACAAACTAAATCTATCACTGAAGCAATTAGTGGGATTGATCAATTACAATTCTTAAACAAATTATCTGCATGGTCTGAAGATGAACAACAAATGCAAGAACATATCATCACTCCATTGACTAAACTTCAAGAATTATTAGTGAATTCAAACGACCTAAAATTCTCATTGATTTCAGATGAAGCTTCAATCATTGAAAATGAAAAACATATTTCAAGTTTATTAACTCAATTACCATCAACTGTTCAAAACTCAGAAGCTTACAAAGCTTCAAACTACCCAATCAAATCCAGCATGAACTCAATCATTAAACTTCCATTCCAAGTCAGTTATGCATCATCCGTCTATAAAGGTGTCCCATACACCCATGAAGATGGTCCAAAACTTCAATTGTTAGCAAGTTTGTTAACTTATAAACATTTACATAAAGAAATCCGTGAAAAAGGTGGTGCTTATGGTGGTGGTGCTAGTTTTAGTGGATTAGATGGTCTATTTAGTTATTACTCCTACAGAGATCCAAATTTATTAAAGAGCTTAGAAACATTTGAAAATTCGGGAAATGTTGCTTTAGAAAGTAATTGGACTGAAACTGATTTACAAGAAGCTAAATTAGCTATTTTCCAAGGTTTAGACGCACCAATGAGTATCAGACAAGAAGGACAAGTCTTATTTAAAGAGGGAATCACCGATGAAATGAGACAAACCAGAAGAGAACAATTACTAGACGTTACTATTGATGATGTTAAATATGCAGCTGAAAAATATTTGATTGGTAAAGAATCAAGTATTGCTGTTGTCACTGATAGTGTTCCAGAAGATGGAAAGGACTGGAACGTTGTTGAGCTAACCACTCAAAATTAGAGCATGATTAAGTGTATATTACATTTGAAAACCTGTAAATATAATCGCCCATTTTAACTGTAGGAGTATGATTTATTTTCGTTCTTCCAGATCGGGAAGTATTCCTAATCAGGATTAATTTGAAGCTTTTTTCGCGAAAGAAAAAGCGCGTCGATCGATTTTATTAAAAAAAGAACAATTGTCAACAAGTTTAGATGAGACAAATCAATTGATTTATAATTTTTGGAGTCTTTTCACTGCTGATCTTTAATAATCTCATCCCAATTACAATTATTAAATCATGAGACTCACACAGTTTGTTCTATTTTTGTTCACTTTGATCGTTTCTGTTCAATCTTTACACTTTGAAGTCGAAGCAGTTGAAGAATCAAGACCACCAGTTTGTGTTCGTGATTTCGTCACAGAAGGTCAATTAGTCGTCATTAACATACACTCATCTGGTTCACAAGGGGATGGTCAAGATTTGAGTTTTTTCATCCGTGATACTGTTGGTAATGAATATAGAAGAAAGAAAGATTTTGCTGGAGATGTTAGAGTTGCCTTTACTGCACATGCATCTGCTGCCTTTGACATCTGTTTCCATAATGTTGCTAAAAGTAGAGGTAGAAAACTAGTTAGAGAATTAGAAGTCGATATTGAATCAGGGTCTGCTGCTAGAGATTGGAATGCTATCCAAGCTGCAGAAAAATTAAAACCAGTTGAAGTTGAATTAAGAAAAGTTGAAGAATTAACTGAAGAAATCATTAATGAATTAGAATACTTGAAAAACAGAGAAGAACGTTTGAGAGACACCAATGAATCAACCAATAGAAGAGTTAGAAACTTCTCTCTATTAATCATTTTAGCATTGATTGCTTTAGGAGCATGGCAAGTTGCTTATTTACGCAACTACTTCAAATCAAAACATATCATTTAATCTGTTATTAATTCTTAAACAATTTGTATATTTCTTTAATTAATTGATGAAAAAACACTATTATATCATTATTTTTATTATTCTGTGTCCAAATTATTTAGCTTTCCCATAATATAAGCAAAATCTGTCATTGATATTATCACTGAATTACCATCTGTTGCAGAGGCGACCATATCTAACAGTAGTGAGGTTGAAATACCTAAATTTGCATTCTCATTTATGTGTTGCAATTGTGATAAATTAATCGTGGAAGTTATGTCCTTTAATTTCAGTTCTGAAAGTAATAGTCTCCATGATTCCTGTATCAATTTTTTATTGTTTCTAAATAGTAACAAATGATACGACACAATTAATAATTTATCGAAATCAATTATATCTGTCCCTTCAATGACAAGACTCTTTGGATCTAATCTTTTATTTCCTACCAAAAAGACACTTGGTATCTTCAGATCTTTATAGTAATTTGGTAGATCACTAGTGTTCATATCATGTTCTATTGAATAGTTTGATAAATTCTCTAATATCTCATCTTCCATCAAACTGGGTAGTTTAGTAGGTTTTATGAATTGATTTATTGTGTTTTTGGTGATATAGTTCTTCTTTGGTGGCTGAGCTGGATGTTAGTAGCGGAACAATGGACTCAATCACTTTAACATACCATACTGTAATTGATATAGCTAAGTACATCGATAATTAAGAAGATGAGCCAAAATTTATTTATCAGTACCTCGGTATTGATAAAGGTCACATGACTCTGACCGGAACTAGCTTGGCCATGATGGTGTTTAATAGAGGCGTTTGGGGATTCGGGACTTCAGAACCGGTTTGAGCAACATTATATCGGTAAACGCACACTTGACGTGCATGAGTTCTGAATTTTGATAAAATTTGAAGCACTGGTCTAAAA
>PPNH02000039.1:0-109361 GCA_003707165.2 Phaffomyces opuntiae
GGATATTTAGCGCTGGATCTTTAGGAGACCGGAGGTACTACATTGGGGTTTAAATTGGATTTTTAAGAGATTAAGCACTCAGAATTTTGAATAAGGTCTTTTAGCTTATAACCGATTTTTGGAGTTTTTTTTTCGTTATATACATGTATTATGTTTTAATATATAGTTCTTATACGGGAATACATCTTAAATTACTATTATTTAGTGTAGTAAATCCTTTACAGCTATATACTCAGACATTAACTCAATTAATATTGGCAAGCTGTTTCCTGTGTGAGGGGTTAACCGTTATGTATTCTATACATATACGTAAAACTATAATAATGGTGATGTCACTATTTTGTACAACTTCCACCGAGAGATATCAACAACTAATCGTACTGTGTACAGCTTAGAAGGGTCAAATTTGTACGTCGATCCTTGATTTAATTTTGAAGTTTTACTGTGACGTCACTGGATCTGTCAGGATCTGTCAGATATATGGCAGAGTGCTTCTAACCGTTTGGACTTTCACAGCTAGTAGATACTTGACTCTAGTTACTAGTAGTACTAGTAGCTATAATAATAAAAGTGGGTTATATTCGAGCGGTATCAACATAATTTGTTGAAAGAAGTAAAAAGTCAATAATATTGTAAAAGTTGTTACGAGTTGGGATTTTTGGCAACTCGCAACTCGAGTTTTCAGTCTCTAGAATTTTTCCCAACTCGCAACTCGCGAGTTTTCTCGCGAGTTCAGTGCATTTTTAACTCGCGAGTTTGCTGTATATTAAATCTCTTATAATATGTGATAATCGACAATAGGATTGTAATGTGCATATTTCTACGTTACGGATTATAGTTTCTTTTGAACTTGTCTCTAATATTAATATAAACTAGTGCTATTAATATAGAACGACGTCTGTCCCACAGCTAGCTAGCTGTGTACTCGCGGTGTAAGTCTAGCACTAGCGGCTTCAATATTATACCAGCTAATTAAAGCTAATTATAATTACTTACGACGGGTTACCCGGTCGGGGAATTCTCTGCAAATTAATATCTCCGGCAAATCAAATTAATTTCAACAAAATAAAATTCAAAAAATAAAAATGATCTTGAAAGCTGATTATTCATGGCCGGCGCACATCACGTGACTTGACGCTGACGACAGGCTATACCTAGCCCATCGATCAATATTATATTCTCATATATTTAATATTTCTATCTATATCATAATAGTTTAGTTAAATTACCATATAATCAATAATCTTATTTACCTATTATTACTGATGACTACACATTATTGAAAACTCGCGAGTTCACGGTACCTCAACTCGCAACTCGCGAGTTCAACTCGACTCGTGAAACTCTAGGACAAATCAATAACTGGAACAATGGTCAATATCACTTCTATTGCCCATCATTAAATAAATCATTGGATATTATCTCCACCCAAATGATTATATGATCCACCCCTAAAGAATATATAGTACCATTATACCCATTTACTACTGAGGAACATTGATGACTTCTTCAGACTTCCATCTTGACTCATTGTTGTTGTTAATTTGTTATAAAATGTAGAGAAAGATTAGTGTTTCTTTTGAGGAAAGCTGGCTTTCCCAATTAATAATTTATAAATTAGCCGCGAAGGAAATCGAGCTTTATAAACTGGTGAGCACAAAATGTTGAAAGAAGTAAAGAGTTTATTGTATAATATACTTTAATTTTTTATATTGTATTTATACTATGTCTGAGCTACTAGTTACTCTACAGATGAAGTCTTATGATCCAGTTATCCGGCTGTTGATTACTATTGGTATTTCATGCATATTATATCATGGTGCCTACATTATATGTGATGACCATTGACTTACCAATCCTTACTCTATATAGAGTATTTAAAGAATTCTAACATTATACATCAACATGATTATGAACGACGTTAGAGTCGTATCCTTGTTGGATATAGCATTGCTAATGGATATATTTATGGCCGCCTATTCAAGGGTTTGCCACCTCGGCAGGCCGCAGAACTACTCTTTAGGCGAAAAGAAAATGGCTATACAGTGGCACGGTGCACCCGCCAATAGGCAGACAAATACTTCAGAATAGGCAGACAAATAATTTTGCCTATTCGCCAGTACTGAGTACTGGTAAAATTTAAATAGGCACAAAATTGTGTAACGTGCTACACAGTTAGACATCCAATGAGGTCCTTTACACCGAAGTGTTATAACTCAAAGATATCCTTCTTTAATAAAGGATCAATACTTAAATCAATTGTTTGTAGAGTAATCGATGGACTCATTTACAACTACAGCTACATCATCAGTTCAAATATTTGTATGTATTAAACTCATCAAAGAAGAACTGATATGAATCAAATTAACAGACTTTGAAGAGTTGAATTGATGAAAGGATAGAACTGAGAAACACCAATCTATCTCAATCTGTTTAAAATGTATCAACGCTCGAGACCTATGCAACGGGGGAACTATAAGAGCTTGCCTTACTTGGCCAACTGACCTCCATGGACTTTCATTCATATAAATAAATATTAAAGAGAAGGAAATGAATTTTCTTATGGGGGACTTTATAAAGTAAATTCTACGTGTGTGAATCAATTATGGGTGTGTATTTATGTATTTATTTACTACTATTGACGTGGAATGGATCGATATGTATCAGAGTCATTCCCAGTAGCAGCGAGTGTGATAATGAGTCGATAAATCGATTTAGAATCGAATCTATCATCGAGAATATGAACCAATACATTGGGAATAAAGCATTGAGTTCCGTAATTATATCAACAGTAATACCATAAAGTAACTGTGAATGATTACCCCCGATGGATATCCCCACCACACGTTCTATCGAGGCGGCATCTGTAGATTCTCGTAGGAATCAGGATTTCTAGTTGCTCGTTACTCTAAATATTTTAACATTGAAGGTCTTTGAGGAAAGATGTCGTTAGTTGTGTGTAACTTCAAACCAATATTGTTCTGATATCTTCTCTTTTTATACCATACGATTCCATCCGGGTAACTTCTGATTCCTCTTCCAATCAAATTTTGCAAAACTTCCTCGAAGAAAAAAAAAACACTTAAAAATTCACATCAAAAAATACCAAAAACCCCCAAAATCAAAATCAAATTCGATTCAATTCTTCAATCATGAGTCTTCGTCTATTGTCCTCCAGAGTCCTTGCTCAATCCACCAGAAGAGTTGCCACCCGTGCTTTGTCCACCCAGACTCCAACCCCAGAACAATCCAAGGCCACCTCAATCATCGATTCCTTGCCAGGTAATTCAGGTTTAACTAAGACTGGGATCCTTGCCACTGCCACTGCTGCCTCCGTCTACGCCATCTCCAATGAATTGTACGTTATTAATGAAGAAACCATCTTATTAGGGACTTTTGGTGCCTTTGTTGCCATTGTTGCCAAATACGTTGCTCCTTTATATTCCCAATTCGCAGAAGACAGAATCAAATCAGTCACTGAAATCTTAAACTCTTCAAGAGTCAAACACACCCAAGCTGTCAAGGAACGTATTGAATCTGTTTCTGAATTAAAAGATGTTGTTGAAACAACTAAAGTCTTATTTGAAATCTCAAAGGAAACCGTTGAATTAGAAGCTTCTAAATTCGAATTGAGCCAAAAAGTTGAATTAGCTCATGAAGCTAAAGCTGTTTTGGACTCATGGGTCAGATACGAAGCCTCTGTCCGTCAATTAGAACAAGAACAATTGACCTCTTCAGTCATTACCAAAATCGAAAAGGAAATCGCTTCTCCTAAATTCCAAGACAAAGTTCTTGCTGAATCAGTTGGTGAAATCGAAAAGATCTTTGCTGCTGTCAAATAGGTGATGTTGTGAGTACTTGAAGAGAAGAAAGTGTTTTTATGTGAAGAAATGAATTAAGAGAAATAAATGAAGATTTTAAGAGATTCAAACGTCTCATTGATCTATAGAAAAATTGTGTTGGACTTATTTGATATATAGCAACAGAATACATATGATTATATATTCGTTTGATTGTAGAGCTAGCGATATACACCTGAAGTATGTATTTTCCTTGCATATAAAACTCGGGTAATAGTTAATTATACTCAACTCACACTAGTACTAAATACTACTAAATACTCACTAATTATTACAATGGACTTCTCCCAGGTCCCCGTTGAGGCACTTGAGGCACTCAGACTACGTCTCACTCAGCTCACACACTCCCTCAACAAACTCCACGCTGAATTGCAAACACACCAACAAATTTCATCACATTGGATTTCACTACAGTCACAGTTCAACATCATTTTAACACAATTGAACGCATTAAGTGCCAATTTGTTGAAATATTCAGATGTTTTGGAACGCACAACGGTGTATCCGATCCAGGAGTTCCCCACCACGGAACAGGAGGGTTTATTAACGACGTTGCTCAGAAAGAAGAAGATGCCTGAAGTTATTGATTGGATTGATGAGAGTAAGAAAAACGTTGAGGATGTCGTTAAGAGATTGGACGCTAAAGATGATGAGGATTTGACCATCTGGGCAGCAGACTTGATACAGAAGGAACGTGAGAAGTATACGTTTGTGGGGGTCAAGAGTGATGTTATTGATGATGAGGTTAAACCGACTTTGAATGTTAATGATGTTCTACAGTTGATTTATCAAGGTAAATTACCTTCCACACTTCCACAACAGTAACCAAATACACATCTATACTACACTCTATTTCCGTATATACAAGAACCTTTTAATAACTATAAACAATACATCTTTCATGATAATAACTTAACGACTAATTCCCAAGTCCCAAACATAATGATACTATTAGGAACTGTTCTTAGCAAATGTGGAGTCAAACCACCATACATCGACGCCAGCCCTTCCTCTTTAACAATCAATTTAAAACATTGCACCACTCCAGTGTATTTTGGTCTTCCATTCTCCATTGGCACTTGTCTCAATCTTGTTCTAATGACTTCATGAGGATAACTTATCAAACTTGCCACTAATTTAGCAAAACCAGCGGCACCTGATCTTGCTGCCCATTCAAACGTCTCGTCTACTTGTGTGCTGTGGATCCCACTCTTAGCTCTATGGATTGCCTTTTCGTTAATAATGCTCTTCATTTGTTCATATATCACCCATTGTAACGTGCTTTCGATGGATCCTAAATAACTCGCACCAAGACCCTTATATAGACCTCTGACACCTTCATGTTTCATGATTGATTTAATAACGTCAATTGAATTCTTATATTGTTTCGATTGTGATTTATCCAATTGTAATCTAGTTTTGATCATCCATATTGGGTTTGTCGCCGTCGATGTGGCAATACCTGCACTAAAAGCACTTATCAAATGGATCCAAGTTTCTTCTTTCCCATTATTGAAATTCTTAGAGATTAAATCCTTTGAGATTCCATATGTGAAGAAATTTATACTTCTTGCCGGTATAACACCAATTAAATTTGGTCCTAAACCTTTAAATAATGCACTGAATCCTTCTAATTTCTGCACATTGTAAATTATTCCAAATGTTTCTCTAAAATGTTGTAATCCTTGTCCTATTATGTTTCTATTATTAGAGACTTTTGAATCATATAAATGTTTATAAACATCACTTTGTAATCTTGTCTTCACCACATCGAATGGTGAAGTGAATATAGCACCTGTCATACCACCGACACCACCAGCGACAAAATGGACCCATGGTTTGACTTCAGGATGTGTGATTATTCTGGAGGATGGTTTCATAGTGGATGATTTTTCATCTGATGATAAATATGATATTGATTCTTCGGCATCTTGTTCTAATTCTTTGAGAGACTTCCCCATTGTGTGAATGCTTGTTTATTTGTGTAGGGAGGGAGTGTCAGTGATGAATGAGGATTTGGATATGAGTTATATATAAATGTCAAAATTAGTATGAAACGGTTATAAAACCAGTTTAAAAAAATTTATTGCGATGAGATGGAAAAAATTATCTCATCTCGATTACGTAAGAGTGAAAAATTAAAAATTAACTATTAGGACTAGCTAGAAGGTGAAGAGAAGATAAAAGAAGATTATGGTAGAATTAGGATATCCTAAGAAGATGTTTTTAGTTGTATAGTTTTAAAATAAATACTTTAAGAGAAAAAAAAAAGCTAGTAGAGATGGGTATTAAATTTTAATTGATAAGAGTACTCGTGAAGCATTGATGATATAGTATTAGTATCACTACTACACAGCACAATAACATAAATACAAATCCCATAATAATATACAATTCACCTACAAACCACGTAGATGAAAGTTAAACAAAAGCACATAATATAAAAACATTTTTAATCAATTATAAACAAGAAGCATTAAAAACGAAAACAAATCACATACTCTCAAAGAGGTAATAAAGAAGAGTAGACTAAGTAATTTATTCTTCGTCTTCAGCAGCTTCACCTTCACCTTTAGCAGCTTGGTTTCTTCTGGCAACTCTACCTGGTCTAGCACCACCGAATGGAGAAGTTTTAGCAAAGTCAATGTGTTTTTGAGAATCTAATCTGACAACAAATGATGGAATAGAAACGGTTTGTTTACCAACAGCAATATGTCTTTGGGAGATTAAGACTCTGGCGTGATGGATAGATCTAGCTAAACCTAATTTGTAAACTTGGGTTTGTAATCTTCTTTCTAAGAAATCTTCTGGTCTTAAAGCTAAAACATAATCTAATTTCTTTTTATCTTCAGATAAAATACCAGCTCTAACTAATCTTCTGATTAAAGCATTACCTTCGAATAATCTCTTTGGGTCATGTTCTTCTCTGGTTAATAAATCACGAGCAGCTCTTCTAATTTTGGATAATTGGAAGTTAATTCTGTAAATTTCATGCTTGTTTTTTAAACCGTATTCACCAGCTAATTTTAATTCAGCATCTAAACGAGCAGTTTCGTAGGCTTTTCTTGGGACGGTGTAAGTTTTAGATTGAGCTCTGGCGGCACCTTTGAGAATGTTAGTTGTGGAATGAGAGTGGGTTTTTACACTACGAGGTGATTCTGGGTTTCTTTTTCATTTATTATTTATAAAGGTTTATTATGATGTTGGAAAGCTTTCAATTTCAGTATAGGTGTATGTCACATCAAGATCAACGATCAAGATAACACATCATTCACTAATGATCAATTCATTTAACACATCACAATAAAAGTGACATGGACTAAACATAAGGATCATAAGTAACATTTCAAGAATCACATAACCTCGAAAGGCGTGAATTCAAGAAATCCCAACTGAAATTGAAGAGCTAAGAGATAAACAATGAAGTGTCAGGCGTTCATTGAAATCCCATGAGTTTTAGCTTCCAAAATAGTCATAATAAAACAATAATAAATTTAGAAAAGAGGGCCCGAATTACCTCATTGACAACAAGATGAAAGCACTGATTTGAATATCATATCTAGTTGTGTTTCATAATGATGTTTGTTTGTGTGTTTTGAAATGTACATACGAGGCATTTTGACTTAGTTTGAGTTACTGAAATTAAATTATAAGTAGGAACATATTTTAAATTTTTCATATTTATTCATTCAATCGATGTTTGTGATGTGAGTAAGAGCAGTCCCAGCCCAGCATTTACGCCTATACACCACAACACCCACACACCACACACCACGAATTTGTGACTGTGCTTTCTGCTCCTATTTGTCTCGGCACGCGTCTGGCTGCATAATGCACTCAGGGCTGCACAACCTTTCCGGATTCGGTGTTTGTTGTGAGTTTTGAAGTTCAAGAAAGCAGCAATTTGAGGTAGTGAAAGAAAAGAAGAAGTGGGAATTCGAGATTTATTTGGGTTTAATTTGGTGGTTGGAGGGGGAGTAAGTGGTGTTGTGTGAGTAACGTAGAGACTGAGAAATGTCGTTGTGGGTTTTTTGTTAAGATATGGAATAATGGAATTATGTCATTCAGATTCAACAGATGAGTAAATTGTAAATATGTACATAATTTGTTCAATCTTCAATCCAACCGGGAGAAAAGAGATACACATGCTCTTTACCAAAATAGAGGAATAGCTCCACAACAGACGTCCCCCTGATCTTCCCACCCACTCAAAATCCACTCATTCAATTCCCACCGCCCTTCATTATTAAAAAAACACGTACATCCAAATTTTCATTTATTAATTTTACCGCCCCGATAATTTGAAAATTTGTATAAAACCACAACTTTCCTTCCTAAAATTCACTTAAAATTCGCTTTCAGGATGACTAATCCATTACGTAAAATCCATCAAATAGGCCACCAGTTGATGCTAAATGTCTAGACTAGAGCGTTTGGTTGTTCTATTAGACACGGGTTCCACCGCATTCATCAGGAACACTGCCGCTGACCAGTTAGGTGACGTGGCGAAGGCCCACCCGGAAGATATCCTTAATTTGATATCTAGAGTCTATCCATATTTAAGATCAAAGAAATGGGAAACAAGAATAAGTTCAGCTAAGGCATTGGGAAATATCGTGAATCATGCCCTTGAATGGAATCCAAATGATAAAGATGAAGATGAGATCAAACAGGAGATCAAACAGGAGATTAAATTGGAAAATATAAAGGATGAAGAATTCGAATTATTAAATCAACAACAAGATCAACAAGAATTCATATCGTTAGATGATTGGGATTTAAACATGCTATTGAAATCAGGGAAAAAATTACTTTCATGCTCCGAAACTGAAGTGTATTCCACTGATCCAAAGAAATTGAAAACATCAAATAATAATGGTAATAAAATACCCAGTGATGAAGTTATAGAAGATACAATAATATCACCAATTGAAGAAGATGACAAATTGCATGTTTCAAATGCAAGATTAAAGGCAATGGCTAAAAGAAAGGCCAAAAGAACTGCTAAAAATGGTCCATCAAAATCAAAACCAGTTGATGTTTCACAAAGTTCAATTTCAAGAAAATTAGTTAATTCAAATGAATTAGATTTAAATTCATCACCCTCATCAACTCAAATCAAACAAGAGATTGATATCACTGATCAATCAGGTGGTAATAAAATAGTAATTGAAACAAAATTGCCAGAAATCCCGGAAATCCTGTCTGAACATTCAAAAGTCGCTGCTTTCATTTGGCAATTTCAAGGGATTTATGAATTATTATTACTTGATTTATTTGCTGAAAATTGGGAAATTAGACATGGTGCAGTATTAGGTTTAAGAGAATTAATGAAAAAGCAAGGTTTTGGAGCAGGTAGAATTTTAGGTAAATCATTATCTGAAAATAATTTAAAAAATAGAAAAACTTTAGAAGATTTAGCATCAAGATTATTATCGTTATTTGCATTAGATAGATTTGGAGATTATGTTTATGATACAGTTGTTGCACCTGTTCGTGAATCTGCTGCTCAAACTTTAGCCGCATTATTAAAACATTTAGATAATGATTTAGTCATTAAAGTTTTCCATTGTTTAGATGATTTAGTTCTTCAACAAAATATCGTTTTACAAGAAAATAAATTACCTTGTTGGGAGGCAAGTCATGGTGGTATGTTAGGTTTAAGATATTTTGTCAGTATTCGTACTGATATTTTAGCATCAAACCCTGAATTATTAGATGATGTTTTAAAAATGGTTTTACATGGTTTGAAAGAAAGTGATGATGATGTCCAGGCAGTTGCCGCTGCAACATTAGCTCCAATCACTGATGAATTCATTAATTTAAAGAAAAATACAATTGGAACTATAATAACTACCTTATGGGAATGTTTAACAAAATTAAAAGATGATTTAAGTGCTTCAATTGGTTCAGTTATGGATTTATTATCAAAATTGTGTGTTCATCCTGAAGTTTTAGAAATAATTAAATTACAAGCTTTAGAAAATGATGAAAATTCTTTTAAGAATTTGGTTCCTAAATTATATCCATTTTTAAGACATTCAATAGTTAACGTTAGAAAATCTGTTTTGAATACGTTATTAGCATTTTTATCAATTCCTGATAAATCAACCAAAAACTGGATTGATGCCATTGCATATAGATTAATTTTCCAAAATTTATTATTAGAACAAAATGTTCAAGTTTTACAGTTATCTGAATCTGTTTTCCAAAAATTATTGGTTGAAACTTCACAAAATGAACTTTATATTGGTAAAATTGATGATTTATTATCAAATAGTTTTGATCCAATGATTAATTTATTAATGACACCAATTGGTGTTTCAAGATTCAATTTTAAAATGAATTCAAATTATTTATTAAAACCTTCAAATATCAACATTTTGGGTTCTAGATCTCAATCACCTGCATTAAAAGAAGAATTCGATGATTTTGAAATAATTGATACATCTTTACCAAATACTACTAATGGTAATAATAAACGTGGTAAAAAACGTAAACCTCAAGAATACATTTCAGAAATTCCGTTCAATGAAGATCATAGAGTCAATATTGATGGTCCAATGATCATTGGTGATATCACATTATTAGGTGTTGATGTCTTTTATAGAACAAGAATCTCATCTTCAATTGCAATTGGTAAAATTTTATCATATTTAAATGATGAAACATTGACAAGATTATTTGAAATATTGAAAACTCATTTAAATTCATCATATTCAACCCCAAGATTATTATCATCTATAGTCATTAAAGAATATTGTTCCTCGTTATTAGAAAGAAATTCAAAACCTTCTTCAATTGCAATCAATTCCTTCTATGGCACATTGTTAGAAACTTTAAATGATTCAACTAAATTACCATATTTTAAAGAATTAGTTCCAACTTTAAAAGCAGTTAGAACTCAATGTCATTCATTATTTAGAGTCTTTATTGAACAAGGTAATTTATCAACTAATAAAATCCCAGATTTAGCAATCGTGGTTCAAGGTGAAGATGATGCAGGTCCAGGTGCTTTCAGTTTAGAAACGGCAGATGTTGTTATTAATGAAACTTATGATAAATTATTAAAATCTTTAAGTCCGTTGAATAAAATGAATTCAATTAAGGCATTAGAAGATACTAAAGCAAGAAATGTAAAAATATTAAAAGATGCTCAAGACTTGAAAAATCAAAGAACAAATGCAATTTTAGCAAATTATGCAAGTGCCGCAATTGTTTTAACAGATTTACCTAAGAAATTAAATTCTTATATTCGTTCATTAATGGGAAGTATTAAATCTGAAGAACTTGAAGATTTACAAAACATTTCATCATTGGCAATTGCTGATTTAATCACTAAATTAATTGACACACAAAAGACAAATGTTTCTGATAAAGTTGTTAAGAATTTATGTGGGTTTTTATGTGTTGATACTTCTGAAGTTCCTGAATTCATTTCAAATAAAGAACTGAAAAATGAAATATTATCTTTGAAAAATGAAGAAGATGTTGTTGATTTACAAGCTTTTGAAGATTCTTTACATGAAGCAAGAATTAAAAGAAGAGGTGCAAAATTAGCATTAGAAAATTTATTATCTATCTTCAAAAATGATATCTTCAATAAAATTGAACAATTATATAAAATTATTTTCAATCCATTATTAGAAATTCAAAATAATCTTGTTGAAATTGATGATGTTAAAGGTCAAGAAATCATTGACAGTTTTGGTATTTTAAGAGCATTGTCTTCTAAATTCGATATTGAACTATATGATGAAATTTTGAACATTTTACCATCAATTTTAGTTTGTTTAAAATCTCAATACTCTGTATTTAGATATTCCGCAGCAAGAACTTTATCTGCATTATCTAAAATTGCTCCATCAAAGGTAATGCCATTTATCATTAGATCAGTTTTACAATTGGTTAATAATGCAGGTGATATTAAAGATAGACAAGGTGGTATTGAAGCAATTTATCATTTATCAACAACAATGGAAGTTGATATTTTACCATATGTTATCTTTTTAATCGTTCCTGTCTTGGGTAGAATGAGTGATTTTGATAAGGATGTTAGAGTTTTAGCCACTACTACATTTGCTTCAATTATCAAATTAGTTCCATTGGAAGCAGGTATTCCTGATCCTATTGATATTCCAAAAGATTTATTAGAAGGTAAAGAAAAAGAACGTGAATTTATTCAACAAATGATGGATCCATCAAAATCAAAACCATTTGAATTACCAGTGGCAATCAAGGCAACTTTAAGAAAATATCAACAAGAAGGTGTTAATTGGTTAGCATTTTTAAATAAATATCATTTACATGGTATATTATGTGATGATATGGGATTAGGTAAAACTTTACAAACTATTTGTATTGTGGCAAGTGATCATCATTTAAGAGCAGAAGATTATAAATTAACGAATTCAATTGAAACAAGACCATTGCCATCATTAATTATTTGTCCTCCATCTTTATTAGGTCATTGGGAAGTTGAAATCAATAATTTTGCTCCATTTTTAAAAGTTGGTGTTTATAGTGGTGGTCCATCAATTAGACAAACTTTAAGAAATCAATTAGATGATTGTAATATTGTTGTTACAAGTTATGATGTTGTTCGTAATGATATTGAATTTTTATCATTGAAAGATTATAATTATTGTGTTTTAGATGAAGGTCATATCATTAAAAATTCAAATTCAAAATTAACGAAATCTGTTAAAAGAATTAGATCAAATCATAGATTAATTTTATCAGGTACACCAATTCAAAATAATGTTTTAGAATTATGGTCATTATTTGATTTTTTAATGCCTGGATTTTTAGGTACAGAAAAATCATTCCATGAAAAATTTGCTAAACCAATTGCAGCTTCAAGAAATTCAAAAGTTTCATCCAAAGAACAAGAAGCAGGTGCATTAGCATTAGAAGCACTACATAAACAAGTATTACCATTCATGTTACGTCGTCTAAAAGAAGAAGTTTTATCAGATTTACCGCCAAAGATTATTCAAGATTATTATTGTCAATTAGGTGATTTACAAAAGCAATTATATAATGATTTTGCAAAAAAGCAAAAAGATATAGTCACTAAAGAAATTCAAAATCCTGGTGAAATTGAACAATCAGAAGGTAAAAATCATATCTTTAAAATTTTAAATTATATGAAAAAATTAACAAATCATCCAAAATTAGTATTGAATTCAGAACATCCTCAATATGATGAAGTTCAAAAATATTTAAAACAAACTGGACAAACATTAGATGATATTAAACATTCTCCTAAATTATTAGCATTAAAGACGCTACTATTAGAATGTGGTATTGGAACACTAGATGTTGAAAAAAAGAAAAATAACAATAATTCGGCATTAAATGGTGATGTTATTGCACAACATCGTGTTTTAATCTTTTGTCAATTAAAAGATATGTTAGATATGGTTGAAGAAGATTTATTTAGAAAACATTTGCCATCAGTGACATTTATGAGATTAGATGGTAGTACCGATCCAAGAGATCGTCAAAAGATTGTTCAAAAATTTAATCAAGATCCTTCAATTGATGTATTATTATTAACTACAAAAGTTGGTGGTTTAGGTTTGAATCTAACTGGTGCAGACACCGTTATATTTGTTGAGCATGATTGGAACCCAATGAATGATTTACAAGCAATGGATAGAGCTCATAGAATTGGACAAAAAAAAGTTGTTAATGTATATAGATTAATCACTAAGGATACATTGGAAGAAAAAATCATGGGATTACAAAAATTTAAAATGAATATTGCATCAACTGTCGTTTCACAACAAAATACAGGATTATCATCAATGGATACAAATCAATTATTAGATTTATTTGATGTTGAACAATCAGGTCAACAAGAGACAAGAGACGATTTGAATGAGAAATCAGAAAATAATAAACAGGATGTCGTGAATGAATCAGGATTGACTGGTAAAGCAGGTGAAGCAGTTGGTGAATTGGCTGAATTATGGGATGAATCTCAATATGAAGAAGAATATAACCTTGATAATTTCATTAAGAATTTGAAATGAGATTAATAGAGGAATTGGAAACGAATATCATGAATTATTATGTATGTGTTACTTGAATTAAAGATGAAACTTATGTGTGTATATGTGTTTATATTATTATTACTGTAAAAGAACTTTTTCATTATTTATCGTAGTAAAGTATATTCGGGTAGGATCATCAAAATTATTTATGAAAAAAACATTACAACTAAACTTGAATTAAACAATAATATCAACTAATAAATATTATTATGTCCAGTCTAGAGACCCAAGCAGCTGAAAGAAAGGCCAAGTTGGCAGCTCTACGAAACAAAAGAAAACCAACAGACACAGAGCCAATACAAGAACCAACCAAAAAGAAGCCACAAACCAACAATAAAGAGTAAGTATATATATATAAATCAAACAGCTATCATTATCGAATAATTACTAACTATACATGAAGCTTCCAATTAAAGAGCAGGAACTTCAACCATGAAACACAGTCAGAAATAAAAGGGTTTGATAAACCACCAACCATGATTGATGAAAACTCGATAACGGTGGAAGCATTAACACAAACTATCCAAGATGAAATATTATCAAAATATAAAACATTATCAGAACTGGATATGAATGTATTGAACAAAGATGTTTTGAAACCAAGGAGTCTGGCATGGGATTTACAAAGAGATTTGAGTGATGATTTGGATTTGCTGGAGAATAAAACTGATGTGGTATTGAAGTGTATCGTGAAGGAACGCATAAGGAAATTAAGAGAAGGTGTGACTAATGAAGAAGAAGAATGATGATTCAATTATATATATACAGTGACTATGTCTATGAAATAATATGTAGCAAAGTAGATTAAGTTTTTATTAAGCCCATTTACCAATAGCTGACATTATTCCAGCACCAGCCAAAATACTCACCAAACAAAAGGTAAGTTGTTTTAAATCCTTCTTTGCATTTGAATTGAAAATAAAATCTCTTGCTAGTAATTCAACCAATCCACTATATATCAAAATTCCTGAAGATATAGCATCTAATACACCACTTATAACATTAACAGTATAGGTGCTCGAATTGAACTGATGTCTGATCCCCAGGCCCACAGCAATGGAAATTGGAGTCACTAGACCATACATTATACACATCAGATAAGCCCATACGTAACTTACGTCCTTTGGCCATGGAATTCCTGATAATCTTGCACCGATTCCTAAACCTTCAAAGGATTGATGAAATATTATAACGATGTATAATGTTGTGAATTCATCTCCAATAACTGCACCTAGATTCAAACCAATCATTACAGAGTGAAAGATAATACCAAATTCAAGGATTAAGAATGCTGCTATTTGAGTTCTGAAGCCTCTTTGATCTTCATCTGTTAATAATTTTAGATCATTGTCATGTATTGAACAACTTTCTTTCAAATGGTTATCATTCAGTGGTGGGACTTCCTGTATCTCATTCATCTCTTCATCATTTGTCTTTTCATATCCACGAACAACGGCTTGAATAACATCATCTGAGGAGGTATGATTCTTACCAATTCCATATTTTCTTTCCACTATAACATCACTTATAACATCAGTTAAAAAAATAACAAACACACTAGTCATAATAATCGTAGGAACCCAAGGGAAAATCTTCCAGTTCCCCGTTGAACCAACACATGAATCAGGTCCAATTTGTAAATATGAAGGGTCTAAAAGATGAACAAATGCAGTTGCTATAATGACACCAGTCCCAAAATGTCTTGCGAATAAATAAACGTATAATGGCATTTTGATCCATTTGAAAGATTTGGATAATAGTGGGAATATAGTGAATACGGTAGAGACGAATAATATCACAAAAATAGAAGAGATTCTAACACCCAATGAACCACTGTATTCATTTTCTGAGAAGTAATTCCCATGAAGCACACACAATTTCCAGCTTAATGGGACTTCTGGGTCGTTTAATAAGACCGTGCTTGGATCGTAGTCGTACATGTCGGACATGGCTGGATCGAATGGCTCTGAGCTACTTAGTACTGAGTCTTCTAAGTCTTCTAGGTGGATTTAAGGTGAAAAGTTCGAGTATTTATAAAATTATTTATAAAATTATTTACAAATTAATTACCAAGACTCCACAGGGTTGTTTTCTTGGATTTTTAGTGTGCAGTTTTGCTCTGAATTACACAAAGACAGATTCGTGAATCGTGAATCGTGAATCGTCACTATTTAGACTATTCAGCAGATATTTCCACCTCTGATGGGCTAATTCGGTTTCATTTCTCTCATCAGTTTCCAGCAATTCTGAATTCAAAATTTCAGTTTTTGTGGTTTTTAACAGAATTACATGTGTCGTCGGGTGTATGTACTCGGTTTTAATTAGGTATGTTATATGCGATTCCGGTAAGAACCGGGTAATCTCACACCTCTTTGTGTCAAGACTCAAGACTCAAGTTCCAGAGAAAAAAATTCCAGCCAGTATTGTGACAGGAAATATAAGTTCAAAAGTACAAAAGAAGGGAAAGAGTGAGTTTTTACCCGAAATTAACTATTTATAAACCAGTGCATGTGCATTGTGGAGTCTGGGCCGTAGTACTAAGTAGGACGATGGAAGGTACATTTTTATTCAATTTGAGTGCGATTTCAGCATATATGATTCATTATAGATACATCATTGACAACCTGATTACCATGATTACCTCAAAGTAATCATAAAAACTTCAGATGGTAGATGGTAATCATCTGGTAATCATGACTACCCAAATATTACCCTGATTACCTGGTAATAAATTGTTCGTCACGAGTACTTTTAATACAATACAATGAATAAACAGACGACGTTTACTGTTTGTGGTTGTATGTTGTTATGGATGCAACACACCTCTATAAATGATGGACATGTGCCCTTAAGAAAGCAATAAAAACAATATAAATGTTATAGTATAAGTATAATCCCCTCTATTCACTGACACCGTTATAAGCATCATAAAAATATAAAATCGCAAAGACAAAGAAGGCAAAAGCACCACCTAATGTCACTGTTCTCATACTGATCCTCGACGCAAGCATCTTTCCTCCAATAACAGCAGCTAATGTGCAGACACCGTGGCCAATAACGGCACCACAGATGACTTGCCAATAATCTGAACCTGCTGCCATTGCAATAGTTGCAATTTGTGATCTGTCACCCCATTCCCCTAGGAAAATCATGATGAAGACTTGGATCCATAATGGTGAGATTACCAATGATAGGTTTGATTTCAATTGGGAACCGAAATCTAATATGATTTGTTTATAATTTGAAGAAGATGGAGAGTTTGATTTGTAGGCGTTTGAGTTTGATCTTCCTGATTCTAAATTTTCGAGCTCTAAACTTCTGTCACTGATCGTTAATTCATCTTCAACTTCTGCTAATTCTTCTTCAACTCCTAAATCTTTAGACATTTCTAATCCTTCTTTAGTCAATTTGAATCCAAACACAACGAATAGTAAAGCAGCTAGGAACTGGGTGACTCTTTGTGACACCAACGTTGGTAAGACGTGTCCAACGATCCCTGAAAGGACGGTCATGAATGCTAACGAACTGAAAGAGGCAGAAAACACTAATGTTCTGGAATGACGCATTGCCATTAATGCTGAGATTAAGAACGTCTTGTCTCCAATTTCAGAGATCCCAATCATAGAGATCGCCATTAGGAAAGGGGATTGACTTGACGCGTCGTTCCCCTTGTTTTCTTCATTGATGTTGACCTTACCAACTGATGATGATGATGATGCGACATTGTCTTCCTTAGTGGAATACACTGAAGAGGAAGATGTTTTATAAGTGTTTAGTTCAGTGTTTGGTTCAGTATAGGTGTTAGGTGATGCTGAATCTTCAACAGGAGTGGTATTTGAGTCTAAAACTTCAACTTCTGCGGGACTATCTCTTTTCAATCTGTATTGATGATCGATATTAATAGAATGAGGAAGTTTGGCTTTGTTTAAAACAGAAAGATCGATGTCTTCTGATTGTATGGCTGAGATCCCAGTGGCGTAAAGCAACGAGACAATGGAGATCAAGAGTTTCTGGCTGAGTAACATTCCTCAATTCTATAATTAAATTTGTGAAATGATTTCTATTTTGGTGCAGATCGAGAGAAAAAAGTTTACAAAAAAACATCACGCTTGCCGGAATTCAGAGTGCTCCGGAACTCTGAGAAGAGAGAAGCTTAAGGGTAGAACGGACTCTGGGGTGTGTATAAGAGTGGTATATAGGGGTGGATGGTACTAAATAGTAATAAATAATGATAAATAAATAAATAAGTAATAAATAAGTAATAAATAAGTAATAAATAAGTAATAAATAAGTAATAAATAAGTAATAAATGAGTAATAATAAATAAGAGAATCAATCAATGGTGGAAATGATGAGGAATACCCTTCACTACACCATCTTTAACACTCGCCCCATCAACCCAACCTCCCAGTTGAATCTCCTTATCAACCTTCCCATGAAATTCAGCCATTCTCTCTTCCAACAACGGTCTAAAGTTCTTGACTAAAGCTTGAACAGGCCATGCAGCAGCATCTCCTAAACCACAAATAGAATGTCCTTCTAATCTTTTAGTCACTTCAATCAACATGTCAATCTCTTTAGGTTGTGCATCACCGATCACAAATCTGTTCATCGTTTTAGCTAACCATGATGTTCCCTCACGACAAGGAGTACATTGGCCACATGATTCATGTCTATAAAATGAAGACAATCTTGCAATTGCCTTAATTATATCTGTGGATTTATCCATCACTATCACTGCACCTGTCCCTAATGATGATCCAGCTTCTTTCAACCCATCATAATCCATCAATGCATTAGTTGCTGCGTCTTTAGTTAAAGAAGGGACAGAAGAACCACCTGGAATAATCGACAATAAATTATCCCAACCACCTTTAACACCACCACAATGTCTTTCGATCAATTCCTTTAATGGAATCGACATTTCTTCTTCAACAACACATGGTCTATTAACATGACCTGAAATACCAAACAATTTAACGCCTGAATTTTTATCTCTTCCAAATGAATCAAACCAATCTGCACCTCTTCTTAAAATCGTTGAGGCAACAGCAATAGTCTCAACATTAGTCACAGTGGATGGTCTACCAAATAACCCAACAGCTGCAGGAAATGGTGGTTTTAATCTTGGTTTACCTTGTTTACCTTCCAATGATTCAATCAATGCAGTTTCTTCACCACAGATATATGCACCCATTCCTCTATGAACGTAAACATCAAATGAATACCCACTACCACATGAGTTTCCACCAATCAAACCGTCTTTATAAGCTTCCTTAATCGCTTTTTCTAAAGCTAGATATTCTTCATAGAATTCACCCCTGATGTAAATATAAGCAGCAGTGGCATTCATTGCACGTCCACTCAACAAGCAACCCTCGATTAATTTATGTGGTTCTTTTCTCATGATTTCACGATCTTTACAGGTTCCTGGTTCTCCTTCATCTGCATTAATAACAACGTATCTTGGGCCAATGTTCTTTTCCCAACCTGGTGGATTCATGAACGACCATTTCAAGCCAGACGGAAACCCAGCACCACCACGACCACGAAGTCCTGATTTCTTGATCTCGTCAATGATCCATGTATCACCTTTTAGTAGTAATTCTTTGGTCTTATACCAATCTCCTCTCTTTTTAGCACTTTTTAAATCTGCGCCATAATAACCATGAAGGTTTTGGAAGATTCTGTCCTTGTCTTTCAAGCCACCGTAGACTCTGTTCGGGTTGAGTTCTGGCACTGAGGCCAACGACCGTTTGAAGATTCTGGAGGTGATCATTGTTCTCTTTTCTGTGTCAGTGTTGGTTGTTTAGAAGGAGAAAAATTGCGGAGAAATTCATTTTTTATGTCATAATCATCGGGGCTTCTGTGCGGTTATATATGTAATATTATTATTTTATTGTGTGTGTATTGGAAGCAGTTTATAAGCTGGTTGATTTGTTGATGACGTGATTGGCCACTGCTTGCAAGTATGAATTAATCTCAATTGTATTGGAGGAACTATTACTGGCCTCAGATAGACAAATCGATGGGATTTTAATGATTGATCTTCCACTTAATTTCAAACCATAACAGATTTCACTGATTTTCAACAATATTGAATCGATTAGTCCAGCGTCACCTTCATTATTAATGATTCTTTTAGAATTCATCAATTTCTTTAGTTCATTTTGAAAAATTTGTAAAATCATTGACACATTAGGTCTATTTAATTCAAAACATCCGTCAATTCGATCTAAAAATGCATCATCTATACAATCTTTCAAATTTGAAGTTGACAAGATTAAGAAATTTTGGAATTGTTTTAATGAATCTAATTGTGTTAATAATGTGTTGACGACTCTTATCCCATCTGACGTCTCATTTTTTTGTAAGATTTGAGATCTTGAATTTGCCAAAGTTTCAATTTCATCAATTATTAGAATTATTAGATTTTGAGGATTTTTACAAATGATCGATTTGATTATTTTGAATAGATTAATTAGGTTTTGTGATGATTCTCCATACCATTTCGAAAAGATCTTCTCACATGAGATTTGTAATTGTAATGTTGTGGAATTGTTTAAAAACTGATTATGAATTGATAATTTTTGTGTTAGGGCTTTACAAAGTGTTGATTTCCCTGATCCTGGAGTCCCATGAATCATAAACAAATTGTTATTATTAAAAGATTGATCATGATTGACTAGAACGGAATTATAAATCTGATTGAATATGTTTAATTTGAACGTTGGATCTAATTTTAAATCATTCCAAACATTATTGAATTTCAAACTAGGTAAGACGTTTAAATCAATTGATTGATTAAAAAAACTTTGAATTTCTTCACTCATTTCTTCAAATGGCTCTTTTAAATAAGTGTCGTGATCATTCACTGATTCATCAATCATGATGTTGTTGTTTGAATTGTTCAATGTGATATTATCAAAATCATCAATCACTGAATCATCATTTCTTATAAAATCATTAAAATGATAAAACACAAACAGGAACTCCACACTTTCATCAACACAAACACACATCCCATTATCACTCTTCTTCTTCCCCAGATCATTAACTTTCAAATCATTCAACGATTTCAAAACATCTTCCAATTCAACATTCCCACAAATCGATTTAACATCACAAACAAACAATTTCTTCACATACAACATGATCAACAATTCAGCTTTCGAGAGATCCATTTCATCTCTTTCTTTCCCCTTCAATAACTTCACTAACATCTCCTGTTCCAAATTGGAAATGTGTGTTAATTCAACCATTTCGATCTCCTGATTCAGCGCTAACGTTGAATAATGATGATGAAGATAAACGGACAACGCGTGGGTGATCAAATCGTTGGTGGAACGGTCAGCGGTGGCGAGTAGACACTCAATTATGACGGTGGGCATTGTTTTAATGCCTTTGAGAGCGTGGACTTGTTCCTCAAAATGAATATTTTGTTCAGATTTTGGTGAGTTCTACTTTATACTGATTACGTAATTTGACACATAAATTTAGTATGGAAAGTTAGAATTAGAGATCTTAGACTTCAAAGTGGTTAATATGTAATTATATTGTATTTATTGGTCACATATACTCATTCTAAACACACTAATCTAGTTGTGATTCGACTAATTGACCCACAATGAGATTATTTGATGAGAAATGTATTAATCTCAAGGTGAAAATTCTCATTTAAAAACCGTTAAAATCAGAGATAAACTCGCACAAACAAATTGACTCACTCGATGGAGAGCAAATAAACACTCCAGACTCCAGACTTGTCATACTGAGTTTCTCACCATTTCACTGGTGTAGATTCCCAGATTTAAAGTGTCTGCGTTCCCAGTTTCCCAATCCGGACTGATTTTCCTTATCAAATGTCGCTTTTGCAAATCAAGAAAACCGAAACATTGAAATCAATTATATAAATATCGAGCATTTCCTTCACTTAAATTTCCACTCATCTTCACCATCAATACACTCAAACTCATACTGAAAATGTCCTGTTGCTCAAAATCTAAAACTGCTGTCAAATCCACAAAACCTCAATCTGATTCACAAATCATTTCTCAAATAATCACAAGATCAACTGCTGCTAGAACTTGTCAAGATTGTGGTAGTTCTTCATGTAAATGTGCTGCTGGATTCTGTAAATGTTCTGTTGTCTCATGTAACTGTGATATCAAGTTATAATTATTAATGTGAATGTGTGTTGACTGTTTTCTTAATTCAATGTTTTATTTATTTGTGGTTTTAAAAGTGTAGAAATATTGGGAATTTTATATATTTGTGTCTTTAATAATCCATCCCACAATATTGGATATCTCATCAATCTCTATATTTTCAGCTATGGAATTCATTGAAAACTGGCTAGATAACAACACAAAGGAACAATCATTGCTTACTTCACAACAACAAGAATATTACGTCACATCATCATGTCATTATAATAAAGATCATTTAGAATTTCAAGAAGATGTTGAGATGGATTCAGATATTGAAACTAATGGCCCTGATGATGATGATAGTGTTTATTATTCAGTTAATAAATTACCCAGTTTGAATAATAATAATGGTGGGAATGGGACACCATTTAAAGAATTATTGTTGCCTAATATAATTGAATCAAATTCCAAAAGTGCGCCTATTTTAGAATATAACGGTATAAAGAATCAAGAATTCACTACAAGTGCACCAATTTATGAATTGATTAATGATAATGGGTTAAGTAAAAGGTTCAATAAATTACAAATTAATGAAGATAAAGAAAACACACTGATTGATGATTTAATGTTTTACAGATCCGTTAATGAAGATGAACTGAGTTCATATGAAAGTTTGATATTAGATGAATTTCCTCATAATCATAATCATACATGTATTGATGATGAATTTGTTAACATTACACCAGAATTTTTGAATTCTAAAGAAGGTGATATTACATTTTATAAGAATTTGAATGATGTTATTGATAAGAACGTTATTAAACCAAGAACGTTTCAAAATCACAGATTAAAGAAATCAATGATATTAGATCATAATAAAGATTCATATATCTATTATGAGAATAAAAAATGTCCAAGTTCATCTCAATTAAATGATGTTTCCAATTATAAGCAGTTCAGATATTCAAGGTTAAAGAAATTCAATGATCATAATGGTGAAGAGTCAACTCCATTGAAACCAGAATTACTTTGTCGTTTATGCCATGGAATGAACTGGATTTCAAAATTGAACTTCAAGACTCATTTAGCATTTTCTCATGGAATTTTAGTGATTGATAAAATCAATAAGATTCATTTAATTGATAACCCCAACTCATTATTCATTATTAAATCAAATTCATTCAAGACTTATTACGTTAAATGTAATCATTGTGAAAATTGGTTAAAATTAGGAAATTCAGTAAATGGTACAAAATCACAACCAAAGAAACAAAGTTTATACTATAATTATTTCCTACATTGTATTGAAAAGCATAAAGATCATTGAATCCCTTATAGTAATAATTAGATGTTTTAATATATAAGGTAGTGTGTGTGTGGTTATATTCATATGGTATGTAAGTTACTGCATTATGTACTATGTAGTACGTCTAATCATATTGCATTCTTCTTTTAAATTCATCATATTCGAAACTAGGACGTTCATGATTATCAACGTTATTATGAGTGCTATTATTGTCATGTACGTCTAATTGAGATTGAGAATCAATTTGATTTGAATGATATACTGAACTTCCCCTTCTTTTCAATTCTTTATGATGTGGAATATAATGATCAGGAAAGGTCTCAACATCCTTCGAGCTGGATCTATAATCAATATTAAGATCATCATCATTCAAACGTTCATTACTTAACGCAATAGAAGCATGTTGTCTTGATCTTTTGACACCTTCCCGTGACCACATTGAATTATTGAAATGGATGTCATCATCAGGACTTAAAGTTGGTGATAATACGTGTTGTGAATCATGGGTGATGCTGTAATCATCCTTGAATGGTGAAGGCTCCACTTTATCTTCCAATTGTTTTACCTTCTCAGATGATGGAGATTTACTTATTTGTAAACCTTTAAATTTATTGGATATCATGGCACTTTGGTAGTTTGAACTTGGTCTTCTCTTGAGTTTGGAGAAGAGTAGATCAGCTATATCGGGGGTCTTGCTTGCCTCTGGTGCAGCCTCTGCATGGTCTTCGTGACTGACTGGAATCGGTTTCTGGTATGGCATTTCGATATTTCTCTGTTTAAATTGCTGGGATCTAACTATTAATTCTTTTTTGCTATTATCCCTAGCCCGGATTTACTCGGAGACACAGAAAATGATCACGTGATGCAAATCATAGACTGATCACGACTTGAGCTCTGTGTGGTGTAAAATTATAGGGCTGTGTTAGTAGTTATGGTAAAAGATCATAGTAGTAGTAGTAGTAGTAGCTAGTACAGTTAGTAGTATTATAGATAAGCACCTCTATTGTTCTCCGTCACGTCACGCCCGTCAATTCTCGGAGTTCCAAACGTCAAAATTTATCAGAATTTCATCATCGACGACTTCAATAATTAAGTCTCACATATAAATCCACACTAAACTCACACAATGAGCTTCATCTCCGTCGTTTCTGACATCAAACACACAAATGTCACCTACCAATCCACCACTGTCGAGTACCTCAACTTCTGGCTCCGTGATAACTGTCATTGTCCGCAATGCTACGATAAAATCACCTATCAAAGGCTTGTAGAAACTTACAAGATCCCTAAAGATATCCATCCAACCATCGCCACCATTGAAGAAGAAGGCACTGTGTTATCTTTGTCCTGGTCTGATGGTCACATATCTGAATTCACATACGATTGGTTGGTCTCACACACCAAAGAATTCACGATCTCACCAAATGAATCAGTTGAAAAGTCATACCCTGAAAGAGTATACTGGGACACTACCAAAATCCAACAAAATTTACCAGTTGTCGACTATAAAGACGTCATCAACAAAACATCAAAGGCATTATATGATAACATCCATCAATATGGCTTCACCTTCATTGAAAACGTCCCTGTCACCGCTAAGGACACAGAAGAGATGTTGAATGTCATGGGTTCAAATATAAGACATACACATTATGGTGGATTTTGGGATTTCACCACAGATTTAGCAATGAAGGATACAGCATATTCTGAAATCGAGATAGCGTCACACACTGATGGGACATATTGGGAACACACTCCATTCTTGCAATTATTCCATTTATTGTATCATGACGGTGAGGGTGGTAATACTACATTAGTTGATGCTTTTAAATGTGCAAGGGATTTCCAATTGGAAAAACCTGAATATTATGAATTTTTGAAGAATTTGAAGGTGCAATGTCATTCATTGGGTGATGTTCATTTAATCCAATCAAAACCAATTTTCATTCATGATGAAAATGATAAATTAGTGCAAATTTCATGGAATAATTGTGATAGATCATCTAATTTCCAATTAAGTAACGATGAATTAGAGAAATTTTATGAAGCTACTAGATATTGGAATGAAATCATTCATAGAAAAGAAAACGTCTATGAAAAAAGATTGACCCCTGGTACTGCTGTTATTTTTGATAATTGGAGAGTTTTACATGCTAGAATTGGTAAAACTACAGGGAAAAGAAGAATGTGTGGTGCATATTTTGATAAAGAAGATTTCTACAGTTTTTTAACTATTCATAATTCAAAAGATACTCAAAAGTTATATCAATCTTTATAATCAAACTTATTACTATTACTTATATTTATACATGCTTATGATTAGACCTAAATAAATACTGAGTATACTGTAAAACTTGTTCTTCGACCATCTTTTATACTTCTTTCCACTTACCCTCTTCTTAAACAAACCTTCAAATAACGGTGGAATAAACTAACAACCACAAAAATTCAAACCTGACCATAAAAACTTCAAACATCCCTCCAATTTCAGTCATTTAAAACAATTGTACTAAAAATATTTACCATTAATTTAACATAAAGTTATTAGCTTCAATATTAATTAGCATTGTGGTGCCTGGAAATCCAGTGCAAAAATTATTTAAATGATCAATTGGTCTCAATTCTATTCTTTCGATTGAATGATTTGATCCAATATCCTCTTCAATTTTCAAACGTTTCCCTATGTCATTACGATATGTGATTCTTTGAAGTTTAGGAACACTTTTAGTTTTCAACTTTAAACGAGTTTCAACATCATCAGAATATGATAAAATGACAATAATCTCTTTCAATTTTGATAAATTTACAGTAAAATCCATGTTTCTTGCATCATAAATTATTAATTTCTTTAAATTTTGTAATCTTTTAGAGATTATTACATCTCTCATCCAACGAGTCGTTCTTATCACTAAAAATTCTACTGAATTCGTTTGTATTGATTGGAGATTTTTATCAGAATAACAATCCCAAAGTTTAAGATTGTTGAAAATTTGGTATTTTAAACTGATCAAGGTTGATTTGTGACTTAGAGGGTAATGGGGTCCCATCGATGGATAAAGATTTCAAAGAATTAAATTTCACATCTGTAAAGTCCAGAGATGAACTTTTGATCTGTTGATCTGGCTTTAACTCTATATCCCATTCAGCTTTAATCATTGACAATTTTAAAAATTCAATTTTATTTGAAGGTTTGAAAATATTATCAAAATTAAAGGAATTAGAGGGATCATATGTCTCTTCATAACATGAAGGTTTTTAAGTTTTGGACATTTCAACACTTTAAAGATTTCAAAGATTTCAAAATATTTATAGTTTAATTGTAATGTTTGTAACTTTGGGAGTCCTATATTGAAAATATATTCCATTGCTTTATCACAGATCTTACAACTTTCTTCTTTATATTTTTCAAATGTATAATGTGATGCATGTGTGGAAGACTGGATATTTTAGAAATTCACAGATTTTAAGAACTGGAATATTGATGATTACATGACTTGCTATTTTCAATAATATCTCATTGGGTAATTGACTTAATTGCATCTTGAAGAAATTTGTGGAAAATTGGACTTTATTTTAATTTTAGCTTCTCGTTTTGATGACGTCATTTTAATAAATATATCTACCAATTATAAGAATAACAATCATAACATAGTGTTGATATTTGGTTTTGAGTCACTGATGAATGTTAATTTGGACGGTTTTCAACAGAATTCACATGTCAGTCTATGAAATATCTTCTAGTTACAGGGGAAAAAAACAGTATATACCGTAAAACTTTTCTAATATTTCTAATCTAAATAAATAAATGAAACAATCAAACATAAACTTTATTGTTCTTCAACCATCTTTTATACTTCTTTCCACTAACCCTCTTCTTAAACCAACCTTTAAACAAAGGTGGGATAAACCAACAACCAATAAAATTCAAACCTGCTGCAAAAACAATAAACACTTTAAACATCCCACTAATTTCAGTCATTTGAAACAATCTATACAAAAACGACCCTTTTTCCAAATTCATCAACCATATACTCAACAGAATAACACCCACAATATTGATTATAAAAGGAAGGTTCTTTGAGATTGGTTCCCTGTATGGTGGTCCAACCGTCAGTATCACCGCTATGAAAATGTATTGGAAATTAGCGAATTCGAATAATACTGTGTTGTCTGAAGATTGAACAGCATCATCTCCTGCAGGTATAGGTTTAATATACCATGGTTGAAATTGCACTGATTTCCACACAATGACTTGAAATAATAAAAGTAATAAAATGTTGATTATTAAAGGAATGAGTAATTTCAATGAGATTAAATTTGCACTTGGTCTCTTTGGAGAGATTTTATTATATGGATTTGACCATGACATAAATATAGCAATTGGTAAAATTAAAAATAAATCAATCCATAAAAATTGGAAATCTCCTAAATTTGAACCTCTTTTATATAAAATTGACACGGTGATGAATTGAATCGCTGAATATAATGACATGTATTGGAAACAACTAAAACTAGTCACCAATGAAGCTCGTCCTTCTTTAATCACATCCAACACACAACGGATATCAAAAACCCTTGAAGTGAATGGTGCAGCCACTGATGCTTCTGCTTCTGATAATGAAATACCCACATCGGCGGCTTTTAATGCACCACAATCATTGGCCCCATCACCACAAAAACCAACGGTATAGTCTAAATCTTGGAGTTGTTCAACCAATTCATGTTTTTCATCAGGTGACATTCTTGCGAATATGTTTGTCATTAATAATATCTTAAGGATGTAATCTTCTGAAAATTTATTTTCTTCATTTTTCAAGATATATTTGAATATGTCACCAGATATAGCTAATCCATATGATTTGAAACTGTTGGAGCTTAATTCTAATGTATTGGAATCAAGTGTCATTGTTTCATCATTTATCTCTCTCCAATTTAATGATTCTGTAAATTCATCAAAAATTGGAATGAAAATCAGATCTTCTTTAATTAATTCACATTCTCTACCAACACTTATTGCAGTCAATAGATTATCACCTGTACACATAACTGTTCTCAAATTAGCCTTTGATAATTGATTCAGCACACTCTTAGTAGTTGGTTTTAATCTGTTTTCAAATATAATAAATCCTAAAAATTTCAAATCTGATTCTGCTTCATCCCTTGATATCTTTTGTGAATATAACCATGTTTGTTTCTTAAGCTTCTTACCTGCTAATGCAATGACTCTGTATCCGTTATGTGTATAATGATGTAATAACTCTTCATAATTATCAGGAAATGAATCTGGGTCACAAATGTCCTTTATGATTTCAGGTGCACCTTTGGTCAATACTGAGAATTTTGAATCTGATGATGATTTAATAATAACACTCATTCTTCTTAAATGAGAAATGAATTCAAAACTTCTTAAAATCCCTAATAATTTAGATGGTTCATTTTGAGGATATACCACTGATGGTGAAATCCCTGTATTTTCAGGCAACTGATCAACATCGAATCTTTCTTCATTAGTTGATGTAAAACCTTTAAATTCTTCCTCATATTTCCAGTTTGAAAATTCAAACATCTTGAAATCTAATGGGTCTCCAATTAGTTCACCATCAACTACCCTCAATGAATGACAAGAAACTAAAGCATTCAATAAATCATTTGGGATTTCATCAACATCATTGATTAGATCACTGAATTTCATATCTTTATTGATAGAATGAACTCCATATACGTCTAATCCTTCTTCTGTTAATGTTCCCGTCTTATCAAAACATAAAACATCTAATTTCCCACCGATGTTTACCCTTGTTGGTGAAATACAATAAATATTCTTCAATTTTAATCTACTTAGTGCAAAACTTGTTCCTATTGTTAATGTTGCTGGTAATGCCGGTGGTACCACAATAGTGATTATATCTAATGCTCTTAATATTATGATTCTTGTCCCTAACCCCAATTTAATGAAATTATAAGTACTGAAAATAAATCCAACAAATGCAATACATGTCATGAAACCAATATATTTGAAAGAATCTTCATAGAACTTGAAACCTGTTGGTTTAGGAAACAACATTGATCTTAATAATGAACCTTTAGTGGTCGCAAACCCTGTCTTAACAACTAGTGCTAGTGCAGGTTCATTTGCACTATGTCTAACTCTAATTATTTTGGTCCCGTTGTATAAATAAGATTTTGCTAAATTTGAAGAAGTTTGAGATCTTGTAAAATCATTAATTAATGAATTTAAAGTTGATTCATTTGCAGGTAATTTTGAAACAGGGACAGATTCACCAGTTAACATGGATTCATTAACGATACAATCACCTGATAATAAGATTGAATCACATGGGAATACAGTTAATGAAGGGTCAGAGACTTCATATACATCACCAGGTACTAAATCAATTGAATCAGTTTCTTTCCAAAACCCATTTCTCCAAACTCTAACGTTACAATCAAATTTTGATAAATCTTTCAATCTTTTCAAAGTTGATTTTGTTTCTATTAAAGTGTTTGAAATTGAAACTATTGAGATTAAAAAAATGCAACCTGCATAATAATAATATTCATCAAATGCCCATAATATAATTGAAAAGACTTGAAACATATAAAAAGGATGTAATATTTCATCAATTAATAAACTTGAAATTGATTTCTCTTTCAATTCTAGTGAATTTTTTTGGAAAATTAATAATCTATCCTCATATGAATCTTTACTTAATCCATCTTTGGATTTGTTTAACCAATCAAAATCATACCAGTTTGTGTTTGTTTTAAAAATATCTTCAATTGGTGAATAAAAAAAATTTAAATATCTATATTGGAAAGAAATTAAAATTGGGATGTTTGGATTTAATGATGAGTTTAAATTATTGTCTGGACTTGTACTATAATCACTTGAATGATTAACACTGATGTTATCTAATTGTGGAACGTTCAAAATCGTTGATAATGATCTATTATACCATTGTCTATTAACGGGAATCACGTTTAATTCACCATGTTCTGTCTCGACAATAATCCAAGAAGCTTTACCTAATGGAACTTTTTCACCAATAAATGAGAATTTATATTTTGGTAACCATCTTAATAATAAGTAAATTAAACCAAATGAAATTAAACAAGAAAATCTATAGATTAATTTTCTTAATTTTGAAGTTCTATAGCCTGCAATCCCTAAGACTAAATCTTCTTCAGCGATATAAAATCTTTGGAAATGTAAATTTGATAGATGATTAGGATAATAAACATCATGAAACTCCGGGTTTAATTGATCATCATGATGATTTGCCTTCTGGTTATTATGTGTTTGATTTGAGAATTCAGGATGTAATTCATTATCAGATTCATCATCATAATTCTCATCAGAATCTAATAATGGTCTATTATTTGAAACTTGTGAAGGAATACGATCTCTATATGAACTTGGTGTATAACTTGATAATGAAGAAGGTCTAGTTTGTCTATCAATAGATCCATAGTCACTTTCTGCCCTTGTCGAGAAACTTTGTCTTCTAAACAAATCATCATTTTCATCGTCTGGAGGAATTGAATTATCCCAATTCGTATCGAAATCAATTGGATCTTCAGGATTATCTAACGTTGCGGCACCCTGGGCACTGATAACTGCATCTGGATCAAAGAATCGGAAACTGGAACGAGCATCAATTGATCTTGATCTTGAACGGGATCTGGTAAAACTATCACGGGTTTTCAACCTTGTTAAATTAACATCATCTGTACCATTAAATCTACCACGTCGTATTGAACTCGCAGCAGAACTAGCGACACTTGGAGGTCTGTTAACTGGTCTGCTGCCGATGCTATGATGGTGATGGAACGATGTTATTGAAGATGGGATGATTTCAGAAGCTGCACCATCAAAGATTTCAGTATGATTTTCATCAATATGTGAGAAATAAGAACGATAAGAACCAGCCTCTGATGTCTCTGAGAACTGAGTAGATGAGGCCACCGAGGGTCTTCTCAGGGACACTGATGAGCGTGAGACCCTGGAAGAGCTGTTGTGTCTCTTAGTGGACATTCTGGATCAGTAATGAGTGCAATAATCGAGTGGAATTCGTTGTTTTTAAATAGAAAATAATATTAAATTCGAAGAGAAGCCCTGAAAAACTCAAAAATGTTTACGTGATGCTTATGTCAGCAATTCGCGAATTTGTGGACTTTTTAAGAAAATTTTTTTCATTTTTTTCTTTCTTTGACTTTTATTCTTCAATTTTCTCTCTTTCATTGGAAAGAAAATGGCATAAAATGGCATTAAACGATACAAAATCACCAAAAAGTAAGTAATCCACCCACCCCAAACACACAATTCTGCTTTTACTTTGATGATGATAAAATTGACAACAACAACATGAATTTCTTCATCCGAAAGTCTAATGTGGATTCAATCTGCTTTTTAACCCTGATCTCCAGTAAGAGTGACAATGTGTGTGTGGTGTTCTTCGTAGTGAGACAATTATGACTAACATTATCAGTTTGTGTTTATATATCATCTAATGTACTGTTTTTTAACTGAAAGATTCGTAGATTCTCTCATCTCATCGCATAAATAAAAAAAATATCTAATTCATTCATTCTTTATAATCTTTATACAAAAACTAATAAATAAAATATAAATGAACAAGGACGCCACAGCACCACCAGCTCTTTGCTCAGACTGTCTCGGTCCCTCCAAGCACCTTCGTCTAATACGAGACAAGAACTCCTTGGAATGCAAGCTCTGTACGAGACCATTCACGGTTTATAAATGGAACTCACAAACTGATAAAAATACAAGAAAACACACAAAGATCTGTCTTACCTGTTCCAGACAGCGTAATTGTTGCCAGTGCTGCCTACTAGATCTCACATATGGTATCACTATCCAACTACGCGATGCTGCTTTGAAGATGGCTGGGATCAATGTTGCAAATTCACAAGAACCAACTAATACCGTGTCGAAGTTATACGTTGCTGATAATGAAGCAAAATTTGACAAATTAGGAGGCGCTAAATTCACTTCAGATGCAGAGAAGGCGAAGGAGATCCTAACTAAGTTGGCTATGTCCCTTAAAGACAAGAAACAAGGTGATAAGAAAGATTTAACCTCATTGCCATCGCATTTAAATAGCGTTGATGTTACGAAAATATTATCGAAATTACCCTTGAATGGATCATTGAAGAAGCCAGAAGACGTTACAATAAAGACTTTTTTCATATTTGGAATCGATGAATCATTACCAGAGTATAAAATCTCAGATTATTTCAGTGAATTTGGCACCATTAAATCATTCAACTGTCAACATCATTCTAAATGTGGTTATTTAACATTCAATGATCGTTCCAGTGCTGAAAATGCTGCAACTGAAATCATGAAGCTCAATTCCAACGATGAATCGAAACCAGCATTGTTCGTTGTCGAGAACATTCCTTTGAGGGTGTGTTGGGGCAAAGAACGTCCCTTGGGGAACTCATATGGTGAAAAGATCAAACTTGGGTCTGTTATTAGTAAAGTGATGAAGAAATTAGCTGCAGTGAAGGTTGAAAATGGCAAGAAAAGACGGATGGAGACGAATGAGAAACCAAACAAGAAGAAGCACAGTGAGAGTGGACAGACTGCTTACAAAACCATGAATGGTGATTATGAAATATAAAATCTTTAATTCTGTATAACTTTTGTATCTTTCCGAGCTTCTCTTTATAATGGCAATTTGATATATTAATATGTCGAACTACGAAGGCAAGTCCACCAGTCACACGTACTCAGCACCACCCACTAACAACCAGCAGAGGAGCATAACACAGATGAGCAACCACAACAAGCCCCAGATCGTCACCATGAAACATTAAGAACGGTCCTAAACTCATTCTTATCAGATCAACAAACACAAACTAACGACCAACAGTTTGGACAAGCACAGTTAGAATCGGCAATCAGACTGCTAGACGATACATTGATGAGAGACAACTTACTAGAGCAATTAACTGGCTCCAATGGTGACGTTGAAGGAATTCCTCAAGAATACATCGATTCATTAGATCGAGTCAATAAGAAACACTTGAAAAAAGACGAAACTTGCTCCATCTGTACAAATGATTTCCTGGATGATCCATTCCCTCTGGTGGTGGAATTACCGTGTGATGGAAGACATAAGTTTGATCTGGAATGTATTTCTCCATGGTTGAATGTTAAGGGAACTTGTCCATTGTGTAGAACTAATTTGATGAAGAGAGAGAAGAAAGTGCAAGTGGAGGATAGTGAAGAAGAAGAGGAAGATTGGGAGATGTATGGGTGATCGTGCTATATAGACTACTATATATACTTTAATAACTCATTTATGTACATGTATTTGTTCAACTTATTTATCTTCTATTTGCTTTTCATTAACTTCTTCAGCCTTAACAGGTTCTAAATGTTTCTTGAATAACGGATCATTCAATATCTCTTCAACTCTTTTACTAATTGCTGAATTCTTAACATTTTGTCCACCAACGGTTTCACTAACATTTTTACCTAATTTACTAAATTCAATTTGATCCAATTCTTCACTCAAATGTATTGGTTCTCTTTGATAAGTACTGACTTTGATCCCTACACCTGCATTACTATGTTTCGCAATATAAGAAACCCATAAATCAATAACTTCAGGCGTGGCATCATAAGCTCTAATGACTCTCTTATGCGTTAATCTCATGAAATTCTCCTTGGATTTGGCATGGACGAAAGGTGCCCTGATAACAGTCCATCTTTCACGTCTGGTAGGCAGTGGAAACACACCAGAGGTAGGGATATTTAAATAATAGGCTGCTCTTAATGAAAAATCCCCTAAGAAATCTAAATTTTCATGATCATATGCTCTGAATTGAACTTCCGCAACCAAATCACCAAATTTCTTCTCGTGTCTTAATGGTGCATAGTAATTTATCTCTGCGTTTATAGGGAATGGTGAGTTGATTGTCTCGTTGACGACTTCAGGTGTTAGAATCTTGGGATTATATTCGACTGAATTGATCTTTGGTGATAAATCTGCATCTTTGATGTTTGGATCAATGGCACCACGGAATGAAGGACGTGTTGTAGAAAAGGAGCGCAGTGTTGTGCTGCGTGGTATGAGATTTCTGAGCATCGTGGGAGGAAATTCAGCTCTTTAAATCAAAATTCTGTTGATGTTTTTTTCCACAATTGAATTTCTTCCAAAGTTTTCATTGAATTTTTCATCTTGGTCGGAATTCGCTGATTTCAGTTTAGTTCCGAGGGCTCATCGACTTTTTTTATTTTTCACTTTTCGAAAATTTATTAGACCAAAATACACAAACACAAATCTGAGGAAAATCATGGGGAAAAGCAGTAAAGATAAGAGAGATTTGTACTACAGGTGAGTCTACTACCTGCACCATATCATCATATTTATCCACTAACATACATATATCCAGAAAAGCCAAAGAAGAAGGTTGGAGAGCCCGTTCTGCTTTCAAATTATTACAATTAAACGATCAATTCCAACTATTCAAAGATGTCAGAAGAGTAGTTGATCTCTGTGCTGCCCCTGGTTCCTGGTCGCAGGTGCTATCTCGGGAACTATACCAAAACAACAAAGACATCGAGATCCCTCCAAAAATCGTCGCTGTTGATTTACAACCAATGACACCAATTGATGGTGTCACTACATTACAAGCCGATATAACACATCCTAAAACGTTCAACAAGATTCTTGAGATCTTTGGCGGTGAGCCTGCTGATTTCGTTTGCAGTGACGGTGCGCCTGATGTCACTGGATTGCATGATTTAGATGAATACATTCAAGCTCAATTAATCTTAGCGGCATTACAATTAACTACTTGTTTATTAAGGGAAGGTGGGACGTTTGTCGCTAAGATCTTTAGAGGAAGGGATATCGATTTGATGTATTCTCAATTAGGACATTTATTCGAAAAGGTGATTTGTGCTAAACCAAGATCATCGAGGGGAACTTCATTAGAGGCGTTTATTGTTTGTATTGGATATAAACCATCGAAGACATGGAAACCAACTTTGGATTTAAATACATCAACCGAAGAGTTCTTTAAAGGTTCAAATATCGGTCGTTATGAATTAAAAGATGATCTAGAATATTTTGAAGAGATGAGAAATGTTGCTCCATTTATTGCATGTGGTGATTTATCAAGTTATGATTCAGATGCAACTTATTCAATTGATGAGAATGAAAGAGTTAGTTTGGATCCAGTACAGGGTCCAACTGCTCCACCATATAAGAAGGCATTGGAATTGAAAAGAAGAGGTGAAATTAAAAGATGATTGATGTAGACTTCTTTAGTTTTATTTATTTCATGGCTTTGTATATTAGTTATTGGCGGGTTTGTTTCTAGCATTTTGATATTAATATTCATACTATAGATTGGTTTAGAATTTAGAATTCATGATTACGTAGCTGAAACATTAAACATTAAACATTAATTACACACAACCTCTATAATAACATCACTTTCACACCACCATATATACCATTTCACTCATTCCCATTCTGCAACACCATAATATCTTTTAACAATCCTTTCATTCAATGAATTTGGTTCATATTCTACTAATTGAACATAATCACCATCAAATCCAATCATTGGTCCATCTAATGATTTAGTCAAATATGGATAAGTGTATGATTTATTTTGTTCCCTAAATTCATCAATATTACTCTTTCTTTTATTCAATCTTCTTGTTTGTGTATTAATTGATTGTGTTTGGTTATGATTTGAATTTCTTATTGTCTTTAATGCAATATAAAAAGATAATGGTAAATAGTCTTTTTCAAATGTATAAATCACTATAAATGTGGCAAATATTAATGGAATTATTAGAATTGCTAAGATAAAAGCATGTTCTAATGCTAATGTCCCCGCCATTGTGATTTGAAATAATATTAATCCTAAACAGACTCTTCTGAAAATCATCGGCCATGATTGCCCAGTTGAATGTTGAGGGTGAACCATGGTGTATAATAATTGATATTTATAGGTATAATAACCTAAAATGAAATAGATTAGTCCTGCTGTGACTATTTTAGTTGATGTGATTGAATAAATCATTGTGATTATTAATATTAAAATATGTTGTGGTAAAATTAAACCAAAATTGAAAACTGGTGGTGTATAATATAATTGTCTATAATCTCTTGCTGTACGACAGTAAAAAATTCTTGAGATTATTTCTAATAAAACATCTCCAATTTGTAATAATCTAAATGGAAATAATCCTAATCCTTGTAATAAAATTAAATCAACATAAAATAATGATAAATTTTTTAGTGAATTTGCTAATTCATATGCTATTTTAGTTGTATCGCCTAATAATGCCCAAACATTAGTTGCTGTACCTGCTAATGTAAAGATTAAAAATAAATTGAAAAATATATAAAAGAAATTCTTGGACAATGTTGATAATTCAATTTCACTATTTGATATATAGCCTTGCATTTCAGATAAATATGAATAAAAATAAGGAATTGAAACGTTTAATAACGTATATAAATAAGGTGGAACTAATCCAATTAATAACGTTGCAGTCTCAGATTGACTTATCCAGTCTCCTAAAGCAGGCCAAAACTTTTGAATTGTCTTGATATTAATAAATGTTGATAAATAAATAACTGGGAAAATTAATGTGAAAGTCGAAATACCAATAATAATTGTAATTAAATTCGATCTCAAGAATCTATTCGATTTGGATAATGATAAATTTTCCCAACAAACATCATGAGCAGCAGGTGCTAATTTGGCAATTAATCTATTAACATGAGGGTCTAAAACGGTTTGTGATGCCATTTGAGCTGAAGCAACTGAATCCATTGTAACAAATGCACTACTTGCTTTTTTAAACTCGTTTTTATTCCTTAATTCATTAATTTGAAAATCAATTGATGATAATTTATTTGAATAATAATCAATTGTATCGATTTCTTCACCAAAAATCCCTAAAAATCCCAACTTCTTAATTGGTCTTTTGAAATTATTAGCTAATAGCTGATCATTCTCTGTATCATTAATTGAATTAATTGATGGTAACACTGATGGTGGAGCTAAGCTCCCAGTTGAATTATAAACTTTGATATTTAATGGAAAATATTTTGAATATGCAACTTCTAATTGTCTTAAAATTTGTTTTCTTTCTTTGAATAATTTTTTCAATTCAGTCCAATCTGAAGCAATGAAAACGTTTTGAACTTTACCGATACCTAATTCTTCAATATAATGTTTTAATCTAACTTCATCAAATGAAGAACTTTGTGAATTTGAATTTGAATTCTCATCAAGTCCAACTAGTGAATCACTTGAAGAATGGGTTGAATAATCCTTTGGATTAAATTCTTCTGGTAATCCTTCCAATAAGATAGTTCTATCAGTGATTGAGTTTTGCCTACTTAAATATTTTTGTCTAATAGCAACAACTATTTCTGTTTGTTTCCAAAGGAAATAAAATGCAATTATTGTGAAAACATATGTGAAAACTGTATAAACCCAAGTAGCTTTGGCTTCATTTGGATCAATTACTGGTAAGTCAGGATTATCGCCACCTTCCAACAATCCTTTGATGAATAGTATAGTGTTATCTTCAGTGTCATTATCATTATCATCCCATGATATACCATCACTATCAAAATATCCAGTATAATAATACCTTATTGGTCCAATGAACAATATTGAGATTGAAGCACATAATGCGAAATATTTAATAGCCATTCTGAAAAACGCTAAAAATACATAAGCATCAAGTCCTGAATTCTCTAAGACTTCATCATCTGTTATTTTATATAATCCATAACACCAACCAAACAAACTTTTAGGTAATGCCTTCAGATCTTTCTTTCTCAGAACCCTAACTGCATAAATATGGGGCCATCTGTATCGAAGTACACAGAATGTGAAGAATGTGAAAAGACCTAATGTGATACAAACAACCAATTGTGCCTTAAAGACCCTTAATGGCTGCTTAGTTGGATCCATGTCTGGTGGTAAAGTACTCATTTTTGAGCTGGATCAAAAAACAAGAATAGGAAATTCAGTGGCTGAAAATAACAATAACCGAGAATTCAACACTTGAAATCAACTTTTGTGCCTTTGAAATGTAACAATTTAAAAGTGAAGAAATAATTCGAATTTTTTAGTGTAAAATAAAAACAAAAATAAAAAAATAAAAATATAGAAAAACATCCAGATTAGGTGATTTCCTAATCGGGTGAAGAATCGCGAAATATTTTTTTTTTCTTCGTCTCGTCCAAAATTTTGAGTTAAAAAAATTCATAAAGAGTTTTCAGGATTTAAGGAAATTTATACTCAATTCATTCATTCTCTGGTATTAGTTCTGTGCTTTCTACTCTGAGATTTCAAAGACTTCTCATCTTTTCCGTTTTCAGTCTTTTTTTTGGTTTCAAAACATAGGTTTTATTCATTTAATACTCACACAATATGACTGATGTCTTTCTTGTGATTCATATCGCGACTACATGTGATGAACAAGGAGTTTATGTCACAAAGGACACTGCTGAGACTATTGAAATAGCGTGGTGTCTACTAGATGCCACCACTCTACAAAAAATTGCTCATGATTCTGTTTTAATTCGTCCTGTTAACACTCCAATTACTGCATTATGTACAAGTTTAACAAGTTTGACATGGGAACACGTTAGAAATGCAGGAACTTTCAAAGATGCAATTCATAAAATTGATCAATTTGTTCATGAGTTTGTCATCTCTAAGAGTTTGGATTTTACTTTCGTCACTTTGAATTCATGGGATTTAAGAGTTCAATTACCTAGAGAAGCAAGAGATAAATCAGTTGTTTTACCTCCATATTTACAACATGCTAAGCTATTTGATCTAAAACAAGAATATTCCAAATGGCAAGCTCATCATCCTGAGACTTTGAGTTATAGTTCATCAAATTTATCCAGTATTATAACTGCTTTAGAGGTCGAAATTGAAGATAGATCACAATTTCAATTGAATGGTAATATTCAACAACAAATCGCAAGAACTTCAAGTGAAGAAGTTGAAATATCAACTAAGATTTTAAACGCTCTAATCAAAAAATCAAATCCAATTGAAGATCATCCTGATGTCTTAAAAAGACCATTTGATGCAAGAACTGATGTTTGTGCATTTTTAGCAGAAAGATCAAAAGTCTTACATCTATCCAATTTACCAAATGATACCACTCAAAGTGAATTAGAAAGTTGGTTTACTCAATATGGTGGTAGACCAATTGCATTTTGGACTTTAAAGACTCCAGATCAACATAAATCAACCTCATTAGGTTTTGCAGTCTTCAGTTCCCATGAAGAAGCTTCTGAATCTTTAGCAATGAATGGTCGTTCTTTAAATGATAAATGTATTGAGGTTCAACCATCAAGTGCAAGAGTATTAGATAGAGCTCAAGAAATTCTAACACCATTTCCACCAAGTAAGAATAGACCAAGACCAGGTGATTGGACTTGTCCAAGTTGTGGGTTTTCAAACTTTCAACGTCGTACTGCTTGTTTCCGTTGTTCATTTCCTGCTGCTTCAGCTGCTGCAATTCAAGAATCAATGTACACGCCAAATGAAAATTCAAGCTCTACCAGTATTAATAAGAATGTTAACAATAATAATTTAAATCATAATAATTCTAACATTAACAATAATAATACTCATAGTAATAATAATGGTGGTATTCATAATAGCAGTAACGTTAGCAGTAATAATGTCAATCAGCAACATTATCAAAATCAAAATCAACATCAATCCCGTCAACAAATTCCTCAAAATCAACAACAGCATTTGAATTTACAACATCATTCTAACAACAACAATAATATCAATAACAGTATTAACAACAATATTAACAATAATATTAACACCAACAACAACAATAATCATAATAACAATAACAATAACAATAGTGGTCGTTCATCATCAGTACCATTCAGAGCAGGTGATTGGAAATGTGGTAATGACGGTTGTTCATATCATAATTTTGCTAAAAATATTTGTTGTTTAAGATGTGGTGCTCCAAGAGTTAATAATGTTACTAACAATAATGATAAAGCTCAACATCAACCACAACTCAATCAATTATCCCAACAACAACATCATCAATTAATCAATTCACAATCTCAACAACAACAATTTCCAATCCAGGGAAATCAATTTTATGATGAATTAAATAATAATTCAAATATTAGTGTTAATAAGTTAATGACTGGTAATAATGGTGATATGGGAATAAATGATCTATCTTCAAAAATTGGTGGGTTTGCTATTAATGGTAATTAATTGATAATAATTACCAGGCTGTTTATATTGTAAAATAGAATAGAGTAAGTGTGTGTGTTTATATTAGTTCTCTATCCATTAATGGTTATCAGTGTGTGTGTGTTTCTGTTTTATCTTTTCAATTATCATTTGTGTTTTTAGTGTGGGTGTTTATATAAGTTTTTTGCATTTATAAATTTATGGTTAGTGGATATTATAAAATAAAGTGTCAGTTTTAGAAAAATGATGTAAATAATGATACATTTAGATCAAATCCTACAATTTCTAAAGTCATTAAAATATATATATTAAAGTCAAATTAATTCGACTACTCGTTTTCTTCTGTACATCTTTCAAAATTGGTTCATAAAAATCTTTTAGTTGTGTAAATCAACAACAGCTCTGATACATTCACCATGGTGCATATCATCGAAAGCTTTGTTAATATCAGCTAATTTTTGTCTATGAGTAATGAATTCTTCAACTTTCAAGGTACCGTTTAATGAATCTTCAACAAAACCTGGTAATTGAGTTCTACCTTTAACACCACCGAATGCAGAACCTTTCCAAACTCTACCAGTAACCAATTGAAATGGTCTAGTGGAGATTTCTTTACCAGCAGCAGCAACACCAATGATAATGGATTGACCCCAACCTTTATGACATGCTTCTAAAGCTTGTCTCATAACGTGAACGTTACCAGTACAATCAAAAGTATGATCTAAACCACCATCGGTCATTTCGATTAATTGATCAACAACAGTTTTACCTTCAGGTAATTTGGTTGGGTTAACGAAGTCAGTGGCACCAACTTTATCAGCCCAAGCTTTTTTATCATCATTAATATCAACAACAATGATTTTAGAAGCTTTTCTGGCAACAGCACCTTGAACAACTGATAAACCGACAATACCAGCACCGAAAACGGCAACAGTATCACCTTCTTGAACATTAGCAGTGTTGATAGCAGCACCATAACCAGTAGTGACACCACAACCTAATAAACAAGTAACATCTTTTGGAGCTTTTTCGTTAACAGCAACAACTGAAACATCAGCAACAACGGTATATTGTGAAAAAGTTGAACAGCCCATGAAATGTAGGATTTCTTTACCAGTGGCTTTATGTCTGAAACGTGGAGTACCATCTGGCATAACACCTTTACCTTGAGTAGCTCTAACTGACCCACATAAATTGGTTTTACCAGATTTACAGAATTTACACTCTTTACACTCAGCAGTGTATAAAGCAATAACTGAATCACCAACTTTAACGGAAGTGACACCTTCACCGATACTTTCAACAACACCAGCACCTTCATGACCTAAGATGGCTGGGAAGGCACCTTCTGGATCAACACCTGATAAGGTGTAAGCATCAGTGTGACAAACACCGGTGTAATCGATTCTAATACGAACTTCATGAGCTCTTGGTGGTAAGACTTCGATTTCTTCAATTGATAATGGTTTACCTGCTTCCCAGGCGACAGCAGCAAGACAAGTAATTGGTTGACCTTCAGTAGACATTATAATGGATTTATATTCAGATAATTGAATTAATTGAGTATAAATTGCAAGTGAAATTAAAAGAGAGATACTTGGTCTTATATATAATTTTTCAATTTGATGCCCTTAATCTATCATCGGAGTAGTTGAAAGGAACTGAATTTATTCGTCGCTGTAAAGGGATAAAACTTCCCAAAGGGTAAAAATGGCAGGGACACATATGATTGGACACACTTGCCTAATCTGGATTTGTGAAGCATTATTAATTCGATTTTGTGTCAATTATTTGCAGCTTATTTTCCATTCCTCGAGGACTTGTCGAATCCAGCACTCCGATTGGCTGGATTAGAATTTAGAGCTGGTCACGGGAATTGATCTTCGTTATATTACATAATGCATACGTAAGCATGGTTATGCTACGATGTGCCCATCAGACCACAAATTAATTTGTTTGAACACCCAACGGGACATATTTAAACACTCGAGTAATATTGTAGGAACAATGTTGAAGACTTTCGCCAGATCACAGCCATTAGTGGGTCTACTCAGATTCAGAGCACTATACCACTCTCAACAACACATTGACGAGCCAATTTTAAAGCCAGGTTCTCCTCAATATAATATATTAGATAAAGCCTTAACTGATTTTGTTCCTCAATATGGTTTCCAACATAAGGCAATCTTAGAAAGTGCCCGTTCTTTCGGTTATGCAGACACCATTCAATCCTTATTCACCGGTGGTACTTTTGATCTAATCAAATTCCATTTAGCTAAACAAAGATTACATTTACATGAATTAGCTCAACAAGAAGAATTCACCTTATTGAGTAATGAAAATGATAAATTGAGATATTTATTAAAGAAGAGATTATCAGGAAACATTCCAGTTGCTCAACACTTAACCCAACTACAAGGATACTTGATTCTCCCACCAAACATTGCTGAAAGTTCTAATGAATTACATCAACTTTCAGATGATTTGAGATTTCTTTCCGGTGATAAAAGTAATGATTTTGCGTGGTATTCTAAAAGATTATCTTTAAGTTCAAGTTATGTCGCTTTAGAACTATTCATGAGTAATGATAAATCTGAAAATTTCATTCAAACAATGAAATTAGCTGATGAAAAAGTCGATAATATGAATGGATTAGGTCAAATATACTCAAATACCGAGGAATTCTTATTATATACCATCAATTCAGGTATTAGCTTGATTAGAAGTCAAGCATCAAGGGGGTGAAAAGTTGACCCCTTAGTTTACGAAGAAATATGCCAATATAACCTTTATATACGTCTACCAGTATTAGTGTTAAAAATAATGTACATTAATTCCTTTTCTCTATTGTGGTGCTTGTTGTTGTTGTTGGGTACGAATCTCAATTAGTTTCTCTCTTAAGACTTCCATTTTCTTTTGTGATTCTTCAATGTTCCCTTCTACACGTTCACTATATCATCATAAGTTAGTATTTCAAACATCATTCAAGAAAATGTTTTTCTGTGAGTATACATACATTTCTTTAGTAATGAATTCAATTCTCTTCTCAACGTTTGTTCTGGCTTCATCTGCATCTTGTGGTAATAGAACTGGTCCTGTCTGTTTGAAAACTTTGGTATCACTTGGTAAATCTTTAAATTCTTCCAAAACGATATTATTCTCTTGAAGTTGAGTTTCTAACTGCTGACGAGCAGCTAAACTAGTTTGTAGAGTTTCTTGAACTTGAGAATACTGAAGTGAGATTTGTTCAAATGACATTGTATTTGGGGAAAGTATAAATCAATTAAATGTACAACAATTTAAATCTTCAGATTTATTGATTTTTCACCAAATTTGATTATTTGAAAATTTGGTCACGTGAAAAAACTCGAAATCTACAGTCATTGACTTATAAAGGACCTCTAAGAATGTTGATTGTTCTAAACTATTTACAATATTATACATCAACTCAAGAGGATTGTCTCTAGCTATTTACATGATTTTTAATGTTCAGATTTATCCGGAACAACTTTCACAATTTCCAGGATCTTTAATGTTACACGCAACAGGCGTTGATGAATGAATATCATATTCTTCATCTTCATCATCATATTTAGTGATCAACGAATCAGTTAATGGACATGGGCTTGAAGGAATAGATCCGTCGATTGAATGGATCACTTTACTTCTCTTAGAATTAGTTATACCTAAAGGAGAATAAATTCTTTTTCTTAATGAAGTTCCAGTGATTTCTAAATTCTCTTTATCAATTGGAGTAACTGATCTATCAATAGTAAATTTAATAGCTGAAGAGGCAGCTTGAGTTCTTAAATAATACATCCCTGTCTTTAACCCTTTCTTCCACCCATAAAAATGCATGCTTGTTAATTTCCCCATTGTTGGTTCTTTCAAATAGACATTCATACTTTGAGATTGATCAATAAATGGACCACGATCAGCTGCTAAATCAATTAATTTCCTTTGTGGGATTTCCCAGATTGTTTTATATAATTCTTTAAGTTCATTTGGAATAGATTTGATGTTTTGAATTGATCCATCATTATCAACTATTAAATTCTTCATTCCTTCATTCCATAATCCTAATTCAATTAAATCATTAACAAGATATTTATTAACAATTTGGAATTCTCCTGATAATACCCTTCTTGAATAGATATTCGACGTTACGGGTTCAAAAGATTCAGTAAATCCTAAAATTTGTGAGGTTGATGCAGTTGGCATTGGTGCCACTAATAAAGAATTCCTTAATCCAGTTGTAATGATTTTAGATTTCAATGAATCCCAATCATATAAATCTGTTGGTTTATGATTATCCCATAGATCAAATTGTAATAATCCTTGAGATGCAGGAGATCCTTTGAAACTTTCATATGGGCCATCTTTAATTGCTAATTCATTAGAAGCTTCTAATGCAGCATGATAAATTGTTTCAAAGATATTAATGTTCAAAGATTTAGCCTCTTCACTTTCAAAAGAGACTCTTAATTCCATGAATAAATCAGCAAGACCTTGAACACCAATTGCAATTGGTCTATGTTTGAAATTACTTCTTGCAGCTTCCGGGATAGGATAATGACCAACATCAATGACTTTATTTAAATTTTTAGTGATTATTCTAACGGTATCATGTAATTTTTTGAAATCAAACCATACTTCACTATCATTATATTTAACAAATGAAGGTAGTGCGACTGAAGCTAAATTACAAACTGCAGTTTCTTCAGGTGAACTATATTGAACAACTTCACAGCATAAATTAGATGATTTAATGACACCTAAATTCCTTTGATTGGATTTCTTATTACATGCATCTTTATAAAGGATAAAAGGGCCACCTGTTTCTGTTTGCGCTTCTAAGATCGCATTCCATAATTTTTGTGCTTTAACAACTTGAACAGATTTACCATCATCAACGTATTTATTGTATAATTCAGCAAAATCATCTCCGTACACGTCATTTAAACCTTTAGACTCATCTGATGAAAAAAGATGCCAATCTTCATTATTTTTAATCTTTTCCATAAACAAATCAGGTACCCATAATGCAATAAATAAATCTCTTGCTCTTGATTCCTCATTTCCATGATTTTTTCTAAGATTAAGAAATTCAAAGATATCAGAATGCCATGGTTCTAAATATACAGCAAATGCACCTGGTCTTTTATTACCTCCTTGATCAACATATCTAGCAGTGTTGTTGAAAACTCTCAACATGGGTATAATACCACTAGAATGTCCATTACTACCAGCAATATAGGCACCATTAGATCTGATGTTGGACACATGAAGTCCAATCCCTCCAGAAGCTTTTGATATCAGGGCACATTTATGCAATGTTTTATAAATCCCATCAATTGAATCATCATCCATGGCAACTAAAAAGCATGAAGATAAATAAGCTTGTTGAGTTCCAGCATTGAATAAAGTTGGTGAAGCATGGATGAAATATCTTTCACTCATTAAGTTGTATGTTTCAATTGCAGATTCAAGATCGTCTTCATGGATCCCTAAACTTACTCTCATGAATAAATATTGTGGAGTTTCCATTATTATAGAATCGATTTTTAAAAGGTACGATCTTTCTAAAGTCTTTAAACCGAAGAAAGTGAAACTGTAATCTCTCTGTGCGGCAATTTTTGAATTCAAATAATCTTTATTAGCTTGAACAATTTTTAGAAGTTTATCAGAGACTAATGGAGAATGTCTTTGATTTCTAGGATTCACAAAGCCATGTAATTTTTCAACTGCATCTGAGAACGTTGATGGTGCTTTCTTCTGTATTGAGCGCACTAGGAACCTTGCACCTAAGATTGAATGATCTGGATGTATGGTGGTCATTGATGCTAATGTTTCAGAGACTAAATTGACTAATTCATCTATGGTTATTTCTTGTGGCAAACTTAATGATATTTTCTTTATGATTGTTTCAACGTCTATGTGCTCTATGGATAAACCATCAGTGAGCTTGAGGATACTTGAGCGTAATTTAGTGTTTTGATATACCTGAGGAATTCCGTTGGGTATTATTACCTTTGTATCTGTCATTTTTGAGATGAGATTACCTTGATGAGATTAATAATCAACACTCACCAGTTTAAATGGATAGTACAAAGTTCAAAAAAACCACACAAAAACCACGCTGGATATAAAATGAATATTTCAATAACTGAATTAAAATGAAAAGCAAAGAGTAAAATCAAACTAATAAATACAAATCTTCAAATTATAAATTCAATCAAATTGTTTCATGTTTGTTAAAAAATGTTTGTAAAAAGTAAAAATATCCAGGGCACCAAACTTTAAATCGTAGATTATTTGCCCAAAGAGGAAATTTTCCCTATTTCGGAAGTTATTGGGACATTATTTTGACACAAAAGTTGAAACGATTGTAGAAAATGGGAAATTGGAAACATTTGAAGATGGATTATGACTGCTAAGATTATATCAGAAGGGCACCTGAATGCTTTCTCCTTCAACTTAGAAATGAGTAGGCTACTGTAACATTTCACTCGCTATGCTTACATAATATAATACGTAATTTATTGACCCTCGGAATACGGCTCTCTAGCCGGAACTCTATCTCTGTATTTCAAATTCATGGCCGTTGATTGGCTTAAAAGGAATTCGCGGGTGTTTGCTCACGTGATGAATATCGAGAATCGGTTTTCTCTCACTAAAAATCGAATAAATTTAAACAATTCAATATTTGGTCCCCATCAATTTATACAATTTAACCATTAATATTTCCCATTATTCCCATCATGTTAAGGTCTTTAATCGCTCAAGCATCCCACTCACAACCACTAGCGCTGCCAAACACACTTTCAAGAACTTCAATCCGTTTTCTACAGACTTCTCAAACTGGGTTCACATCCCGTACTAATATCCAATCTGAAATCAAATATGAAGATGTACCAAAACAAACAGCCAGTAATACAACCAATCCTGAGCAAATCATCTCTTCCTCCTCATGGTCCAGGCATGCTATGCCTTCCACTAGAAGCTTCAAGGACTTGTTAAAGAAACCTCAAGATACAAACACAACGAATAATATCCCAAAAATGACCGAATCAGTCACCTCCGAACCTATTAAATCAACAGAGATCCCAACAACTCCAAAGAAAAGAGTAAGAAGAAGTCTTAAACCAAGAAAGGCATTAATCACGTTATCGCCAACTGCTATTTCACATCTAAGGGGACTTCTAGATCAACCAACCCCACAACTGATTAGAATTGGTGTTAGAAATCGTGGATGTTCAGGATTGACTTATAATTTAGAATACATTGAACAACCAAACAAATTCGATGAAGTAGTGGAGCAAGACGGTGTTAAAGTTGTCATTGATTCAAAGGCGTTGTTTTCCATCGTTGGTTCAGAAATGGATTGGTTAGATGATAAATTATCTTCAAGATTTATTTTCAGAAATCCAAATTCAAAGGGAACTTGTGGTTGTGGTGAATCATTCATGGTTTAATCATTACCTTCATAACTTATTACTTATTATTACTATTTATATCTTTGCATCATTCACAAATGTTTCATTTTGGTTGTTTTTCTGACTAAATAAAACTATTTTAATACACAAAACTGGATTTTGTGTTACAAAAAATTAAATGTGGTTTTCAAAAATATTCAACCACTTTTTCTTTTACTCTTCTACTCTTTCTATCATACACTTCAACATAGTTATAAACAACTTGATCATTGCCTAAATGTTTCCTAAATTCCTGTTATTCACTTTAGCCAACGCTTTATTAGCATCATCTTTAGATGCGGCTCCAAAAATCTCAAATAATCCAACAGATGTTGTTTTAAGAGCTGATTTTCCATCTGGTAATTCACAAACTGTTGTGGGTGTGATTCAATTCTATTCATTAAATGGTACTGTTAAAGTTCATGTTGATATTACTGGTTTACCTAAAAACTCTGGGATTTTCTCTTATCATATTCATGATAAACCATTAGATCAACCTGGCTCGAGATGTGAAGAAACTGGTGGTCATTTCAATCCATTCAACTCGGCTGGTGTTTGTGATGATTTAGAAAATGATTCATATTGTGAAATTGGTGATTTAAGTGGTAAACATGGTTTAATTAATACTACATGTTTTGAAACTTATTATTATGATCCTTATTTATCCTTGGATCCAACTAGTCCTCAATATATTGGTAATAAAGCTATTAATATTCATTTAGTTGATAAAAACAATGAAAGATTGGCTTGTGCTAATATTAAACCTTCAAGAGAACCAGAAGATTTATTATTATTAAACGTTGAAACTGAACGTCAAGAAATTCAAAGTTATGAAGAATTATCTGGTGTTAAAATTGAAACTTTTGAATCAGCTTTTGGTTATGACGATTTATTAGTTTCTACTAATTCAATTGATGTTGAAACTGCAGAAATTGAACCAGAAGAAGATGAAGTAGAAAATGATGAAACAAATGATTATCTTCCTGAATCTGAACTAGTTCATGATGAAGCTTTAGATTTTGGTGTTTATGATGAAGAAAATGAAGGCCATGATGAATATGAAGATGATTTAGAAGATTTAGTTCAAAAAGATGTTGCCGGTAATCATACTTATGTTTCTGGTAATAATACTTTCAATGTCACTGGTAATCAAACTGGTGATGCTTCTGAAAATTCAGGTGATAACTTACAATCTCAAGTCATTTTAGCACTTTTATCAGCTGGTTTGATTGCTTTATTAATCTAAAGTTGATTCTTTTTTTTGATTTAGACTTTGATTTAATAAATATTATTTGCTTTTATTGTTATGGAAATCCAGTGTTGTGGTGTGGTTTTTAAAATATATTACTAACATTGAGAATTATTGTAGAGTATTGACTACTCGCTCATTACGATGACTTGTTTAATTTAGATGGAAATAAATTTAGTATCATAGAATAAAACTTGAATTAAATAAAATTATATCATTTAACTTGAACATGAACATTGAATCATTAATTTTTCTTCATCATCATTATTTAACCATTTTTCTTCGTATTCTTTCAATTCATCACCCCATTTGGATTCATCATAAGGATTTGAACTCATTTTTAATAATTTTGATAAAATTGGTGTGTTTTTATCACAGTCATCTTGAACTAAATCAATGACATCTTGTAATATCCAATTTCTTGGAATGAATTTTGGATTAACTTTTGAAGAAATTTCAAATCTTCTATCATACGGAATGTCTTTGATTCTTTCTTTATATAGAATCAACCAATCGTCTATTAATTTAACCAATCTTTCATTTTCTTCCCTATCGATTTTATCTTCTGGATTATTTAATCTTGATAATAATGCTTTTGAAAAAAAATAATCTTTATTTGATAAATCTTCATCATTTTGTAAATTAATGAAGAATGAATTATAATCGACTTTAGTCTCAACTAAAATCTCTAATAATTTATTGTATAAATCATCATCACTTGGTATGAATGATGGGAGTCCCAGTCTTTTACCAAATAATTCATTATAAGTATCCATGAAGACTTCTTTATATTCATTAGATGTTAAATTAATGATTGAACTTGCTCTCTTGATGATTTTTTCTTTAAGTTCTTCATCATTGCTTGAAATCCCATTCTGGATGAAATTTTCATCATTAATTAAATCAGGTCCTGCTCCAATTAATTCAATCAAACTTTCACCTAATCTTGTTAAATTCCACCATATGATAGATGGTTGATTTGCAAAACTGTAACGTAATGAAGAATCATCATGATTTGGTGTGAAATTAGGGTCAAATTTATCCATGAAACTAAATGGTCCAAAATCAATAGATAGACCTAAGATTGATGTATTATCTGTGTTTAAAACCCCATTTAAAAACCCATAGGCTTGCCAATATGCAACTGTTTTGGCGTTCAATCTTGTGATTTGACGATATAGTTGTTCATATTTTGTCGAATCATTGATGTCGATGAATTCTTCGTCTTCTTCTTCAGGAATTTTTTCATTGTTCTCATTGACTTTTTCAGTGATGTCTTTATTTTTATCAATTTTATATTTACCTGGAATGAAATCAGGTAATTTGTTTTCAAAGACTTCATTTATTAAATAATCTGATAATTTGATTAATCCATTACGATCTTTCTTATATCTGTAATAATCAAAAGATCCAATTCTTACCCAAGATGGAGCAAATCTTAAAACAACTGCACAAGTTTCTGCACCTGATCTTGAAGCATAAGTACCCGGTAATATAGATAGAGTTAGTGCTCTTGTAGTAGGAATACCTACGCCATGTAAAGCTTCAGAAATGATGAACTCTCTAATGCTTGATCTAACAACTGCTTTACCATCTGCAAATCTTGAAAATGCAGTTTTACCTGCTCCTTTTAATTGTAATTCAAATTTTTCATTGTTTGAAGTTTCAACTTGAAATAGATTTACAACTCTACCATCACCTAATTGACCTGCGAATTGACCAAATTGGAAACCAGCATAGGCTTGAGCATATGGAAATATTTCATCATTATGAATAAACGTCTTACCGGAAACAATATCTTTGAAGTCTTGATCTTTATCTGAATCTGGAGATAGGGTCAATGTCTTTAGAGCATTAGGAGAGGTTAAAACATGCTTATACTCTCTTCTCTTTGTAGGAACGGTGAATTGGAAAGCACCAGGTCCTTTGATTAACCTTGGAGTATGGAACTTGATTGCTTGTAATTTGTCATCGTTGGATTGGTATATTTTGACAGCTTCCTGGATGGTTGGGATCTCAGACTCAGCAGTGAGATGTTTGATGAAGGGAGACGACTTGGTGATTGATTGCAAAGTGCTCATTTTCATGCCTGGTGGTTCTTTGATAGTGAAAGAGTAGTGGAGTGGCTTTAGTTTATCCGAATCAGAATGTAACATTCCGACATTTTAGGTGGCCGAATAGCCAGAAGAACACGTCAATTATGGTTAGAGAGTGAGTGTGAGTGTGGGTTACTAGTGAGCGCAGCACTGACTGTGGGCGTGTAATGGCTGTGATTGGCTGGTCTCTTTTAAAAAATGAGTATAAATCTCTTTCTATTTATGTCCCACTGGAAAGCATCTCAATTTCACTTCAGTTTCAGATAAGCACGGGTATTAATTAACTGTAAGATGTATGATGTATAATTAGAAAAAGTGAAATCGAATATATAAACAGTGACATTTTCCCACACTTCTCAACCTCCTCAATTCTATTTCAATTGATATAAAACACTAATCAGAAAGCAACATGGGTCTATTCGATAAAGCTAAAGAAGTCTTTGACAAACATTCCGACAATGAATACATCAAAAAAGTCAGAGAGACTGTTGGGGAAGACAATTTCAACAGAGCTGAAGAAGCTTTAACTAAAAAATTCGGTTCTACTAATTTAAATGATGGTGAAGATACTCATGGTTCTAATAAGAACAGAAATGATGATTCATACGGTTCTAATAACAATAATTCATATGGCTCTAATAACAATGATACATATGGCTCTAATAATAATGATGATTCATATGGTTCATCAAACAAGAAATCTAATCCTTATGGATCAAATGAAAACTCTTACGGTTCTTCAAACAATGATTCATATGGCTCAAATAACAACTCTTATGGCTCAAATTCAAGAAAAAATGATGATGCTGAAAACTACTCAAATGATTTTAACAAATCAGACTCTTATGGTTCATCAAACATAAAATCCGATTATGGTTCTTCAAACAATGACTCCTATGAATCATCTGATAAGAAGTCACAATATGGCTCAAACGAAGATCCTTATGGTTCAAAGAAATCAGAATATGGTTCATCTAACTCAGACTCATATGGTTCATTCAATAAGAAATCAGAATATAGTTCAAACGAAGACACTTACGGCTCATCAAACAAAAATTCACAATACGGCTCAAATGACTCTTATGGTTCTTCTAATCCTGACTCTTATGGTTCAGCTAATAAAAAATCACTATATGAATCAAACGAAGACTCTTATGGTTCAAAGAAATCAGAATACGGTTCCAAAAAATCAGAGTACGATAATGATGACTCTTACGGTTCTAAAAAATCTGACTCTTATGGCTCTTCAGATAGAAAAAGTCGCAATGATGATGAAGACAATTCATATGGTTCCAAGAGATCAGAATATGGCTCAAATAATGACTCTTATGGATCCAAAAAATCAGATTCTTATGGCTCAAATGAGGATTCTTATGGTTCTAGAAAGTCAGACTCTTATGGTTCTAATTCTTATCGTTCATCAAATAAAACATCTGACTCTTATGGATCAAATGAAGATTCTTACGGCTCTTCAAACAATAACTCGTACGGTAACAACGACTCTTATGGTTCCAATAACGACTCATATGGCTCATCAAACTCAAAATATCAATATGGTGAAAGTCAAGCCTCTTATGGTTCATCTAATAGAGATAAAGATTCATATGGTTCATCTAACAGACGTGGTGATTCATACGGTAGAAAAAACAACAGAGACGATTATTAGGGCTTGCTGCTTTTATATTTATGTATGATCATCTTCTTTATGAATGTGTTGTAGTCTCGACTCTCGACTATTGATTTCTTTCAACTGAAATCAAAGATGCACAATTTTTACTGCGAATCTCAACTTGACAGATTTCTTGGTGAAAGTTTTTAGTGAGAGGCTCTTCTAATATTATGTAATACGGTCCTTCTATATTATGTAATGAAGTGGATATTACTGGGAAATTACTGAATTTAAGCACTATTTCAGTATGAATTTCAGTCTAGTACCGTCTAGACTCTAGTTTTCACCTACTGAGCTTACTACTTCAATCAAAAATCCTTATTTGAGTCCAATAATTCCAACATCAGAAAACATGTCCCTCGGAATTCACTCAAGTTCTCCCGGAACTCAAACATTATCAAAAATGATAACAAAAATATTGAAATTACGATTATTCATCTTACCAAATCTAGCTAAAATTATTACAAGTACCTAATTTTCATAACACAATGAGTGCAAGCAGCAAGAAGAAACTTCTTCTTATGGTAAGTTTCCATATTATCAAGTTCAATAATCAAATTCCTTTGTTTAATTCAACATACTAACTTCTTTAATAAAGGGTCGTTCTGGTTCTGGTAAATCATCAATGAGATCCATTATCTTTAGTAATTATTCAGCATTTGACACAAGAAGACTTGGGGCCACTATTGATGTTGAACATTCCCATTTGAGGTTCTTAGGGAACATGACTTTAAATCTATGGGATTGTGGTGGACAAGATGTTTTCATGGATAATTATTTCACTAATCAAAAAGATCATATTTTCAAAATGGTTGAAGTTCTAATCCATGTTTTTGACGTTGAGAGTAAAGAAGTAAATAAAGATATTGAAGTCTTTGAGAAATCACTGAAACAACTAAGAGAATTCAGTCCAAATGTTAAAATTTTCGTATTGTTACATAAAATGGATTTAGTTCAATTAGATAGACGTGAAGAATTATTTGATATAATGATGAATAAATTACAAAAACATTCAAGCCCATATGGATTTCAACTGACGGGGTTCCCTACTTCCATCTGGGATGAAAGTTTATATAAAGCATGGAGTTCAATTGTTTGTTCATTAATTCCAAACATGAATACTTATGAAAAAAATCTCTCTAAATTGACTGGGATTTTGGAAGCTCAAGAGATAATTTTATTCGAAAAGACAACATTTTTGGTGATTTGCTCATCTAATAATAAAGATAATGGACCAAATGAATTATTAAGTGGTGAAGTTTCAAACAGTAGTGATAAATTAGATCCTAAAAGGTTTGAAAAAATTTCAAATATAATGAAGAATTTTAAGCAAAGTGCAACTAAATTGAAATCTCAATTCAAGACATTGACGTTGAATGACTCTTTGTATATAGTGGAATTGAGTTCAAATTTAATGATTTTTGTCGTTTTGGAAAAGGGTAAAATTGGCCAACAGGTTATTCTTGAAAATATCAAACAAGCAAGAAAGTATTTTAACTAGACTTTAATACATATCATTCAATATTAAAAATCGTATTGCTATTGAAATAAATTAATACTTCTATCTATAAAACTTTAACTTTTCAATTATATGTCCAATGAATCATTTTAGAGACGTTTAATGAAATGTTAATTCACACACTTGAATTATCAAAATCTTTTCTACTTCTTACACTCCTCAACTCCTCCTGGATCGCTATGTCATGATCATCTTTCAATTTGAATGCTATTTCTTGCAAATTTAATTTTTCAACCTCACTTAATTTTGATTCAATATAATCAGGTATTATCAAACCATCTCTAGAAATGATTATTCCTTCATTATTATCAACAACATCCAAATCCATTTCGTCAGTTTTTTTAACATCTATCTCACTAACTCCACTATCATCGGTTTCAATTGGTTTCACATATGAAGTCCACCAATAAACAGGATACCTTCTAATCACATTATTAGTTATCAAACCAACACCAATAATCACAACACTTGACACTAGCTGGGTAGGTATATACCACCATGACATTCTAGCTATATCTTCATCAATCAATGGTATTAACGCAGTTGCTCCACTTGGAGGATGAACACAACCTAATACTGACATCACTACACTTGCTATAGCTGTACTTAACGCAGCACCAACGTATAGATGATCTCTTCCACTTTGTGATAAACTGAAAAGTTTCAACATGATGATTGCAATGACTGAGCTTATGAATTGTCCAAATAGGATGTTTCTGGGTTGTCCTAATGGGACTTGATTAGCATTGAATAGTAAGATAGCAGTGGCCCCATAACTTGCAATCAATATAGGAGCGTGATGTGATTTGAAAACTTCAGAAGATTTGAAAATCCCTTCAAGTGTTAACAATCCAACAAAAGTCCCAATGAACACATCTAACCATATGAAATAATCTGGGGAAGGTTTTGTAGAATGATGGCCTAACCAGCGTGCTATGAACGGATGGAGTCGAGGGACAACAGAGCGTGGATAGTGCTTATTGAGGTGTTTGTCTAGTGTGAATGTCCAAACCATTGTCTGTGATAATTATGGCTAGTATGTACTATTTAGTGTGGATTCTGGATAAATTTATAGTTTGAAGCGGATAATATTTGCTTTATATATAATAAGAGAGAAGAGAGAATGATGACTCGGGCTTTGAGGTGAGAGAGTCAAATCTCATTGATACGAGTCTGTTTGGAACAACAAAGTGCTGACTCCTCAGCATAGTGCGGGTGCAATAGAGTGTGATTATTAATGATTCTTTGGCTGGTTTTGGGGCTGTCAGTTTCGACTAATTTAATAATTTGTTAATAGTTTAACTCTTGTCTTCTGTAAAGGGTAATTTCCCGATTCGAATGTTTTTCTACTTTTAAAATTGTTTTTTTGAGTTAATAAATGCAGAATAACGCGATACTTAATTAAACTACATTAATATTGATACACTAGTAATATCGACATATAACAACGCCAAATTCCGGCATATATAATATTAATTAGCGTGGGAGAGTTAAATCATGATGTAATTACTTAATAATAGCTCCTGTTGTACGTAAATATTGTAAATAATCCTCTAGTAATTAATTAGGTGAAATTAGTCACGTGATAACTATACCGTCTGGTAATTACTAGGTGCCGTCGGATCTATTTTTTCAACGACGTCGACGACATTAATATAAATAATTATAATAATCCTAAGCTGATATATAAAAACATTATAATTAAAAGCTTTCGCGAAAAAGATCATGAGTCGAAATGAGATAAGCATATCACTGTGTAGCTCTGATCCGTCTTATTCACTACGCCAGCTCTTAAGCTCTAAAACCTATTTATTGTACTAGAAAATACGGTTTAAAGTCGTAAAAATGGCACTTTTTGGGCGATTTTCCCCCATTCCCAAAAACCCCGCGAAAATTACTGTATTGGGCCATATTTTTGCCCTCAAAACTAAACTGCCCTTGACTTTGGCCGCAATGACCTAATTTTGAAATTAAACACACCACGTTTTTAGATAATTTACTTCTAATTTATACACATCTCTCTTTTCAGTCGAAGTTCGCCATAGATGTGCTCAATTATAGCTTTTTACATTAGCATTTTTTTGTTTTCCTCTGTTTCTATTTTTCATTTCTCTCATTTTTTTTTGTTCGCGAGTTTTGCTATATTGGCGGTTGGTATATTCAGACCATTCATTTATACTCACCATTATTTATATATCTTAGGTCATCTCCTTTTACTAGGGTTCCTTTTTGGAATTTTAATTCCACGTACAATTTTTTATTTACATGTTCTATAAGGAACTAGCATTATATATAAATATGCAAGTGCGTACTCAGGCCTGAACTAAGCGCTAGGCGGCCAGCCAACTAATGTAATTATATAATATAATTAATATTAATATTCGACGACGTAATTAATTACACCGGACTTAGCTAATCAATGTCATGTATAAGCAATATTATACAAATACAAAACCCAAGTTACAAAAACCAAAGGCAATAGTAACACTTTTTTAAATTGAGATAAGGTGATAAAAAAGATGGACATCTCAATCTAATATAATCAGGCAAACAAATACAATTATGATAAAGTTATAACTTGTGGCTCTTATATCTCTATTAATTGATATTAAACTTATTGTATAGTTAATATACAATAATAAAGTTGTGTGCACTGTGTAATAAGACGAATTGAAATTTGACATGTCTCATATAATTAATTAGTTTATGATTAGTTCTTTTCATTGTAATACCCACTTGAATTAATTATCAATCTGTCCATTATTTTTAAAGCATTTCACCACTTAGTTATCTTCTCATCAAGTTTTTAAACACTGTACTCTTAAATGGATAAATTTTGGATTTTGAGGAGATTAATTGAATTAATTATTGCATAAAGCTGCAGATCATTCATATCTCAAAATTTCAAGCTGAATTTACATATCTTAAATTCAGGAATTTGATTGAAATTTTATATATTCTAACTCAGACGAATATCCTTTATTTATTGGAAGCAAAGCAGAAGAAAATTCGACGATTTGATAATTTTAGTTTTCCTCAAATAATTAAATTGGTCAAAAATCAGATTAATTAAGTTATATTATGGCAGATACTTACATGACTCTACATATTTACGCATGAACCAACAATATGGGAACTACAAATAGCTTTTAGTTCCAAATTATTAGGAGAGACACAAGTTTTTTGTTCTGATGGAATGTTCGAGCTGCGTGACTTGGTGTGCTCAATTAAATTTTGAATTGTGTTACTATTCATGGAGTTGATATCAGATTTATTGATTTCAAGTTGAAGCTTTCGTAATAATTATACTCATTTTCAGAGATCAAATCTTTATGGATTGAATATAGAACAAGAAACAGGAAGAAGTTTAGACCTTAATAGAGTACGGTGATGCTCGCTGATCACTTATGTACCCTTCTCTTATTGTACCTATTATGTGTATATATATTTGAGAGCTTGGTGAAGTAGTCTACAGGGTAACTCTCACTTCTCCGAGTATAGACAAAAATGAAAGGAAATTGAAATTGATTTGATTAATACTCACAAATTACACTCAAAAAATGTACGATCCAGTTCATGACATAGTAGATGATCCTACCAAAACAGTTCCTGAAGTGGCACCAACTGAGGCAATTGATTCAATCGAAGAAGAAGTCAAACAACCAACGATACTCAAGCATAAATTGAGTGATGGCGTGAAATCATCAACACCAAAATCGAAAAAACAAAAAACATTAATTGGTCCAATTGGTAATAAAGTCCCTAATGTGTTGAGCTCTGCTCGCTCACGTCACTTGAAGAAGAATGATGGGGAACCATTTTGGAGAAAAGATATTCAATACGAATTATTAAAAGCTTTATTTGATGATAATACTAAGGCATTCACTGATCCATATTCGAACTCCATTGATGATATTAATATGAGTGATCGTGTTAAAGATGGTGTAAGTAATAAATTAAGCTTTGCAGAGCTATATATAAAGACCATTGCCCATTCTTCTAAATGTTCAAAGATATTGAAAGATAGATTATTGAATGAAATGACTATGAGTATACCTACTTGTATGATTTGTTTGTTAGTGAATGTTGGTAGAATGAATACAACAATCAATTTTGTTCCTGGAATGAAATCACAATTGAGAACTTATCATTCCATTCCATCGTTACAAATGAATTACAATGATACTATTAATGGTAAGAATAATGATAAACAATTACAAGATACTCCTAGATTGAAGTCTATTCTGAAGGCATGCTGTGATGAGGCAGGAGAACCAAACGGGCTACCTAGTCTAGAAAAGGACTTCCAAGGCAAATTTCCAAAGACTAATGTTATTAATTTGATCTTCATTTTATGTAATGCTGAAGAATCTGTTAATGTTAGATTTTTTGAAGGGTTTGAATATAAGTTCTATGATTTGTTCATCAATTCAAAATATAGTCCATTTGAAAGATCTAAATTGTTTTTATGGTTGTTATACAGTTATTTAGAAACTGATTTTGAAGAAGATCAAATGAAACAAAATCCATTTGGAGAAGAAATTATAAAATTAAACGTTATTGATGAAACAAAATTTGATATTGATACAGAAGAAGAATTAGAGTTAGGTAAAGTGCTATTAGAACAAAGAGTCAAGTTCTTGAGTGAAGATAGTGATGAAATGGATGAAGATAAGAAAGCTAGTCCAGTTAAAGGTAATAATGTTAATAGTAAAAAGAAGGATAAGATCGAAGAAGATACTGATAATGAAACAAGAGAGAGCAGTATAAATAACACTAATAATAGCATTAACACTACTAGTGCTAATCACCAGGCACCTGCACCTATATTAAGACAAGATATTGATGTTGATAAAATTTTTAAACTGATAGGAATGTTTAAAAAGCAAAACAATAAAAGAAGAAATAAACGAGGATTATTAAAACATGAACATTTGAATATAAAGAAGGAGCTAGAAGGTAATGAAGATATGGCACGATTAAGGGTTAAAAACTATAAAGGAGATTTTGGCGAATTTGATAGTAAAATGAACAAAGTATTTGAGTCACTAAAAGGAGAATATACTGGAGTTGTTGAGAGTAATGAAGATGATAAAATCGAATATAACGAAGATTTAAGTATCAAGAGAATTATATGATACGAATTTCCAAGATAGATGTTAGTTTATAAATTATTAAAAGTTGACCAATACCTTATCATAACCGCAATTGTAAGAAAATAGAACTGATTTCATATTTCATTAGTCAATTCTCATCATATACTACTAATTGTCACTATTTTATCTATAGTTGTACATTAAATAATAAAAGCTCGTTTTTTAATCTATTTATTCTTCGTCGCTTTCACCGTCTTCATCTTCATCTTCACTTTCTTCACTGTCATCTTCTTCACCTAATTTAACATCACCATCCTCATCAGTTTTATTTTGAGCATTACGACGATCTTCTTCATCTTGTAATAAAGATTCTTTTAATAATCTATCCTTTTCAGCTTTAACTTCTCTTTGAACAACAACATAAGCTCCTAATGGAGTTTTTTCCCATGGTAAATCCTTTAAAAACTTATTGACTTCAGTTCTATTAGTTGGACTAAATTCAACAGTTGCTCTCTTTTGTTGAATAAATTCAGAATTTTGATTTAATTTTTCAACTAAATTAGATAATTGTTTGTTAAATTTCACAATTTTACCTTGTTTGATATAACGACGTAAAGAAATTGTAACTGGTGTAACTAATTCAGGAAATGAAATAGATTTACAATATAGAACAAAACATTCTCCAGCTAAATCAACAACTTGTTCACATACACCTTGTTGATAAACTCTTGTGTTCAAATAAGCGGCATTAGCTTTAATATTATGATCAAAATCAAATGCTGATAAATTAACATTACTTGGACTTCTTTTCAAAATAGTTGCATTTAAGATTTCTTGTAGTAATGGATATAATGGAATGAAAACACCAGTATTTTGAGAAATTCTAATCAATGATCTCATTAAATAAAATCTAATTGGGAAAAATTGAGCAGTTGGAACTAATCTTGCTGCACCTAAAGTAACTTGAACTAAAGGATAAATCAATTGTCTTAAAGGACTTTGTTTTTTCAATTCTTTTTCTGGATTACATTGAGTTGAAACAACCCTTGACCAATAATCTAAAGAATGAGCATATTGCCAGTTATATATAGTTTTATAACCATCTTTTGTGTTGTTGATACTACTTCTTAAATGAATAGCTAATTGACGAATATAATCAAAACCAACTTGATAAGATAAAGTTTCATCAATTGAAAATAGTTCAGCAGCTGAATTCTTCTGGAAATTAATCATTGGCATAGTATGCATGTTAGTTTTACGACATTTCTTAATGAATGAAGTATATGTTTGTTTTAAAATGATTTCTAATGAACCTTTTGGAAATTCTCTAGCTGAATTGTTTAAAAATGCAAATGCAGCAATTTGAGTTTCAACATCAGTAGCAGAAGACCAAACGTTGATAACAGCAAGTAAAATTTGTTTGAGTAATTTTCTGAAACCTAAAAAGAAAGGTAATAATTCACTAACTGAAGATAAAACTAAAACTGCAGTTTCAGTGTTTGTAATATCTTCTAATAAAACTAATAAAGCAGCAGCATGAGATTTTAATGGAATTGATAATTTTTTCAATTTATCAGATTCTGGAACAGTTCTTGATCCTTTGATGACTTTATATGGAAATAATGTTGTGAAAGCTTCTGGTAATTTCTTCAAACCAATTAAAATTAATTTCTCAAAAACTTTTGGATCGGAAATAGTATATTTGAAATCAACATCATCAGATTTATTGATATGAATAGCAGTCTTGAAAGCAGTTAAGATTGGTCTAATGTTTTTTAGACTTGGAGTTTTTAAATCTTGTTCCCATTTTTTGACCACTTCTTGAGTAACCTCGATTTTTTGTGTTTCACGTTGTTCTTGTTTTTTATCTTCTTCGTCTTCATCATCATCTTCTTCTTCATCATCATCATCATCATCTTCAATTAAATCCATTGGGTTTGCTGGGTTGAAATCTAGTAAATCCCTATCGTTGTTTTTTAAATATTTGTAAAATTCAGGATCTTTTTCAGCTAATCCAGCTAAATCATCTTGATGTTCTAAAATTTCTTCATCTGAAGCATCTCCATCTTTATCGTCTTCATCGTCTTCATCATCTTCACTCTCTTCAACTTCTTCTTTCTTAGATTGATCTTTAGCTTTTGGAACTTCAAAACCACCTTCAAAGAATTCTTCAACATTCATGTCTTTGAAGATTTCATCTTTATCTTTAACTTCAGTTGGAGTAGAAGTTGACTTCTTTCTGTTTGCACCATGTTTAGCAAGAAGTTGTTTGTGCTTCTTGACGACCTTACGTTGGTCAATGGTGTGTTTCAACTGTTTGGAGTTGAACTTCTTCGTTGATTTAGCAGCTTTAGCCATTTTTAAATCTTTAACAAATTAATTCTGTTTACTTCTCTTTAATTTAAATCAAATAAAATTTTCTTTACAAAAAAAATGCGATGAGTTTGTTCGGCCACGCTAAAATTCAAAATGCGCGAAAGTTACCCGAAATTAGAACAAGTCACGTGAATTTGTTTTGATTTCAGAATATTTTGTTTACTTTTCGATTGATTTAAATTTGGATTGAGTTGATTTGCCGTTAAAGACGTCATGGATCCACTAGAGCTGTTCTCAGATAACCATGTAGCTGCAAAGAGTGGTTTCAGCTCAAGTCCCCTGTCGAAAGTGCAGGAATTATCAGCCTTGAAACAGGAATTATTGGATCGTAAGGCAAAACTTTCCACTGAAGTTGATGAATTAGAATTGCAAATGAATGAATACACAAATGCACAGGTTGAAGAAAATGCTAAAGTACGGAAAGAGGAAGAAGACTTGATTATGAAATTATTAGTAGAAGCTGAAGAGGATGAAAAAGAGAGAGAAATGGAAGAAGTGCAAGAAGATGATAAAGAAGATGATGTATCTATTGAGGAAATTGATATGGAAGAAAATCCAGAAGAGGAGTATAATATTGAGAATTATGACGCTAAACCATCAAGAGACTGGGATCTGCGGTTTGAATACCTATCAAGATTTTATCCAGATACAAGTATAACTAATGTGAAATCATCAATTGGTCTAGATTATAAAGATGATGAAAAAACACTTACAAAGAACCTTGAGTTTCATATAAATATAAGAAAGATTATTAAATTTCAAATCAAGCTAAAACTTGATAAATATCAAGAAAGTTACCAAATATTTCAGTTGATTGCTTTGAAGAAATCAAACAATAAATTGAATTCTTTATTGATTAAAATGATGGATTATTACACAGCAAATAAAAACATCAACGAGTTTCTATTAAACTTGAATTATTTATATGAACTACTGAAGAAGAGATATGAATTATTCAAAAGTTTTGAAGATTGGAACTTCATTGATAATATATTGACTAATTCAATGACTTTTAAAAAATTGATCTTTTATTACGATATAACGTTTGATAACGGTAAACTGGAGATTATTTACTCAACTAACATGGAAAATCTCAATCGTTTATTAGGTCTATTTTTGAATAGTCATGGTGTTCAAATTGGCCTACAGAAATTTGTTGAAAAAGTTGATATCCACATAACTGAAATGATAAGTTTATAACTTGGAGAAGTAATGAAATAATGATATAATTAGAATATAAACGATTATGTACATCTGTTTATCAAAATATGCTTGTAGTTTGAAGTATTGGTGATTCTCCACATGATATTCGTTACTATTATGATCTACATGTGTTAATCGTTCATAAATCTTTATTGATTCATATGAACTCATTCAGGTATACTATCGTGTCCTTTGAAAGCGATTTTCAAGATTTCATCTTCAAAACCTGGGATTTTGATATAGTTAATACCATTATCTTCAAGTTTTTGTAAACCAACATTTTTAGCAACGAAAGTATCAGGTTCTAAAACACCAACGAAAACATTATTAATTTTATCTTTAAATTCTAAGATTCTATCACAACAAGGTAAATTACCACTCAATCTCAAAGAACATGGTTCCATTGTGGTGTATAAGTCTATGTTATTTGGTAACTCCCTTTTCCCAATTTTTTCAAAGTATTTTTCAAATGCACATTGTTCAGCATGGGTATTACCTGGTAATTCTCTTGAATAACCAGCTGACAAAATTTCATTATTTGAAACTAAAATCGCACCAACAGAAAATGCAGTTTTGGTGTCTTCACATTTTGAAGCTTCTTGAATAGCTAATTTCATGAATGGAATGTTTTTTTCTAGTGTCCAATCAGGATAATCTGTTTGATAAGACCATTCATCTTCTTTAGAAGAATATTTAAAAGCATGTAACCAAAGTTCTAGATCATTTGGGCCTGGATCACTATATAATTCTGTATCACATTCCTCACATTTTTGATCTAATAATAATTCACCATTATTTGAATTTGGATAAAACCAAGAAGATGCTGATTTTGATTTACCAATCTCATTTAATTTTAAAATAACCTCATCTAAATTTGCTTTATTATCTTTACCCAAATCAGGACCCCAGATCTCTTCATTCGAATAGATTGGATCATTGGCAATTGGATACCCTAAATATTGTAGATGTACTCTAATTTGATGTGTTCTACCTGTTGATGGTTTACATTTAATTATTGAAGTTATACCATCAGAACTTATTTTTTTGAACGAAGTTTTTGCAAGTTTACCATTTTCTGATTCATCAATGTAATTTAAGCCTAATCTTGGTTCAATTGTATTAACTGGTTTATCAACTATTATTTCATCATCAAATGGGAAATCTCCTTTAACTCTAGCTATATATTCTTTTGAGATTTGATGATTTTTCAACTGTTCCACAAATTTATCTGCACCTTTTGGAGTTTTTGCAAGAAACATCAATCCTGAAGTCAGTCTATCCAATCTGTTACATGGATGAACATTTAAACCATTCTCAACTTTTAAAATTTTGGTTACTGAATTGAATCTATATCTTCCAGTTGGATGAACTGGCATACCTGCAGGTTTATCAATAACAATTAATTCATCAGTTTCTTTAACAATTTTGATTGGTCTTGAGCTCACAGCAGGTTCATGTCTATGAATTTTATGTGTTATTAGGTCACCATTCCTTACGATGGTATCAATTGTTGCAATTTTACCATTTAACAAGACTTTACCATCTTCAATCGAACTTCTATAATATGATATGTCTCGATCTCTGAACTCTTTACCGAAAATATCAATCAGTGTTCGGTCTCTCCATCTTAATTTACAATATGTTAAATAAGTGAAGTAATATGGTTCAACTTTTCTATAATTTCCTGATATTTGATAATTTACTTTATCTTCATTGACTGTATCCTGATGATTCTCCTGTCTCTTTGAGCGGAATCCGTTTTCAGAACGCAGTTTTTGGGCAGCTACTGGAGATTTGGAGCGAGAGCGAGCAACGGAGGAGGCAACTGATGACATTTCGTCCTCCATTTTTGTGTATAAAGACGAACTAACGATATTCCAATACTCGAAGTGAAATATTTTTTAATCTTCTTCTGGCTTACGTAAGAATTCTAACTAATAAACTAATAACTAATAACTAATAACTAATAACTAATAACTAATAACTAATAACTAATAACTACTATAAAACTTATCCATTTATAATTTTGCAAACAGTTTACTAAATTTGGATAAAACGTACTTCGAATATCCTGGATCGTTCATCAATTCTGCATTTGCAACACTCACTGATTCCAATCCTTTTTTCACAGAATCTCCATCGACATTCATCATTTCCAAATGTTTTTTAGTCCCTTTAACAGCAGGAATATACTTTGAACTGATCGTCTCTGCAATTTCAATAGCCTTAATTAGGGCACCTTCTTTAGTGCCTAGGACATAACTCAATAATCCCATTTCAAAAGCTTCTTTCCCGTTAAAATCTCTAGCTGTTAATGCCAATTCGTTCAGTTTGGATGCATTACCAACGATGACTGGTAATCTTTGTAAAGAGCCGATATCTGCCATTATCCCAATATCAATCTCCTTGATTGAGAATCTGGTATCCTTTGTAGCTAATCTAATTGTAGTAGCACTTATTATATCAAGGGCCAACCCGTAAGAAATCCCATGAGAGACCGAGATCACAGGAATATCGAATTCAGTTGGTGCATTAATACATCGTTGGAAGTCTTGAATGAATTCAGGACTCACTTTACCACCTTTAGTCATTGACTTAACAGTAGAGAGATCAATTCCAGAACAGAAATTTCTACCAACACCATACAAAACAGCCACTTTGGTTGAAGTTGTTGTTAAATATTGGAATACTTTATGATATTCTTCCCATGTTTTTTGATCGAAGCTGTTGTGGGTTTGAGGTCTGTTGATCTCCACCAATGCGATTCCGTTGTCTTGTAACTTGACGTTAAAACTGTTGAATTGCTGAGTCATTTCGGTGAGAATTGAATTGAAATTTGGATTAATCTGATGGAATTTCAGCTTTTTATGTCAATTTTTAGTTACCCCAAACTTCAAATTTGACCGAGGTTGAAAATTTTGACACAAAAAGAATTTTAGTATTTCAACTGATCAGTAATTGAATTCTACAATCATGGTAACATTAATATATAATATTATCTTTCTGTTCGTAATTCATTATATAATCACACTTTATTCTTCTTCTCGGGCCTTTGGAAAGCACCAGGTTTTCTTAATTCAATAACCCCGTTAGTTTGTTTTCTCATTCCAAATTTAGGTCTTTGTAAAACATTTTTCTTAATCTCATTTGGTTTGATACTTTCAGTCTTGATACCAAATGGTTTGGGAATGGCTGGTTTATTTAAAGTTGAGCTTGAAGTTGAAGTATGATTTGGTTTTATGATGTTAGTTGTTGCAGTTATAGGTTTTAATGGTGTAGCGGTATTATCTTTAATTGTTGCTGTTGATGATACGATTGTGATTGATTTTGGTTTTTGGATGGTAGGATAATTAGCATCTGGTTTTCTGAAAGATGGCATCTTGATTGGTCTTATGATGACTGGAGGTTGTGACACTTTTGGTTTTGATTTCAATAATTCATTTGTTTTATTTATATTGGATGTCGTAGTATTAACAATTTTATCTGTGGTTTGAACGATAGGTTTAATGATGACAGGAGTAGCAGTAGGTTTTGGTGTTACGGTGTTAGAAGAAGCAGCATTAATGGTGGTATTAACAGTGATTGTAGGAGAACTAACGGTTGAAACACCCGTAGATGTAGAAGTGCTAGTAGTAGGAACAGTAGAAACAGAATTTTGAGCTTGAACTGGTTGAACTGATGGATTTGTTGAAGTTGAAGGGACTTGATTTGAAATTGAATGAACAATAGGAATGATTTTTGGAATTGGTTTAATTTTATCTTCTTCTTTATCATTGAACTTCATTAATTTCATCAATGGAATCTTAGCCTTTTTATAATCAAAACTTGATAAAACATCACTTTTTCTTTTAACTGGTAAGATCTTTGATTCTTTCACAGGAGTAGGAATAGTATTAACTGGAATAGTATTGATATTGGATGAAGAAGAAGTAGAATTTGTTGTTGGAATCACAGGAATTTGAATGTCTTGAAACGATTGTTGTTCAAAGATGTTATTTGATGGTGAACCTGTTGATGGATCATCTTTGTAATCTAAGACATTATTGACTAATTCTTTGGTAATGTTACTGAGTTCATTATTTAACAAACTTTCATCATTCAATGAATTGATCAACTGATTATTGGCATTAGTATCATTCATTAAATCATGGGTTGATGAGATCAAGGTGTTACTGTTTAATGCATTTGAAACCAGTTGATTCACTATATTGTTCAGCGATTCTTGATCCAATGATTCAAAATCTAGTTTACTAACTGTTTCATTGATTAAATTAGTCAAATCTTCCAAATTTGCACTTTTAATGATTCTTCTGTTTTTTCTTTTTTCAAATTCTGCATCAATCCATTGAGATTTTTTAACTGACTCTTCAATTCCAAACAATTGAATAGCTCTCTTTTTCAACCTTGCTCTCAAATCATTGTTTTGATTTTTCAATCTATTAGCATCTCTCCATCTTTTCTTACGTTCCCTGTTTTCTAATCTAATTCTTTCCCTTTGTTGTTCCGGAGTTTCATCTTTATCCAACATTTTTCTTTTATTAATCTTTGGTAATTCTCTATTGGATTTGCCATTAAATGTGGTCATTGTCGATGTTGAGTTCAAAGCATTTGATATAGCATTACTTATTAAATTTGTTAAGTTTGTTGGAAGGTTCGGTAATAATGATCCAATATTATTTAGTAATGCATTAGTTTGAGAACCAGGTGTTAATGGTAATTGAGATGATGAAGAGGATGGTTGTGGAGATGGAGTTAAATCAACTGATTTATCTTTAGTGGATGAAGATTTATTGATCTTAATGGTAGAATCAATTGAATTGGTATTTCCTGATTTATCTAAATTATCATCCTTTTTGTTCGCATCATTCAATTTTGAGCTAAATTTACCACTTGTCATATTTGATCTTGAAATTGCTAAAGTTTCAGCTATTGATAAAGAAGTTTTCTTTTTAGTAGAATTTGCTAAATCGATTGAAGTATCTTTCGATAACAGAACTAATGGAGATTTTTTAACCGAATCAACAACTGAATTCAATGGGGCAGGCTTTGGTTGTCTTGGTAATTCAGTTTTAGATTTATCATTATTATTGATTAATAAAGCTGAAGATGATTCAATTTTTTTAGATTCATCAGTCTGTTGTGAAGGTTGTTGTTGTCTTTGTAACTGTAACAATAATTTCTGTTGTTGTTGCTGTTGTAATTGAGCAACTTGTTGTTGTAACACAGGTGGAACAGTAATAGGTTGAGTACTATTATTATTATTATTATTATTATTATTATTATTATTATTATTATTATTATTATTATTATTACTGACATTGGTGGTGGAAGCAGAAGAACCAGGAATTGCATTTAGTTGTTGTTTCTGTACCAATTGCGCTTTTTGCTGTTGCTGTTGTTGTTGTTGTTGTTGTTGTTGCTGCTGCTGCTGCTGCTTTTGTTGCTGTAATTGCAATTGCTGAGATGATGTTAAAATACCTAAAGATTGAGCCTGTTGTTGTAAAGATTGTGGTAAATTATGGATTGAAATTTGAGGGTAGTGTGAATTTTTGATATTGTTACTCTGTTGAAAGATTGGAATTTGACTAACCAACGGCTTTTCTTTCTTCTTCTTAACAGTTGGTTTTCTTGGAGCTCTAGGTTTTTTCTCTTTTGGTGGTTTCTTCTCTTTTGGTTTGGTTTGTTTCTTCTTATTTTTGGATGATAAATCTAGATTACCTTGTTGTAAAATTTGACCCAATGAAAGATTATTATTGTTATCATCACCAAGATTTAAACTTTGTAATAACGCATTTGGATCTTCCACAGCCATCGCTAAAGCATTTTGCATAATTTGATTCATATCAATATCTTCATCATCAACTTGAAATTGTTGTTGTTGTTGTTGTTGTTGTTGTTGTTGTTGTTGCTTTTGAAGTAGTTGTTGCTTTTGAAGTAGTTGTAATTGCTGCTGTTGCTGTTGTTGCTGCTGTAATTGTTGAAGATGTTGTAATTGTTGTTGTAATTGTGATTGTTGTTGAAGTTGATACTGTAAAGTATCTTGAGCAGATTGTTGATAATCAGTTTCACCTTGAGCATCAACTACATTTTGAACTAACTCAGCCAAAGCATCTTTGAGGGAGTTTTCAGTTGTATGATCTCTTGAAGATGAAGAATTTGATGTCTCTACCTGAATAGAAGTTTCATGATCATTAAAAGCTTGTAAGATTTGATTTTGCAACTCTTGTTCATAATTATCATTTGATTGATTATTATCATTATTTGATGATTGTTGAAGTTCCTTTTGAGTTTGATCAACTGCGTTAAAGGCATCCAGAATCTGATTTTGTAAATCTTTTTCAAAATCATCAATCTTATCAGTAGTTTTAGAACTTTCATTAGCAGCAGACGTTTGCTCATTTGATATAGACCCTTCTTTATCTTTATTAGAATGACTATCATTGACATCATTTGAACTGAAAACGTTAAGAATTTGATTTTGTAAATCTTTTTCAAAATCATCAAAATTCAACTCAGCTTCTTCCTTTGTATCATTTGAAGGGTCAATTTTCTCATCTTCTTTTGAGTCTTTTGAATCATTATTATCTAAAGCATCCATTATTTGACGTTGTAATTCTTCATCATAAACATTTTGATTTGATTTATTTTCAGTATTGTTATCATTTTCATCAACTTTCGACGTCTCGTTCAGTTGAATATCTAGTTGTTGTTGTATATCATCAAAATTAAAATCATCATGTTTGTGTTTATCATTAGCATCATTCGTATTATTTTCATTATTGGTTTGGTTGGTATTATTGATACTATCATCTAATTGAGCTTGTAATTGTCTTTCAACTTCTTTTGCAAAATCATCATCGTCATCATCATCATTATTGTTATTAGTTGCTGTATTGATTTCAGTATTGATATTATGATCATTTGCCATAATATTTTCATTAACACTAATTTCATGATCTTGGTTACCATGGTAACCACTATCATTATCATCAGGTAAAACATTATCATTTGAATTTATCTCAGACGGTTGATTGAATTGTAATTCTAATTGTCTTTGTATCTCCTGCTCAAAATCATCGACATCATCAGTCTTGTTGGCATCATTATTATTGTTATTATTTTCATTATTGATATTATTTGATTTATTGTTATTGTTTTGAATTGAATCATAATTATTAGTCTCATTGTTTGATTCATCATTGAAAAGATCTTGCTCCAAACCAAACATAGCCTGTTCAACGACAGAGGCAAGATCCTCTTCATTAAACTCTTCAGGCATTGCTTATAATATATGCGTGATGTGATATTAGTTAAATGTAAACAAAGATTAATTAAAAATAACAAACGATAATAAACAATTGAGTTAGCAACTGAGGGATGGTTGGGAATTGAATCGAATGAGTGATCAATACAATGCTGTTCTGATAGTGGGATGTTGTATCTAGTTATAGTGGATCAATGGAAGATAATATTAAATGTATTATAACGTTTTGACACAATCGTTATCAATTTAGACAGGGCTTCTCTTGTTATAAATTGTGACTGTTTAGTGACTGTGAAATTTTTTAGTTTTTGACTTTGAAAAAGAAAAATCCAGACATCAGATCCCACTAAGTCGGGCTGCGTTACCTTCTTCAGTGCGAGCTTATGTAATAAATACAGCTAGCTTATGTAATATTTTTATCCCAGTTGTTCGGGGGTGTTCTGATGTTTACACATTGACTCCATAGTAGTAAAATGCAGCACTAACAGAATGTGTCAAAATTTTAGACAGATCGATTTGGGCGGCAGAGATTTGGGTTTAAATCTGAGAAAATGGAATTTAGTTTATTTTAATTCAGTGTATTTTTCTTTTATTTTAGCTTGATGGCGGTGGTAAATTTGCAATTAGTGAGAGCGCTGGACAGTAGCGATAATATGGTTCTGTATTTGCTCATTAATGGGTTGCAAACATCACCATTACTCATTAATTAATCTTATGAATCATCCCAATATCATGTTTTTTTATTGATTTATATTAATGTTATACTAAACTACAATTATCATCACTACTCAGAGCTCAATACTATCGCTGGCTAACACATATTCTCAGCTACACAGCCATCTTGATAATAACTATAACAACAAGTTTAAGTGCTCAATACCTTTAATACTTCTCTTCCTTGAAATTATTTCCCTTCTAACTCAAGAATCTCTCCCAGTTTTTCATTGTCCATTCTGGTGACACTCAGATCCTTTTAAATACATCGATCTCAGGAGTCAGTTCTAACTTCTCACTCTAACGATCGTTGACGCCATCGCTTCTGACCTTTTCCTTTTAGGTCGACGTCGTCGACGTCTAGTTATTCGCGAAATGTTGATCTGGATTCTCGACCCTCGACAATTTTAAATCTTCTACTCACCTATAGCCTTCTATTACCTATACTAAATCCATAAGATGTCAAGAAGATTTCCAGTTCCTTCCTCCAAAGAAGAGAAATTGTTCCATGAAGCATTACAGCTTTATGAAAACAAACATTATAGAAAATCAATCAAGAATTGCGACCTCATTCTTAAAAAATCATCCAATAAAAACTATAATGAATCTTTTGCTTTAAAAGCTTTGAATTTGTACTTCTTAAAAGAATTAACTGAGTCTGAATCTTATGTCAATAAAGCAATTGAAAAGAATGAATACTCAAGTGTCTCAAACCATATCCTTGGTATCTTAAGAAGATCTCAATCAAGATTTAAAGAAGCAGCTGTTTTCTTCAAAAAAGCTTTAGATAATGGTTCAGTTAATAAACAAATCTGGAGAGATTTGAGTGTTATGGAAACCCAAAATAGAGATTATAAGAATTTGACTAAATCTAGACATGCTTATTTAGAATCAGCTTTAGGGTATAGAGCCAATTGGTCAAGTTTAGCAGCTGCTCATCATTTAAATAAAGATTATACAGCAGCTGAAAAAACTTTAACAAAATTCGAAGAATTAGTTAAAGGTAAATTGAATGAAAATGAAATGTTTGAAGACTCTGAGTTAAGATTATATAAAATTCAAATCATTTATGAAAGTGGTCAATATCAAAGATGTTTAGATGAATTAAAAGAATCCAATTCATTTGATAAATTATCCGAGCTAGAATTGAAAGGGAAATGTTATTTGAAATTAGGTGATTTCTCAAATGCAAGTAAAATCTTTAGAATTTTATTGAAAAGAAATCCAGATAATATCAAATATTATAATTTTCTAGAAATTTCATTAAATACTTTAAATAAATCTGAAACTTTTAGAGACGGCTTATATCAAAAATTAAACAGATTTTACCCAAAATCAGATGCTCCAAAATTCATTCCATTGTTCTTCACAACTGGTGACTTATTTGTTGAAAGAGTTTCAACTTATTTAATCGAACAGCTGAAAAGAGGTGTTCCAGCTACTTTTGCCAACATTAAACCATTATATAAAAATCAACCATCAAAAATTGAAATTATTGAAAAAATCGTTTTAAACTTTTATAAAGATGTTCAAGATCCTTTAATCTTTACATGGTCTAGTTATTTCTTATCTCAACATTATTTATATTTGAAAAAATTAGATAAATCGATGGAATTAATTGATGTTGCAATTAATAAGACCCCAACTTTAGTTGAATTATATATCTTGAAAGCAAGAATTTTAAAACATTTAAATAAACCAGTTGAAGCTTCTGAAACCATCAATAAAGGTAGATTGATTGATTTACAAGATAGATTCATTAACACCAAAACTGTTAAGTATTATTTGCGTTCTAATGAAATTGAAAAAGCATTAGAAATTGTTTCAATATTTACTAAGAATGATGATGAATCTAAAAATTGTTTGAAAGATTTACATATGATGCAAGTTAATTGGTTTTTAGTTGAATTATCAGAAACTTATTTAAGATTGTATGAAACTGCATTAAAAGAACAAAATGAAGAATTAATTCTCAAATATGGTTCTTTATGTATTAAAAGGTTTCAAGGTATTGTTAAAGTCTTTGATGAATATTACAATGATCAATTAGATTTCCATACTTATTGTATGAGAAAGGGTACACTCAGATCATATATTGAAATGTTAAATTGGGAAGATTCTGTTTATAACTCACCAGTTTATGTTAGATCAATGAATGGAATTTCTAGAATTTTATTAGATTCAAAACCAGTTATTAATATTGAAGAAATTAAAAAAAATCAAAAACCAAAACAATTAGAAGTTGAAAAATTACAATTAATTGCATATGAAAATGATGATGATGTATTTGGTGAATCATTATTTGAAAATGAATCATGGTTGAATTTATTCAAAGATGAATTTTTTACTAAATTAATCGATGCTAAAAATTCAGATAATTTAATCACCACTAATGAATTAAATTTCAAGTTGAATTACAAATTAAATAAAATCCCAGTTTCTATCAACTCATTAAATAAATTGAATTTAATTACAAATAAAAAATATGAATTATTGAGATATTATTTAATTCAAATCAAATTTGATCCAAAAATCGAAGGTTTAAATAAAGTTTTATCTTCTAAATTAATTGAAAAATTCTTTAGTGAATATGATTTTAATAACTTAGATTCAATCATTTACTATTTGTTAGACGTTACTTCATTCAATGGATTATTTGCTTTAACTAAGATCATCAGCTTGAGATTAACCGAAATTGATAACTCTAAATGGGAATCAATCATCAAAGAGAACATTTCTAATTTGGAACCATTTGAACAAGCTAAAGTACTAGAATTATTGAACTGAAAATGTGTATATAAATTCATAATTAGTTCATATTATTTTTATTGTGTAGGTAGGGCTGCCTATATTACGAGGTGTTTGGATGTGTCTCCGGTAATAAAATGGGAATAATTAAGTAGAGAAGCTAAATATCAATCAACGAACCCATAACAATAACGAGAGACGATACAATGGAAAACATCAACATCAAATCAGAACATGATCAGTTTCTGGATTTTATGGACGCAAAATCAATTCCTATAAAGCAAACATTATCAAGATCATTTCAAGAAAGTGGCAGTCTTAATAACAGTTATTCAATCTCAAATGATGGTAAAATCTCCAAAAATTTTAATACAAATAGAAGGAAATCAGTGGTGAAAGATGAGGATGGCGATGATGATGAAGATCGTAAGAAGAGAGATAACATGAATGAAAAGATTCAGGAATTATTGGCTTTGATACCTAATGCATATTTCGTTGATAATAAAGATAGATCAAGTGGTACAAAAGATGGAAAACCAAATAAAGGACAAATATTAACTAAAGGTGTTGAATATATACAAGATCTACAGAACAAGATTGATGAGAATAATAGAAAAGAAGTTGAAATGATTTGGAAACTGAAGAAATTAATCAAATTGAACAGTTCTAATAACGTTCCAATCAATCTAAATGGTTTAAATTTAAGCAATACAAGTGCTGAAATCGTGCTAGGTGAAATTGGTGTTGGTCCATTAGCTAATACCAGTAGGACCAACAACAATGATGATAATAAAACTCCTAATAATAATTTCGAATATGGAGGGTATGACCAATACAGTTGAAAATAAAATCCAGTCATAGGTTTTCTTTTATAGTTATATACAAGTTGTTTAAATTACTAATTATTTATCCTCGTTGTATAAAGATGGCATTCTTAAGATTTCTCTCTCTCTGTTTTCACTATGTTCTTGTAATAAAGCAAAGACTTTTGAATCTTTTAATTCTTTTGGTAATGGACTAATATCATAATTTCTAGTTGCCCAATAATAAATATCCCAGTCTAAATGGTCCAAGATGGCATCATATTCGTTTAATTCCTCTAATGAAAAGGTATCTAGATACTTCTTACAGAAACCACTCAATAACAAATCGGTTTCCAAAATCCCTCTTTTTCTACTTTGATAAATCAATCTTGCTTTTTTATGTTCAATTAATTCATTATTTCTTTGAATTGGTTTGATTTTGATTTTTTCCTTCTTTGTCACTGGATCAATGTAGCTCGTGATTTGTGGCGAGTTGTTGGCGTTGAATAACGGTCTGAAAGTGGTGATTTGTCTCTTGAATTGTCTCAACATGCTGTGAATTTATTGGATAATTTATGGCTCATTGAAATCTAAGAAATGTCAGAAAATTATTCACTCCGATTTTATACCGAAAGACGTTAAAATTTTGACACTTTTTACTGAAAGGGTTTAGTGCACTGTTTGTAGTGTCAAAGTAGCGTATACATGCAGTTTGTAGTCTGGAGTAAATGCTGGTTAAAATTGTATCAGTTTTGTGTAATTTCATTATAAATTGAGCTAATCACAAGTACCCAGTGATCTAGCATTTCCGAATTAGGAAGTCAACGGAAAGGTAAATAAACAATACAAAAAAAAGTAAACAAACGAAATTGAATAAAAGTGAGAAATTCACGTAAAAAGAAATCAACTTTCACCACCAACTCGAATTATGATGAAAAGAAGAGAACGAGATGAGAGACTCGGGTACAAGTTTCCCCTGTTGAATAAAACTGAGATAGTCATTTTTTTATCACAATCTAACATTCGTATAAATGAAGCTGATCTAGATAAACCTACCTCTATGTTTGTTCAACATCTATTCCAACGAATCCTAGAAGCTGTTAGACACATCCCTCTAAGATTCTATGAATCTGGGGCTGAAAACAGAGACACCAGTAACTTAGATATTGAAGAAGAAGAAGAGCAGGAGGAAGAGTTCCAAATCATACCATTATTAAGACTACATAGATTAACATATAGTTTCCTTCTGTCATTAGGAATATCCGATTTCATTCTAAGTGATTTAGTCAAACCTGAAAAGGAAAGATTGATTAGGTACATTAGTGGGATTGTGAATTTTTTGAAATATAGAGCAAATAAACTTACTGAAAATGATGAAGAACTCAGTGGTATAAATTCACAACTAGACATATTAAGAAAATTATCTGCTGATACTGAGAAGATCCATAATAAAAATCAAGAATTACAATCTTCTTTGATGTCATTCTCTCATCAAAATCTAACTGAAATTATAAATGAAAATGAGATAATGGATAAAACTTTAAAGAAACTAAGAACTCAACAAGTTAAAATAACAGAGGAGTTTGAGAATTATCAACTGAAAAAAAAAAAACTGATAAATGAACTTGAACACGTATCAGACCGTCTGGATGAGGTTAAATTAGAGAATGATAATTTAAGCAATTACTTAATCCATGATCCAAGTGTCTTTAATAATGCTTTAGAAAAATTAAATACTGAATTACAAGAAGATGAAAATACCTTAAATAATTTAGAACTGAAGTCAAACAATTTAGAAATCTCACTTAATGCATTTAAAGAGTTAAATTTAGGTTTAATTAATTTATCAAACTTATTAAATGAGATTAAATTTGAAATTGGCTCACAAGACGGTTTAAACAGAGAGTTAACAGAGAGTAGAAGTTTAGCAGAAAACGTTAAATTCCAATTGGGTGAACTAGATAGAAAAATATCATTACTTAGAAGACAGGTGAAGAATTTTAATGAAAAATTAGAAAAATTAAATATTTCAAAATTGGAAAAAACTAAAGAATTTAATTCAAAATTAGATAATTTAAATGAAGAAAAGGCGAATATAATTCAACAAAATTCTTTAAAAAACTCAGAAATTGATCAATATAGAAAATCCTATAAAAAGTATGAAAATTTAACAAATGATGCAAAGCTGAAATTTAATCAGCAATACATTGAAACTAATAGAGTAATTGATGAATTAAATGCCCATTTAGAACATAATTTTACATTGCTTGAAAAGGCACTAAATGAGAAGGAGTGAGAATTTTCATGAATGGATTTTGGAGTTTAATATGAGGTGTATTTTTGCATTTAATTGTACTGGAGTTTATATGGGTTTTTAGAGAAAAAATGTAGAAGATATTTAATTTTTTATAATTTTGCGCATTTAACCATGTTTGCCAACAAATTGATTATAAGTTCAGAGTTCTAGTATCTAAGTCTTCTAATTGTTTTCTATGTTATCAATCATTCATTATTGTTTTTTTCAGCTCGCAATATCAAATTATAATTTGACCAAGCTGTAAAATATTGTTTATAATTCTTCAAGTTTTGTTACGTTAATTATTGTCCAATATACTACTAGCTGTAGACAGTGGAATAAACTGCTATTCCCACTAACTTTAGCTCATGGACTCGATCAATTTCAACTTGACCTCTAATCATTTATGAAAGATTTTCTTTTCAGTGACGTAATTAACAACATTAACAATGAGCAAATTGCAAACAATGCCTCGAAAAAATATCGTACATGAATGATTTGGATTTTCAAAGTTTTCATTAATTCACATTAAAAAGAAACACTCAATTGAAGTTTAATACTCATAAAATGACTAAACGTATGAAGTTGGACTTTACTAAGTTCTATGGTAATTATCATACCAAAGAAAGATCCATTAAGATCGCCATGAAATTCAATCAAAGTAAAAGATTACAACCTTTAAAAGAATTAGAGTCAATTAAATTGAACAAAGAAAGGGAAGATCATTCAAAATATATAATTCATTGGTTTAGAAATGATCTAAGAATACAAGATAACACTGCATTGTTTCATTCAATCCAAGATGCTAAAAAGTTAGAGAAGAATGTTGTTGGATTATATGTGATTTCTACTAAGTTTTGGAATGATCATTTAGATTCACCATGGAAGATTAAATTAATTGAGAAAGTGCTGATAGAACTATCTAATGATTTGAAGAAATATAACATTCCATTACGTGTTGTCTATTTAGACGATATGAACTCAAAAGATCATGATTTTACTAAATGGTTTGATGATTTAATCATTAATGAATTTCAATCAAATTCAGTTTATTTCAATTTGATTTATGATTTTGATGAATTAAAAAGAGATATCCAAATTTTGAAATCAGATGGGATCAAAAATGTTAGATATTTTCATGATTGTTGTGTTACTAAACCTTTTTCGTTTACTACTGGTTCAACTAATTCCCAATATTCTAAATTCTCACCATGGTTTAAGAAATGGCTTGCTTTTATCAAATCAAATCCAATTGAATTAATGGAATTATCACCAAAGGAAGATGCCTTCAAGGAATGGGATTTTTCAAAATTTGATAAAGTTGATGAATATAAATTATCTAGTGAATTTCAATTAGAATCGATGCAAGTATTTGGTCTTGATTCAAAAGATATCAAATTGTTCAACGACTCAATCAAGCCAGTTAATGAATCATACGCTATTAAAAAACTTAATGATTGGTTATTGCAAAACGCTCACACGTATAAAGATTCTAAAGATTTCCCAAGCAGACTTGATTCAACTTCAAACCTTTCACAATATTTAACAATTGGTCTAATCTCTGCACGTTCAGTAGTTAACACATCATTAAAATTCAAAGATAATACCAATGGGAAGTCGTTCATTGAAAGCAGAGATGCATTCATCAGAGAAGTCGCATTCAGAGATTTCTATAAACATGTCTTATCAAATTGGCCATACTTAGAGTTCAACATCCCTTTCAATTTAGCATCATTAGACCTTCAATGGGATAAAGATCGCACTAACTTTGAAAAATGGACACAGGGTCAAACAGGATATCCAATAATTGATGCCACGATGAGGAAATTATTGAAAACAGGATATATTAATAACAGATGTCGTATGATAACTGCTAGTTTCTTAGCAAAGGACTTAAATCAAGATTGGAGATGGGGACAAGATTGGTTTCATTGTCATTTGGTCGATGGTGATTTCAGTTCAAATAATGCAGGTTGGCAATGGTGTTCCAGTGTGGGAATTGATGCACAACCTTGGTTTAGAATATTTAATGTTTATACTCAAAGTAAAAAAATTGATCCAAATGGGGATTTTATCAGGGAATGGGTTGATGAACTTCGTGATGTCAAAGATAATAAAATTATTCATACAGGGGAAAGTGTTGATGGATATATTTTACCTATTGTTGACAGGGAAGAAGCAAGAGAGAACACTTTAGAAAGATATAGAAACGCACTTACATAAGGTTTTTATATTATATTTTTCTTTGTATTGAGTGGTCTAAAAGTAGTATCTGGTAGCTCTCTCTATTGATTCAATTTTTATAACCTTTTATTATTGTTTTTGACGTTGAGAATGAAAATCTTTATGATTTTGAAAGGTTCAAAAAATATGGACTAATTTGATTGAGCGAATTATTAAACTTCAATTTTACATTTCTTTATTTGTTCAATCATCAGTTCAAACTTCCTTTTGTCAATATCCGTTTTAATGTATGCTGATAATGGATTATCATCAATATTGAAACTTTTTAAAGTTTTTTGATAATTTATTAAAAACTCAGTAAGATAATTGAAATTTCCCAATATCAAATTACTTTTAAAGTCAATTTTAGATAAATAAGGGAACTTTTCTATAACTTTAGGAAAATGACGATGTGTTAAACCTGATTGATGAATTGTTAACGAATCAAGTCTTTGATTAATTGTGAGGGAATCATCATTTTTGTCTAAAATGCTTAAACTATTGTATTCTTTTACTTTCAAATCTTTAAGGTATAAGAGATTACCATTCAACCTAACGTTATTATCAATTGATAATGAAATTAAAGTAATTAGTTCACCCGAGCTTCCTATAATTATATTATTTGAATTTCCAACAATTTCCAAAGTTTGAACTTCAGTATCTATTATGTCTAAAGGATCTTTTAATTTATTATTGTTGACAGAAAGCTTTTTAATCTTTGTTGCGTTGAGATTTTTGATGCAATGCAATTTATTGTTTGAAATGTTTAATTCATTTAACTTTGAAAATTTTGTTAATTTGAAATCCAAAGTTCCTGTTAGTAAATTTTCTGAAAGGTCTAAAGACTCAACATTTTCTAAGGGTATTATGTTTTTTATTTTGTTATTTGAAAGATTCAATTTCTTCAATTTTGATAAATGTCTAAAAGAATCCATTCTGGAAATTTTATTATCACTCAAATCAATTGAAGATATGTTTTTAAATTGATCAATCCCAGATAAATGATCACATATGATATTTTGAGACATTTCTAGTTTTGAAATTTTTGATGGTATACCTTCAAAACTTGCAATTTTATTTTTACAAGCTTTAAGCTCCAAAAGTGAAGGTAAATATTCAGATAAATCAAACAATGAGTTTAACTTTTGATCTGATAAGTCAACATTAGTTATCTCATCCCAGTTTGAGCCTGATGAAATTTCAGAAGTTAATATAGACACTATAGCTTTTCTAGATTCTGAAAAACTAAATTCAACGTTGGATGTTGAGGTGATTTCACATTCATTATTTTTAGATTTGGATGATTTTTTTTCTAGACTATCATCTTTAAACCACTTTTGGGTATTTGGGTCAAATACCATAGAATAGTCTTCTGGTGTTATTGTTTTCAGCGGATATTTGAAATTTATTGGATCCTTTGGTTCTGTCGGTTGATATAGAGATTTAATTAATTTCGGGGTTTCTATTGGAGAATCCAAAACACCATCCCCATATTGGAGTGAGAACTTTTTATTGGAATTTAGAGTAGACCCTGATAATTTAACTTTTGGCATTTCTTGGAAGCTATAAGCTGATTTATCAAAATCTTCGTTCAAAAACTGATTAGAACTATGAGATTCTATTTTATCTGTATTGTAATTGTTTTCAATGTCATAAATCTCTTCTTCTTTGATGCTAAATCTTTCTTTAATTTCTGTCCAGGAATCATTAGCTCCATAATATTCATCAGTAGCTTCAATGTGCAGCTCATTCTCATAAGAGTTACTTGGTAAAATGATATCAGACGTTGGATTTGTAGATTCTTCTTCTTTCAGCTGTAATTTAACTTTCATATAGTCAGCCAGAGGAACAGCACTAGGAATTGACTTATGAATAACAGTTTCCTGCTCATCCCAATGATTACCCAGAACCGATTCATCATATTCTTGTACTTGAAATTTATCATTTAACAGCAGTTGTGGAACTTGAAGATGATTTTTGGACAGAACAGATCCATCATTTCTATGGAAAGAACCGATATGGAAGTTTTTTAAGGAGTCACAAAGGGTCTTAGTAGGAGATTGGTAAACTTCAGTCATCTCAGAGGGACCAGATGAGCTTCAAAGGTGAAAATTGGTGAAAAGTTCGATAAAAAAGTTTTTGTGTCAATAAAAAAAAAAATAAACAAACAAAAACAAAAACAAAAAAAACAAAAATAAACAAAGAAACATCCAGACACCAGAATTATATTGTACAGTGAATAATTAAGACGGATTTAAGAAACTTTTCTCTTCATTTTGTTCTTTATATTCCACTTTATTTCAGTCTTTCCAACTACTGACTCCAGTTTCTCATCAAAAATGTCCAAAAAAGTTCTTTGTCTGCATGGATTTCTCCAAAATGGTAAAATTTTCAGTGAAAAATCATCTGGTTTAAGAAAGCTATTAAAGAAGAGTGGTCTTCAATTAGATTACATCGATGGTCCAATTGAATTAGCTCAAAAGGATTTACCATTTGAAATCGAAGATGAAAAATGGGATGAAATCGTCAAAGCTGATCTAAATAGAGCTTGGTTCTACCATGACAGTGTTTCAAAGAATTTGAACATTGAAAAGGCTTTAAGTACAGTCTCTAAACATATTGAAGAAAATGGTCCATATGTTGGTATTATTGGATTCAGTCAAGGTGCTGCAATCTCCACCATCATGTCCAACATCATCAAGAACAAATACAACCTAGACTATTTCAAATTTGCTATCCATGTTTCAGGTTACACATTCACAGAACCAAGTGCTGAGAATCCAGAAGAATTGGTGATTACAGCTCAATACACAGATGATTTCACACCACCAGTGAGCTCAGAAGACTATGAGACCAAGAACATTATCATCTACGGTGAGAACGACAACTCAGTTCCAGGTGTCAGATCAGAGTATCTTGCTAATTTGTACCCAGAGGAGTACAAGTCGGTTTACAAGCATGATGGGGGGCATTTCGTTCCAAACAAAAAGGATTTCTTGAAGCCAATCGTGGAGGAAATCGAGAAGATTGTTGCTTAGAGCGCGTAGTCACTAGTGGATGTATATAGAGAAATATAGAGAAATATCGAGAAAAGAGAATACATAGAAATTTCACACTAAATTACACAAAACCATCTCTTCTTTAAAAATCTCTCCGGTTTGTCCCGCGATTTTAACAAACGCCAAAATTCAAAGAAAAAATTGAGCAAAAAACATCAACAATTTGACTTGGACTCCACAATATTTACTACTCACTCCAGTCATGAACTTCGCCAAACTGGACGAGGAAGACCACTCAATCCACCCACTAAAGCGAGGCCAGAAAGGCTCACGGAAATCTCTGGATTTGATGGCCACTGCCACCAAATTTGAGACTCATTCCATAGAAATCGAAAACAGGGAAGAACAAACGAAAAAGCCCTCAGACAGCGTATCAGCTCCATTATTACACAACATACCTGATCCTGAGGAAGTCCTTGTACAGGAGACGAAACTTTCAGGCCCTCGGAACGTTTTACGTGTTTTGGGTAAATATATCAAGTTTATCGGGCCTGGTTTAATGGTGAGTATCAGTTTTATTGACCCGGGTAATTATTCAACAGCTGTTGCTGCTGGATCAGCCTTAAAATACAAACTTCTGTTCACTGTTTTGTTCTCAAATGTACTAGCTGCCTTTTTCCAAATACTTGCTGCTAAGTTAGGTGCTGTTACTGGATTAGATCTAAGCTCAAATTGTCGTAAACATTTACCAAGTTCATTAAACATATTGGTTTACATTATTGCTGAAATTGCTATTATTGCCACTGATATCACTGACTTGATTGGGTGTGCTATCGCTCTTAACATTCTGTTCGGTGTTCCTTTAATAGTTGGTGTTCTTTTAACAGTTATTGACGTTTTATTTGTTTTGATGGCTTACAGACCAGGTTCATCTTTGAAGTTTGTAAGACTATTTGAAGCATTTGTTGGCTCATTCATGATTTTAACTGTCATTTGCTTCAGTTGTTTATTGTTTAAAATTCAAGTTCCTAATAAAGCTGAACTTTTTGAAGGGTTTTTACCATCTAAAGAGGTTTTCATAGGTGATGGTTTGATGTTATCAATGGCTATTTGTGGTGCAAGTATCATGCCACATTCATTGTTTTTAGGTTCTGGTGTTGTTCAAGCAAGGTTAAAAGACTATGATATCAAACATGGTAATTATAAAAAAAATGAAGATGAAGATGAAGATGAAGGTAGTTTAGTATCTTCTTACAGACCATCAATCACATCAATTCAAGATACAATGAATTATGTTATTGCTGAACTACTGTTTTCGCTTTTCACTGTTGCATTGTTTGTTAATTCTGCCATTTTAATAGTTGCAGGTTCCACATTATTTGGACAACCTGAAGCTCATGATGCTGATTTATTTTCAATTCATCAATTATTAAAGGATCATTTATCCAACTTTGCAGGTTTAATCTTTGTTTTAGCTCTTCTTTTCTCTGGTGAATCTGCTGCCTTTACAACAACCATTGCTGGTCAAATTGTCAGTGAAGGTCATTTACGTTGGTCAATTTCCCCAACTATTCGTCGTACCGTAACAAGATGTGTTGCTATTGTTCCTTGTATTTTATTAGTTTTGATTTCAGGTAGAAGTGGTTTATCATCTGCATTAAATGCATCACAAGTCATTTTATCATTATTATTACCATTTGTTTCTGCTCCTTTATTATATTTCACAGCTAGTTCTAAAATTATGAGTGTTAGAGATGATAATGTCTGTCGTGAAGGAATTACTCTTGAATTAGATAATTTTGACACTGAAGGTTCAACAGAAACTTTAACAGATAGTTTAGAATTAGGTAATGAATCAGGTATTCAATATAATGATATGAGTAATTCAAAGTTGACAAACGTTATTGCAATTTTCATTTGGGTTTTAATTACAGGTTTGAATTTTTACTTGATTTGGAACGTTGCAATGGGAAATCAAGTTGCATTATGATATTAAGGATATTATTTGCATGATTTTCACACACTATTGAAACGTTAATCTACATTAGTGTCTGGAAGGGGTTTTAATTTTGATTTAATCTTGTTATTTTTTATTTTTGTATTTCATCTTTCAAAAAAGTTGGTTGGTTAAAGAGGTTTATTACAGTTATTGAGTTTTTAGTTTTTTTTTATATTCATTTTTCATATTATATTTAAGTGCATTCAAATGAAGAAAATACACACACTTCAGTTTTCTTCTATAAAAATCATCATCGTAAAGTTTTTGCAAACGTGTAATTCATAATCTTTTAATTCAAGCTCCTATTTTTGATCCCCTTCTAACAGGTTCATACATCTCAACACGATCCAACCATTTCTGAATCTCTTTGAATTTATCAAACTCAATTATATTAGATTCTCTAGCTTTAATAAGCCATGGATATATTGCAACATCAACGATATTTAATCCATCACCTACGAACCATCCATTATTTAAAATCAATCTATTTTCATAACTTTCAAAAACATTATTCGTTTTAGAAGCATACCAGTCAATAACATATTTCAAATGATTATCATCCAACTCAATATCAACGTTATTATTCAGTTTCCTTCTTTGTATTCCTAAGAAATAAGTCAATTGTCCTTGATTTGCAGAATGTTGAGAATTTTGAAATTCTATCCAATTAACCTGTTCCCAATATCTCTTTCCATAAACACTTGAGTAGTCTCCCTTCAATTCACTTAAACGATAAGAAAATAGTGAATTCAAGTCATATTTTTCAATAATGTATGATAAAATTGCACCTGTTTCAAATATGGTGATTATGTTATTTGGACCACTTTCGTCTTTCAACACGGGGATCCTTCCATTTGGATTCATCTTTAAGAACCATTCACTTTTCTGCTCGTTTGAGAAAAGATCAATGCTGTGATAATTGTATTGAAGTTTAAGTAATTCTAGTAATATTGTAATTTTTTGCCCATTGGGTGATTGCGCGAATGTGTATAGTGTTATTAGAGGTGTTGAAGCGTTGCTTGCGTGGGATTGGGGTTGTTTGGGAACTAGGGTTAGTACCATTATAGACTGTGCTTTTTCTTGTGGGAGAAAGTGATTTTTGTTTGTTTACAAAAGTTGGTGGTAATTTTTATTGTGGAGTAACGTAGAATTTTGGGTATTATTAATTGTGTTATGTACGGGTCAAATGGCGTGATATGTTACTATTAGAGTAGAGAGTAAGAAATGCAGAAGAAAAGTATTCAGTATTTACATCATATGAAGTTCCGATAATTATTGCAGTGGATCATGAATTCGTGATATTCTACATTTCTTATCTGATATATAACTTTAAATTCAAAGTTAAATTATTAGATAATTAAGAAGAATTTTTATTGCTGTGGAATGCACCCTCCAACTCCCATAATAAATGCTTAATCAAAAAAGTGAGAGGATTCTATTTATATTGGGGCATATAGTCTCTATCTTTTATATGAATGGTTAAAGCTCGAACTAAAGTACTGATTAGTTTTTGAAGATCATCAGTTATAAAGTCGTTTTTTGGAATTTTCAAAACGCGAACTTAACTGAGTATGGAGGCTCATAATCTTTATCACATGAGACTCACGTTGACATTGACTTAATATACTGACTTTTGTTATTGAATTTAGAGATTGATATAAGTCTTTTTAATTTGTGATTAATATTAACTTTATGTGTACAATTCTAACACATATCCTGCATTTTTTCACAAAAAATATACACGAGGCTTGCCGAGAGCGCTCTAGTTATTAAACATATAAAATCCTCAAATCACCTATTTCAAATCCAACATCACTTCAATTCATTCTCTAGTCTATTCAAAGCAATGACACCACGCTGATAATCTTTCCAATGATCAACACACTGAATTTTTTGTAATTCATTCCAATTGAAGTTACACTCTAAGAAATCATGAAATTTGATAAATTCATCACGTTTTGAGCATTCAAGAGACCATGCTGCTTTATATCCACCACCAATGGCACATGCGTTGGTGTTATCATACCTGAAACTCCCATTTCTTGATCCTAATATCGAGCTGAATTTCTTAATAATAGATGGGTTCTTACTTGCCCCACCAACGAATATTACTTTGTTTGGTTTTTGATTAAATGATTCACTTTTGATTAATTTATCATCATAAATTAGATCAATTGAGTCCTGGGTTGTTGTGGTGTCTCTTATCGATAACATTGGAGAAGATCTTGCACGACAACTCAAACATTGAGATTCAACAATTGAAGTGACATCAATTTCGATATCCCAATCTTTAATGATTTTAATTTCATCTTTTGCAGAATCATATTTGGCTCTTATTGTTTGTGATTTCTTATTTGGTACGATCTCACCTAATGGGAAATAAATTCCTAAATTTCCATTGAAGCTTTCACTTGAATCTAATATCTTATTAAATAAAGTCCAATCATTTTTTGGTTTATTGAATTTAAGATTTAAATCATCACGAACTTTCTCTCTTGCCAATGAACCATTACAATAGCAGATCATCCCCATGTATGAGCCAGGAATGGTTGGGTGAATAAACATATGATAATTTGAAGATGGAATGTATGTTTTCGTGACTAATAAAACAGTCGTTGAAGTCCCTAAAGATATCAAGATTTCATCCTCATTTAAAGGAATTGATAATATTGTTGCAAGGTTATCACCAGTGAATGTGAATATTTTACAGTTTTTATTAAATTTGTATTTTTCAATGAAATATGATGAGATCGAACCAATTGATTCATATGTGATTGGTATGACTTTATTTAATTTGGATTTCAATTCTTTGATTTTCAAGTCTCTTAATTTCGAGTCTTGGATCCCATCTTTTGGATGTGTTATTGTACAAATCGATAATAATTCTTCATTCCATTCTCTTTGTTCAATATCATATAAATTCATACCACAAGCATCAGATTCTTCAATTCCTGAGATTTCACCAATGAATAAACTTGCAAGGAAGCTAGACACTAAACTGATATATTTCGTATTCTCATATTCCTTTGGGTTATTTTTAATGATCTTTCTGATTTGTGGACCTGTGAATCTATAATGAGCTCTTGAACCTGATATCTTTGCTAAGTTCTCTTCACCGCCTATGAAATCTTCAAAATTCTTGATCTCTTCCCCAGTACTATGATCTTGCCAATTAGGAGATGTCTGAATACTGAATGTGTCTTCGTTGATTTGTTCAACTAGTGTCTTATTGGGGTTTAATGAAGATAGTATTGAATAAGCGTCTTTGGACCAAAATACAGAACCATGTTGTTGACAAGAACCAGAAATCCCTTTAACTTTGCCCAGATCAAACCCAGATTGTGATATCCTATATAACACCAAGTCTAGTGCTTCAATCCACATTTTTATTGGAGCATTCACTTCTCCTGTTTCAGAGTTTGAATAAACACCTTTTGATGTTTTATAGTGAGGCAAATCTTTATCGAATTCAACGCTAAAAGTGTCGTGGACTTTCAAATTTGAGTCAATGATAGCAATCTTGAGCTGTTGAGTCGATAGATCGAGTCCTAAGCAGAGTTCCTCGGCCATTTTGTTTGGTTTATTGTGATATTCGAAGTATTGAGGATTTCCTAGACAGCTAAATTCGAGTGATTGAGTATTAAATGTCCGATTTGATCATTCTGGTGATGTAAAAAGACAGAGAGATTGAAGGTAGAGAGCATGGAAAATAGAGAAGCTAACATCAAGAGTGTCTGTGTCCATTCTGACAGTAATGTCACTACTGAATTCTACAATCAAATCAAACAAAATCATTCTCATTATTTAAATACCCTTTAATAGTCTATTCAGTATAGCTAGCTATCTGTGAGCTTTTCCAGCCAACTAGAGGCTCTTTATTGTATCCTGGATAAGGAGGACATACCAGTGCGAGGACTGCGATGACAGAAAGACCAAAGAACACCAAAAGAACTCTTAAATCTTGTGCAATGAAACCAAAGACAGATGAAGCAATAGCACCGGTGATTAAACCCTTAAAGGCCAAATCTTCCGTGAATTTTTGTGATTTGAAGTCAATTGTTCCCTCAAGGACCGATTTGATGGAGTCTAGAATGTCACTCATTGTTCTTTTGTGTGTTTGTGTTGGTGATTTTGTTTATGTTTGGTGTTATGTTTTTCTAATTCGGTGATTTTTATTTACTGGGGGTTTAAGTATGTACTGTAATTAGAGTGTATTTTAGGTGTGTATACAATTATATGAGTGAAAGCATGGTCTTCATACGAGATCTTTGATACGATTCAAAACTTCAAGTTTCAGCAACGATTTGATATTTGCTGGATCTGCTTCACCAACAATTTCACCGTATCTTTTGAAAATGTTCTTCAAACGGTCTGTTTGAACACTACCTTCAACGATTTTGTTCGTGACTGAACCATCATGGATCAAATAAGCAAACTCACGATCTTGTTGTGATAAATGCGCTAACAGTAAACTTTCTGTCAGTAAACCAGATTCAGAAATCCCATGCTGATTGTTTTCTCTGGATGTCATTTGAATCACATCGTTATATAATTTTAAAGAATCATTAAGGTCATTAAAACCTGAAGCTAAAATTAATGCTTGCAATTCAGCTGTGCTTGGTTCCTTGCCACCATTTTCGAATGCTTTTTCTAAAAACGCTTTATCACCAGTTAAAACGTATTGATATGAAGATAGGATTGTGATTGCCGAATTAAGAGTAGCTTGATCAATTTTGGTATTTTGATTCTGTAAGTTTGTTAAGAAATCAGAGGAGCTAGTTTGATTGTCTATGCCTTGTGCTCTAAGAATAACCTTCTTTAAGGAATCATATTTGGTATCATTTGAGTTCAATTTTGAATTGATTAATTCTTTAACATTTGCAAAGATTTCTTCTTTGGTTGTATTGGTTTCTAATTCACTAAACTTATAATCAAACCCAGGAATTAATGTCTTGATGTGTTGGATAGTTTTGGAGATTAATTGTCTTGATTCTTGGTTATTGATTTCATTAATTGAATTTTCAGGATTTGATAAACCTAATAAAACTTTTTCAAAAACGTCAACATTATTATCAACATCAGTTTCTGTAATTTCAGATAATTCCCAAACTGAGAACAGCTTAGTTAATTGATCTTCCTCAACATATTTTAAAGATTTCAAAAACTCACTGTTTATTGGTAAATGTTTAATTAGTTCATAATTCTCATATTCTAATGTCAGTTTAAATAATTCAATGTTTAATGATTCATCAAGAACATTCAAAGCCTTAGATAAGACGACTGCCCTAATTAGTGATTCTTCAGAAATTTTGAATAATTCTTCCTCATGATCACTTGAATCTCCTTTAATCAATTTATCAATAACGGATCTTAATAACTGATCTCTTTCTTCATGATTTGATAGATTTAAATTCTTGAAATAACTTTCAAAGATCTCCCATGATGAGCTAACCCTACCAGAGTTAAACTTAATGATTTCAACTAATGAACGAATGGTTAAGTTACCTCCAATGGTTCTTAAATGTCTTTGATGAATAATTGACAAAGATGGATCATTTTCAATAAAATTTGTTAAGACAAAATTATGCAATGATTCCTTGGTTGAATTAGTGATTGTTTCGTCTTTGTGGATTAAGGAAAATACTTCTTCTAAAACTGGTAGATTTTGATCAATTAGTTCAGGTTTGTTTTTATATTTGATTAATTCTGTTAAAATGGCATTATAGCTTTGTAAGTTATTTTCATTAGTTTTCAGGCTATTTGCTAACGTCTGGATAGGTGGCGAGTAGGTGGATTGGAGTCTAAAGCTTAGTCTTCGCAAAAGCAATGTGTTTCTCGAGAACATGGTGAATTTAATGAATATCTCCTTCGAATAAATATCTAGATCTTTAGTAATGTCTCGATCGATGATCGATGATAAATAAAATCCAGCTCATCGAGCAGGGCCGCTAACCGCTAGGAAGAGTCACGTGCAGTTTTCGGTGGCCGTACCATGTGGCTGGTGATTATATAATCCACATACTGAAATTGTGGCGCATCAAATTTTTCAAACCCCCAGAGGAAAGCACCCAGACACCACACAAAGCCCGCATTGTGTCAAAGAACGGTCCAATCATTGACGAGAAAATTGTAATGCTCCGGTTAATTTGCCCGGAAATCTGCCAAAATGTCACGTGAAATTTGGTGTTACTTATCAAGTCTCATCTCATCACTGAATCGTGATGATGATTCTTTTTAAAATTGATTTTATATTCGATAATTCCAGTTTTTCTCTTCATTTCATTTCATTTAAGTCATCACTCATTAAAAATCATGACTTTTACAGTCTTTGTTAAACAAACCAGAGCTGCTGTTCCGGTTGTAAAGTCTGATTTAGAACTACTTCAAGATAGTGACCCATTTAATGATATCATTAACTTACAAACTGATAATGTCAAAACCATTTACGCAAATGATTCAACCGTTATTAATGCCTTACCTCATTTATACCAATTAACCAAATCTATCATCAATGTTGAGATCTCTGATTATCAATCTGTTTTGAAATTAAAAGATTTAGGTTATGTTATTTTAGTTTCAAGTACTGAAGATGATTTCATCAAACATTCTTATTTATCTTTACTATTGACTGAATATCAATCAAAACCTGTTCTAAATTTTTACAACAGTTCAATCGATCTATCCAAAATTCAAATCGATGAATCTTTATCAAATAAAATTATTGCTGATTTCAAAATTGATGAAGAATCTGAATCTGAACAACCAGAAATCGATTTCAATGAATCTGTTCAAATTTTAAACAAATTCATTAAATATTCAGCTTTTGATGTTAAAGTTGGTAAGAATGATTTAGCTTTAATCCAATTAGGCTCCTATTTCAATGAAGTTTCTAAACAAACTTCAAACACTGTTGTCAACATTAAAGCTTTCCCATTAGATCTAGCGCAAATTATTGCTTCATTAGGTCCAAAAGTCACCAAGATTGCCATTTTAGAACAATCTTCTGAAAAACCAGTTGTTAAATTTTCCAAACTATTGTTTGAATTTTTTCAAATTCCAAACTTATTAACTGATAATAATATTGAAAAAATTACAACTTCTTCAATTGGAAACAAAGTTGAGAAAGATTTTAAACAGATTATTTCAGTTATTGAATCAAATGTTTCTCAACAAAATCCAGTTCAAAACTTATATTTTGGTAAAGAGTCAAGTGCTGAAATTTCCTACAAAATTGAAGAAATTAAAAAAATTCAAGGTTTAGAAACGCAATATATTCAAGTTTTAGATCAATTATTTGGTAACAATTTAGACATCTTGAATAAATATTCAAGTGATAAGTCATTAAATGAAATTACTCCAGAATTTGGTTTTGGTACTTATTTATATCAATCAGAACAACAAAATGAGTTAATTAACAAAATTCATTCATATTTAAACTCCAATTCAGTTTCTAAAAATGATGAATTGGTTAAATTATTATCAACTTGGTTAATTCATTCTCGTGAAGGTTCAACCACTGAATCTAAAGAAGTTGATTCAATCTTGGATTTATTAGAAAATGAAGGCGAGTCAGTTAAAGACATCTTATCGTTAAAAGAATATCTATATTTTAAAAACAATTGGTTGATCTCTTCCGATTCTTGGTCTTTTGATTTAGGTTCATCTGGTTTACATAACATTTTACAAGCCCAACAAAACATTAATTTATTAGTCATTGATAATGAAACTTTTGAATCAAAAGAACAAAAAACTAAGTTAAATATTGCTAGAAAGAAAGATATTGGTTTGTATGCCATGAATTATGGTAATGCTTACGTTGGTTCAATTGCCATTTATTCTTCTTATACTCAAGTTTTAACCACTTTGATTGAAGCTTCTAAATTCAATGGTCCTTCTATTATTTTAGCTTATTTACCAATCATCACAGAAAATGATTCTCATTTAGACGTTTTGAAAAATACTAAACAAGCTGTTGATTCTGGTTATATTCCATTATATAGATATAATCCATTCTTAGAATCCAAAGATCAATTTAAATTAGATTCTACTGTTATTAAAGAAAATTTGAAGAAATTTTTAGATAGAGAAAACAAATTAACTTTATTATCATCTAAAAATCCTCAATTTGCAAGATCTTTAATTGAATCACAGACTTCAAGAATTGCTAAAAAGCAAAAAATGCACGCTGATGAAGCCTTTGCTAATTTGTTAGACGGTTTAAGTGGTGCTCCAATTTCAATCTATTTCGCTTCAGATGGTGGTGGTGCTGAATCAGTTTCTAAAAAATTAGGTAAAAGAGCAGCTCAAAGAGGTTTGAAACCAAAAGTCTTATCAATGGATGATATTATTCTTGAAGAATTACCATTAGAAGAAAATATTATCTTTATTACTTCAACTGCAGGTCAAGGTGAAATTCCACAAAATGGTAAACAATTTTGGGATTCTATCAAAAATTCAGGTGATTTAGATTTAGAATTCTCAAAAATTACAGTGTTTGGTATGGGTGATTCTTTATATTGGCCAAGAGCTCAAGATAAACATTTTTATAATAAACCAGCAACTGATATCTTCAATAGATTAACTTTTTTAAATGCTAAAGTTTTAATTCCATTAGGTTTAGGTGATGATCAAGATCCAGATGGTTATCAAACCGGTTATGAAAAATGGGAATCTGAATTATGGAAGGCCTTAGGTGTTGATAACGTTGAAACTGCAGATGAACCACCTCCAATCACAAATGAAGACATTAAAATTGCTTCTAATTATTTAAGAGGTGGCATTGCTGAAGGGTTGAAGGATGAATCAACTGGTGCTATTGCTGCTCATGATCAACAATTGACTAAATTCCATGGTATCTATATGCAAGATGATCGTGATATCAGAGATGCAAGAAAAGCTGCAGGTCTTGAACCATACTATATCTTCATGGCAAGAGTTAGATTACCAGGTGGTATTACTAAACCTTCTCAATGGTTAGCAATGGATAAATTAGCTGATACTAGAGGTAATGGTACTTTAAAAATTACCACTAGAGCTACTTTCCAGCTACATGGTATTGTTAAACATAATTTGAAACCTTCTATTAGAGCTATGAATGCTGCTTTAATGGATACTTTGGGTGCTTGTGGTGATGTTAATAGAAATGTCATGATTTCTGCACTACCAGGTAATACTAAAGTTCATGGTGAAGTTGCAGAAATTGCAACTAGAATTTCTGAACATCTATTACCACAAACTACAGCATATCATGAAATTTGGTTAAAGGGTGAAGATCCAGAAGACGATGAATCAAACTGGCCAGAAATTTTTGAAAATAGAAAAGAAGGTCCAAAGAAACTTGTTTCAACTTTAGTCGCTGGTAATGCCATTGAAGACAATGAACCTTTTTATGGTAAAACTTATTTACCAAGAAAGTATAAGATCAATATCACTGTTCCACCATTCAATGATGTTGATGTTTGGTCTTCTGATGTTGGTTTAATTGCTATTGTTGAAAATAACACTGTTGTCGGTTTCAACGTCTTAGTTGGTGGTGGTATGGGTTCTACTCATAATAACAAAAAGACATATCCAAGAACTGGTTCATTATTTGGTTTTGTTCTTGCTGATGAAATTCATACCGTTTGTGAAAAAGTTATGCTTGTTCAAAGAGATTTTGGTAACAGAAAAGATCGTAAAAATGCAAGATTAAAATACACTGTTGATACTTTAGGTGTTGAAGGTTATAAACAAAAAGTTGAAGAATACTGGGGTAAGAAATTCCAAGAACCAAGAAGTTATGAAATTAAAGATAACTTTGATCATTTTGGTTGGGTTACTGATGAAACTGGTAAACATCATTTCACTTGTTTTATTGAAAATGGTCGTGTTGAAGACACTGCTGAATTACCTCAAAAGACAGGTTTGAAAAAAATTGCTGAATATTTCCAATCAAGATCAAATTCTCAAGGTTCTTTCAGATTAACTGGTAATCAACATGTTTTAATTTCAAGTGTTTCTGATGAGGAATTACCTTCAGTTAAAGAAATCATGCAAAAATACAAATTAGATAACACTAACTTCTCAGGTTTAAGATTATCATCAGCTGCTTGTGTTGCCTTCCCAACTTGTGGTTTAGCAATGGCCGAATCTGAACGTTATTTACCTGTTTTAATCTCCAAACTAGAAGACGCTTTAGAAGAATACGGGTTACGTCATGATGCTATTGTCATGAGAATGACTGGTTGTCCAAATGGTTGTGCTAGACCATGGTTAGCTGAAGTTGCTTTAGTCGGTAAAGCTTATGGTACTTATAACTTAATGTTGGGTGGTGGTTTCCATGGTCAACGTTTGAACAAGATTTTCAAACAATCTATTAAAGAAGAGGAAGTTTTAGCTATTTTGAAACCATTATTTAAAAGATGGGCTTTAGAAAGAGAAGATGGTGAACACTTTGGTGATTTCTGTGTTAGAGTTGGTGTTATCAAACCAACTTTAGAAGGTAAATATTTCCATGATGATGTTCCTGAAGAGTTATAATAGAAAATGTTTCGTGCTGCATTTTGGTTTCGTTTTTGATGTTTATTTGTATTTAAGTATTTATTATTTAGTTTATTAGTGTATCTTAATATTTATATTATTACAGGTGTAGTTCTTCAATTTCTATTTGAGATTAAATACTTTTTATAACACTCGGGCCTAATTTTTTTTATTTTCCCACAAAGAAATAATACCCATTTAAAATGACAATCAAATACTTTGTTGAGTTACTCCCAAGAATAGGAAGTGTCTCAATATTCGTCGAATCAGATGAGAAAGAACAACTCAACGTTAAAGAAATCTCTCAAGTTGACAAACAATTGATCAAGGTGCAATTTTCAAACCCAAATACATCTCTATTGTTCATTCCATTACCAACTTCAGTTCCTATTGTACCCAACATCAACGACTGCTTCTCAGATAAAGATGGCACTATAAGAATAAGACTTCCGATAATAACCGACAAACCACTGAGCAGATCCACAAATCATCTAATGAGTATGGGATCAACCTATAAATGGGATTCAAAATATTTAAAAAGACTTGAAAATAGTTATAAATTCAATTGCCTTACTTGTGATTCATTGATAATAGACTCAAGTAAAATAACATCATTGGAAGAGATGCCTTCTGAATTATGGGCTGAAATGATGGATTTCTGGCATTGTCATAAACCTCATGATCATAATGAGGTTTCATCAGACAGATTTTCAACATTGAAACCAGTTTCGAATGGTATTATTACAGGATCATATTATTTTGCTTTTAATATTGAAGATACAGTTGTTTCAAATATCAAAAGGTTAGAGAACAAGATCTGTTGCACTGTATGTGATTCACTAATTGGCGAATTTGATAAAAATTCAGGCTTACAAAAAGTATTTAAATGGTCATTTAATTTACATTATGACTCTATCAAGGAAACCTTTGACCCACATAACTACACATACAGTAACTTACTAGATAAAATCAATAGTAATGCCACTAGAATTGTTGAATTTGCTAATACTGAAGAGACTAAAAAAGTTTTAATCTGGGTCTTCAATGTTGGTATTGATTTCATTGTGAGTGGATCTAAAACTTCCAGAAATGCATTGAAAGTATACTATACCACTAATAATGATAATATTGAACAAGAGAGAGAAGGAAGAGGAGAGATGGAGCTGGTGATTGTTTCAGATGTTGTGATTGAAGACACTGTTAAACATTTGAAATTCTATAATTCTAAACTTCCTAAAAGTTTAAAAACGATGGGTAAAAACTGGGAATTGGGATTTATAGCGAGCAATTAGAACTTTCACGCAATGATTTATATATCAATACACACACCTGTCTCGTCTAGATTCTTTTACTCAACATTGTAGTTGTTGATTACCAATTCCTGTTTTGATTGGTTGATCACCAGATTTTGAATTTGATCGGTTTATTTCTGCTTACTTCCTTTTATTTTGACTATCAAAGCAAGTTAATATTGAATCTGAAATCAAAATGAATATATCGTACAAAAGGAGTGCAAATTCCAGTTACATATATCATTTCAACTTTTTGTGGACTGTTAGCTAGTTACACCGGTTTCGGCCATATTTTTTTTTGTTGGGCTAAAGTTTCGACAGAGACTTAAAGACTCACTTAATTAGTGAAAGAAATTCCTGGTAAACATGTCTAAATCCGTTAACTTAGCCATAATTGGTAAGTATTGCGTATCAATTAACTTACTAAAGTAATCCATCTAACTTTTTGATCCCTTCAGGTACCGGTGTGGTCGGTGCTGCTTTTTTAAATCAATTAAATGGATTAAAATCCACAATTCAATATAATGTTATCTTAATTGCAAGATCTAGAAAATCAGTCATTTCTGAAGATTACAAACCAATTGATTTATCAAACTGGAAATCAATCGTTGATTCAGCAAATCAAGATAACTTATCATCTGAAAAATTGATCCAATATTTAACAAAGTCTCCAAACCCTGTTATTTTGATTGATAATACCTCTGACGAAAAAATCGCCTCAGCTTATTCTGATTTAATCAAAGCTGGTATTTCAATCGCTACTCCTAACAAGAAAGCCTTTTCAAGTGACTTAAAATCCTGGAATGAACTAAAAGAAAGCTCAAAATTAGAAAATGCAGGTTTGTTTTATCATGAAGCTACAGTTGGTGCAGGTTTACCAATCATTGGTACTATCAATGATTTAATTGCCACTGGTGATGAAGTTGAAAAAATCGAAGGGATCTTTTCAGGTACTTTATCCTACATCTTCAATGAATATTCAACCTCAAGTCCAAAAGATGTTAAATTTTCAGAAATCGTCAGTGTCGCTAAATCTTTAGGTTATACTGAACCTGATCCAAGAGATGATTTAAACGGGTTAGACGTTGCTAGAAAAGTCACAATTTTAGCTAGATTATCAGGCTCTCAAGTCGAATCACCAGCTTCATTCCCTGTTCAATCATTAATCCCAAAAGATTTAGAATCAGTTGAATCATCTGCAGAATTTTTAGAAAAATTACCAAATTATGATCATGAATTACAATCTTTGAAAGATGAAGCTGCTAAAGAAAATAAAGTCTTAAGATTTGTCGGTACTGTTGATTTACCAAACAACATCGTTTCTGTTGGTGTTGAAAAATATGATTATTCTCATCCATTTGCTTCATTAAAAGGTTCTGATAACGTCATTTCAATCAAAACTAAACGTTATCAAAATCCATTGATCGTTCAAGGTGCCGGTGCAGGTGCTGAAGTCACTGCTGCTGGTGTCTTAGCTGATACTATCAAAATTGCTCAAAGAATTGCGAAATAAAGTATCAAATAAACGATTATATTACGTACAATATTAATTGTGTAAAAAAACACATCATTAATTCATAAATATACATTAAGATAATAATACATTGTTATTTCTTTTTGTCGTTTAAATTGATACTAAATCATCTGGAATTGGAGTCAATCTACCACTAACCATTTTCTTTTCTGACATCTCCCATTGATCTTTTGCCTTTAAGAAAATCTTTCTTAATTTTTCAGTTGAAAAACATGTCTTTCTAAATTCTAACATAATTTTTTGTGAATCTAATATAAAAGTTGGGTTTTTTAAATTACCAACATTGACTCTAGAAACATGTGTGTTATTTGGTGCTAAATATAGATCACCAGTATCTCTAATCTCTGCAATGTAAGCCCCAGTTCTATGAATATATTGAGCATACTTGAAAGTTGGTTTACCCCAAGAATATGAAATATCTAGATTTCTTTCTTCTTTATTATTGCTGAAAAACATTGAAGCCCTATTGTCCATTAAAAATCCAGAATATTCTAAAAGATAAATATGATAATAAAATTTTTGAAAGTTTAAAATCTCTTCATTATTAAATTCAGTATCTAACCATGGATTAATTGATAATTTAATATCCACATAAGAATGAAATGGATTCAATCTTGGAATTTCACACAATTCATTCCATGGAGTTTCAACTAATAACAACCCATACCTTTCACACATTCTTGACCAACTATTAATCGTATCATCAATTAATTTTGGTGTTGCAGTTAACCATTCTAGTCTAATATGAAAACAATGATTTGGATTATGAACTTTATCATAATGAACTGTCATTGTTTCTGGCTTATATGAACACTTTTTAGGATCTAAATCAAATTTCAAAGAATGACTTAATATAACACTTTGTTTATTAATGTTTGAATTATTTGTCTGAATTCTTGAGATTTCAGAAGTAGTTGTTTTGATTTTTTTCAAAGAATTTGAACCACTATTGAAATCATCAACTTCAGGTTGAATAACTGGAGTCATTGAGAATTTAGAGCTTGGTCTTCCATTATTACTGTTAATGCTATTTGATCTTGAAATTTTTGCTTCTTCAAAAGAAATTGGGGAAGAAATTGCACTTGAACTATTAACATTTTCAACAATTTCTGGCTTAATCAAAAAATAAAAATAATAACCATCTAAGAATTTATGTCTATTTTCAACATGTTTTAAAAATTTAACATCCATTAAATGATTACCAAATTCAGCGGCTTCTTCTCTTGTATTAATGTCTTCAAAATTATCAACTAGCCAAGTGACTAATTCTAAACCGATGAAACTTGTTTTATGGACTTTCCAATGCCATTTTCTATCATTGAATTTGATACCTTTTGAGCTTTTCAAAACATTAAAAAGATCAATCAATTTGATATTTTTAGTAAATGAATTATTGATTGAATTACTAATTGAACTATTATTTGTTGAATCAACTTTTTTCAATGTATTTAAATTATTCAAATCTAAATATTGTTCTTGTAAGAACGTAACTAGATCACCAGTGTAAAAACTAATTTCAGGCATTGCTTCTTCTTTTAGTTTTCTTCTTGAATTAGTATCCCTACCTTCTGGTCTGAAACTACCTCTATGTAAAGTTGCAATTAATTTTCTTAAACCTTCAACTCTTGTTTCTTCAGCACTTAACAATTCTTTATTTTCGTTTGATAAATATGTCGACTTTGGAATTTCAGCAGGTAATAAAACAAATTTTATTCTATTCTTTTTTAATTTTTCATCATTGATATCATTATCATTTGAATCTTCGTTCCCATCAATATAACCAGCCAACAATTGATCGTATTTATTCCAATTGAAAGTGTGTGGTTTCATTAGTTTAGAATTTAAGTTATATGGATGATAAGTTCTTTGATATCTTGTCTTAATGGTGATATTAGAGGCAGAGTCTCTATTTTCTTTGATGAATAGATTATTATTTGAATTGACACGATGATAACACTGAATATTAATAGTTTCGTCATAATTGAATAAAATTCTATGAATTTCTTCATCTAATGATAAGTATATTCTTGCACCTGGTAATTTATCATCACTAAATGGTAAGTATTTAATAATTAAGGATTTATTACCTTCTGTTTTTCTTTTTGATTCAACTTTTTCAATTTTTGGACCGAAACAAATTTGAAAACCAAACATCAATCTTAAGTGGATCATTTGTCTCATTAAGTCTCCAGATGTCATATATTTTTCTTTTGCATCACTGATACCAATAGTATGTGTTTGAAATGTGAAATTGTTGTAAAAATCATCAGGAGATGGGAAAATTGGTGTTGTAACTGGTAATTCAGATGGTGAAGATAATGATCTCCATTTGATCAAACGACGTTGAACATGTTGAGGAAAAACATCTTGCCATTTACCAACAGCGAACCTTTTGAAAGAATTTGGATCAATCTTTTGTGAAATGTTTTCAATTTCAGTCCACATTAAATTCTTTAGTGAATCAATAACTGATAAATTGGATTCTTTTGACAAATTGATCAAAGAAGTAGTCGAGGATGGAGAAGTTGAACCTAAATTTTGATTGAACCGTTTATTCAGTTTAGGAATAGATGAACTAATTGAAGAATCAATTGATGGATTTAATGAAATTTGATCAGTTCTATCAGAAGCAGTCGATTTAGAAGCATATTGTTTTAGTGAAGACAATGCAGATTTTGATACTGTGAAAATTGGAGTTGAAGTTATATTTGTTTCTGTTTTAGAAATTGATGAATTTGGAACTTTCCACCTCAATGAAGAGTTATTAATTGGAGGTGGTGATTTGCTTTTTTGAGTTGAATTTCTAGTGTTTTTCTTAATTTCATCTTCATTTTCAGTAGTAATAATTGTTGCATCTTTTGTAACGTTGAAGTAATCTTTATCATAAGTTGCCATAACATCTAACACATTAGTTTCTGAGTTTGGCTTTTTCAAATATTGAACAGTGACAGAGCTCATGTTGTTTTCCATAATACCCATCATTTGTAATTCATAGATTTTGCATTTTGGTAACCAGTTTCCATTATTTCTCAAAGATGATTCATTCCAATAAGAAATATCTATCCAACCAGGAACACAATGATGTAAAATATCTGAATGATCTCTATATCTAAACAATGGAGTAACATGCAAAGGGGGTTGAGCTAAGCATATAATATCAACTGAGAATTCTGAACTTAGCTGTCTTTTACCAGTACTTAATAAATCATCATAATTGACATCGAATAACCCGTTCCCAGCACTGATCATTATGAAATGGTTAGCTGTATGTCTTAAATCTGGATCTTTGAATCTATCCATAACTAAAGTAGTTGATAGGTCAATAGTACCTAATATATCTGATTTAATTGAAGGTAGAAATCTTGTTGAAGTTTTATTTATATTTTTCTTCAGTTGATCTGTCATTATATCTTTCTTAAAATTAGAAAATTCAGTTCTTAATGAGGTCATAATTTCATTCCAATGAACAATATTAATTTGATCCACCACTACTCTATAATAATCTTTTGTCTTCTTCAATCTCTCGCCTTCTTTTAAATCAACCCATGTAGATTGGGAGAAATCAACATTTGCAACAAAGACAATTGTGATTAAATGATGAGTTTCTTCATCTCTCCATTTTTTAAAAATTGTAGGAAATAGGGAATTAACAACTTTATGAAACATAATTTCTCCATCTTGTTGAAAGTGATACATTTCTTCAGTTATTTGAATTAAAAATATCAATCTTGCAGATTCAGATCTGAAAACAATTTTGGTATTTTCTCCAATATATGCACTGAATGATTTCTTACCAAACTTATAAATAGTACCAACAGTTGCTCTAATTGATTGTAAGAAAGTTAGTCTTTGGTTTTTATAAACACAAGTGTTGTTTAAAATAGAAGATAATTCCCAAATATCACCTCTATTTAAACCAATGTCCTTCACCATAATCTCAACTAAATCTGCTTCAACTTTAGATTTCTGTTTTAGTTTAACAATGACTGGATTTCTTGTATTTGAATTGAATATAGATTGTAAAGAACCAGATATTATTGAAATTTGTGAATTTTTAGATCTTTTCAACAGTTCAGAGTTCATCTGTTTGACCATAAACACAAGTTTCTTACCTTTTTTCTTCTGTTTATTCATGTTGAAACTATCAAGTATATCATCATTATCATCATTATCGGTTGAAGTTATGGGTTGTAATTCTGCGATATCACCTTCTTGCGCACCTGGAATCTGGGAGATATCCACCAGGACGGTATCAGTTGAGGTTCTTGGATCATGGAAAGATGAGATCAAGGAGACAGGCTCATCAATGAAAGATTTATCATTTATAGTGCTGATTGTTTTATTGTTATTTGATGGTTGGATGGTCGAATTTGATCTGTCAGCGATGGGAATTGAGCTCTCTATGGCGAGACTGGACTCTCCTGGTCGCTTGACTGTACGAAGTGTGAGCACTGTCGAGCGCATGCTCATCTTGACGGATAAGTGGCTTGGTAGTTGGGCGGGTAAGAACTAATGATTATTGCTCTGTGAACTTAATTTGACCATAGATAAAAATTCGCGAATTATTAGAAACAAAAAAGTCGGTGGCGATTTGAATTTATTTGTTTGTTTACGACCCAATTCAACCAGTTAAATCACTCACAAGATGCCTTTAGAAGCCACTATGGTCGTCATCGACAACTCAGAATTCAGTCGTAATGGAGACTACGCGCCTACGCGGTTCCAGGCGCAATTGGAGGCTCTAGACGTCGTTTTCCAGAACAAAATACATTCAAATCCAGAAAACACAGTTGGTTTATTAGCTTGTGGTGGTACAGGCCCACAAGTCGTATCCACACTCACAGCTGATTACGGGAAGATATTGAGTGGTGTCCATTCTACACAGGTGCATGGGGAATTGCACTTCTCTACAGGTATCCAAGTTGCAGCATTAGCATTAAAACATCGTTTAAATAAAGTCCAACATCAAAGAATAATTTCATTTGTTTGTAGTCCAATTCAGGAAAGTGACAAAGAGTTAGAAAAATTGGCCAAGAAGATGAAGAAAAATAACATATCTATCGATTTTATTAATTATGGTGAAGAAGGATTAAATACAGAAAAATTAGAGAAATTCATTTCAATCGTTAATTCAAATGATAATTCTCACTTGGTTACAATTCCTCCAAGTGATAGGCAACTATATGAGGTCGTTGCGTCTTCAGCAATTGTTATGGGTGAAGATGGTGCCATGAATAATGGTAATGAATTTGCTGACTTTGGAGATTTTGGAGATGGCATGGATCCAGATCTAGCTCTAGCTTTAAGATTATCATTAGAAGAAGAACAAGCAAGACAGCAAAGAGAAGCACAACAGCAACAGCACGCTCAAACTGAAGAAACTATCGTGGAAGAAGATACAAATATGGAAGATAGCAAATAGAAATGTATATTACTTAAATAAAATCATGATAACTCTTTGATTGCTTCATCAGTTGATTTGAAATCAGCATAACCACCAAATGATAAAGTTGCAAATACAGCATTCATTATATCTTTGTAATTAACAACGTTACCTTCGAATTCAAAATCTCTTGAACCAATTGCATCTTTTAAAATGGTGACTTTATAACCAATTTCAGAAGCATGTCTAGTTGTTCCTTGGATACAAACATTTGCCATTGCCCCAATGATATACAAATGATCAATATTGTTTTCTTTCAAGATTTCTTGTAAGTTTGTATCAACAAAAGAATTTGGATGATTTTTAGTAATGACTGTTTCACCATTGATTGGTTTAACGATTTCATTGATTTCAGATCCAATCGTATTCTTATTGAAGAATGGAGCTTCACCAATGAATTCGTGTCTGACATGAATGATTTTAATTTGTTCTTTCTTGGATGAATTATACAATCTGATGAATTGAAGAAATTTTGAGCAGTTCAAACTTGATGATTTAATATTATCTAATTCTAGTTTTCCATTTGGAAAATAATCGTTTTGAATGTCAATTAAGATCAAAGCAGAAGGCATTTTAAATATAATAAGGATAGTATATAGCTGCACTAGTCAATTGATTATTATTCACCGGAGCAGAGAGATATACGTAGATTTTTATATACATATTTCAATTACAAATTAGAAGGAGTTCCACATGTGAATTTTGATCAGTGTGGAGTCTATTTTCTGCGGAATCCGGATCTCAAATACAAATCAATTATGTGTCATTTTTGGGTTACTATTTCCAGAATCCACTTGATTATTAATCTTCCTCCCTTAGAAAAAGAGACCTGGGGTGGTGAAAATTAATCGTTGGATTTTAGTAGTCCAGACTAATATAATTAGCGATTCGGTTTTATTGGGTTTTAAACCGAGGTAATGGGGCTTGGTTGACTTGTAAGTTGTGAATCCTGATTCAAAAATCGTTAATGGTACACACTGCACAGTAGCACACAGTCTTACTGTTTTGTGGAGTATCAATAATAATCTCTTCTATGTGTTCACTATCTACGGTCTACCCCAGCTAAGTCAAATCATTTCAAATTTCTGAACCTTTGGAAATCAGTTTAGTTTTTATTTATCATGTAGACAAAACTGGATTATGATTCCTGAAATCGATACTATAGAGCATTTTCGACATTAAAGTTCATAACCTAGAAGTATTCGAATAAAAGTACGTTCTTTCTTAAAAAGATTTCAAATACTTTAAATTAGATATCTTCGATTACTTCCAAATTCCAATATAAGCCTGAACTGATGCGTAAATTAAAAGTGTTGAACACACCCAGCTTGAAAAAAGTTGCAAAAAGGTCAAAACAGGAAAGGTAAGAATGAATACCAAATAGAGTCCTAAAGAAACTTGACATTACTTTCAAATTTGTGGTGCGATTCCCATTAATTGCATCATTTGAATTATATATCATTTGAGTTATATATGATAAAGTCAGTTAAATTCATCCCGTTAAAAATGACTTTATAAATTAATTCAAATTTATTATACATAGCTTTAAGTTTGATGCATGCTCCAGATTAAACCCCTTTTAGTCATGAATAAATTCAGATCGTCTGTCCATAGAACCATTGAAGGCTGAAGCTGTAAACTGGTTCCTTTAAAGTTTAGACGGAAATTAAGCTTGACATATTTCCACTAATTTTATTTTTTAACATTTGAAGATGTTATTGGGATGATTTGTAGACTCTGACTCTGTTGTGAAGTAAGAACTCAGAAGTTATATGAGGTGATTAAACACACAATGATCTAAGAGAAAAAAAAACTATGCTCTTTTTATTCAATAATCTAATGTCCTACAAAACTTGTGATCACTTAAATAGTCTTAAATTTTAATTAAAACCAGCTTCAATTCAACTTATAAAATAAACCAGTTATGACTTTTGATTCTTGAGCATTGAATCTTGATGTAAATTATTGAAATATAATCATTGCAACATTTTCCAAAAAATCTACATACATATCTGAAATTTAAAGGCTTGATGGGAATTTAACAATGCAAATATACAACCGCAATGATAATTTCAAATTCCAATCTCACATAACCAATTATCTACGTCATTATTATTAATAATTATTGTAGTGTACTGTGTGTACCGGTATATACATAGATCTTTTTCCTTCTTGATTCTCCCCTCATCCACCGATTTGTATCATGATTCATTTATATGTGGTACTTTGACTTTCAAAACTCACAATGTTAAAAGTTGCGTATATGGTGGCTTGGTTTAAAGTGCAGTTTAAAAGTCTAGACCATAGACTGTAAAATCTAATGTTTGATCTCAAGAATGTGAATTTCACAATTTCAAAGATATGAGTTTTGATTCTTGAATGTTGGTTCCTAACTTCTTCATACGTCACAATTTGAGACCAGAAGCGACTACGTACTATGTAGTAGAGAGACAGAGCAATGAGAATGATCAAAGCACCTACTACCTAGGACCTATTATATTTGTAATTCCTCTCTCTGGGTCAAGACAGTCACGACTCACGACTCACGAGCCACAAGATCTGTTTAATCAGATCGATCGGCTGTGTTAAATTCTGTTGTCTAGATATAGGCCCGTCTAGGACGGGCCTAAAAAATTTATGTATTCAAAATTCAATACTTAAAACACGCTGCAGAATCCAGAATATTTACGATTTCCATGAGACATAGATTAAAATATCCCTCTGTACACTTCCACACCCTATGTTTAGTTGACCATGAATCACGATCAAAATAAATCAAGTTTTCACGTAGTGCAGAAATATCGAAGCCCTCAATTTGAAATGAACGGATTAATTTTGGCAAAATCTCGGATTAATGCAAAAGCGGCTAAAAAAATTATTATAGTGCGGAAAATTGGCAAAATCCAGCGGAATTCAAAGATTGTTTTCAAATCGAAAAAATTGGAAGGTGGCCCGTGGGGCAATTTGGGTAGGTAGTAGGTACTAGGCTCAGGGCTGCACATGCAATTCCACTCACCGCGTCGAGACACAATTTCCTCCAAGGAGGTGGCCTTTTTTGTATTTCGGGTGCCGATTGCCGACGACATTACGTAATTCCAACAAATTAAATTCTTTTTAGCGACTCATACTGGGTATAGTTAAATGAATAAAATGTTGTACGAGTCTAATTTAGACTCTTTTTACTGATATCCTTGTATTTTTATCGTTAATTCACAAACCTAAGATCCCAATCACTTCTGTGCCCATGAAGCTTTCAACCCCTGAAACAAGGAAAAACATCACCAAAGCTTGCACCTTCTGTAAAACAAGAAAGAGAAAATGCGATGGTCAACAACCTTGTTCATTTTGTAAATTGAAAAACAAACATTCTAGTTGTAATTATGATTTTGTTGATAAGAGATCAATACGGTACATGAAAGCTAAATCGCCTGATTCAGAGTGTTCCCATTATGAGATCAATCAAGATGCTACTAAAATTGATATTGTTGGTGATCTTGAGAATATTACAGACTCAAGTAACAAAGAAGATAAGGATCCCTTCAATTACAGAACTACCCATTATGAGAACAATAATCTAAACTTCCCAGATTTCAAGGTCCCTTATTCACAACCAACAACTCCAGCTATTGAACCACTTCATAATTTTTCATATGTTGGAGAATCTTCACCAATAACGTTACTAAATCAAACCAAAAAAATCTTACAATTTTTGAATTTAAATAAAGCTTTACCAATTCCAATTGATTTAAATCAATCAGAATTTTTTAAGGATCCATCATTTCTAAGTTTTGTCGCAGATACAACTTTACTTCAATCAAATGAAATTCCTTCAAGTATGTTTCATTCCCATCAACTGTCATCAAATATCGATAATAATATCAAATTTGGTTTTCTCTATAAAGAAAATCTAGATACCGTAAAAGATTTGATTCAAATCTTTAAAAACACTATCAATGCATCAGTCTATATAACCCCTGACAGTTATTTAGATTATGATATATTTGAACTTCTAAAAAATCCAAATAAGGCTAAAGATTTAGATACTGGTTTCATCTATTTACTTTTAGCAGTTGCATTTATATCTAAAAGGACAATGAATCCTGAAATAAAATCAAATGATCATATACAATATTATAACCTTGCAATTGATTTAATGAAAAATGCTAAAGAAGATGATAATTTAAAACTAATTCAAGTTTATCTATTGTTTTTCATTTATGATTTGTTAACAAATAGGAGAAATTCATCATGGTTCAATCTTGGTCAAGCTATTAGAACTGCCCAATCATTAGGATTAAATAGAAAGAAAGCAAATTTATTATATAAAGATTCAACTCATAGAAGAAAGTTATGGGGAACTTTATTCGTTTTCGATAGACTGATTTCAATTAATTTAGGCAGACCTTTAACTATTGATTATTATTCGTGTGATGACATGACTAATCTACCTATTGAAAATAATGATAATATAAGATCTGTGTGTCAAAATGAATTGATGAAATTACATAAATTAAATGGTGAAATTTATCTAAATATTTATTATAATCATAAGATAACAATTAAAAACTGCTATAAATTAGCAATTGATTTAAACACTTGGTCAAATAACCTACCTAGACAATTAAAGGTTGAAAATTTATTTCAAAATGATGTTGATTTATTTGCTATCCATAGAGATGATAATGTTAGTTTCCAAAATTTATTATTATTGCATTTGATTAAACTAGATGGTATTGTATTGTTAACAAAACCATTTTTTCATTTTCATTTAAAGAGAAGTTTGAACAAAATCATCAAAAATCTGAATTATCCATCTGAAATATTAAATGAATCAAAAATTTCATCAAAATTAATCATTTCATTCAATGAGGCTTGCATAACTTCATCAGTTTACATCATTAAATTCTGTTGGTTTTTCGTTAAGAATAAACTATACTCCATATATAACTATACTCTAATCAACAGTGTTTTCACTTCAAGTTTAATAATCGGGTTGACTATATTATTAGACATTCTAAAATTATATGAGCTGAAATCTAAAGAAGTGAACGTTTTTCCAAAAATTGAAGAAATAATCAAAAATTATAATTTCAACTTTAAGCTTTTGAATATTGGTATACTTGTTTTGAAAGAATATAATGAGTTAGATTCATCTTTCAAAACATTTCATGATATTATTTTAAACTTATCTAAACTTTTAATAATTTTTTTGAATAATCTATTCACTTCAATCAATATTGCAAATGATATAAACCATGATTATTTGATCAATAAATTCGATATTGATGTTGTTAGTTTGAATGAATTGAATATACCTTTCACTGATTTGAGTTTCATACAGTTTAATAATGAAATTAATGAATTGATTGAAGAAAATGAAGTTGATTCAAAATATATGAATTCAGAATTTTTGGAGAAACTTAAAATTAATCATAAGATCAACATTGAGGAGGAAGCAAACGGCGATAATGATGAAGAAGATGGTGAAGGTAGTGAGGAATCAAGAAGAGCAAAGACGTTAGAAGATTTACAACTTTTAGGTGCTTTCATGTTTGATTGGGATGATAAATACAGTGCTTCATTGCTATAAATCTCATTTAAATACATATAATCATGAATTGGTATTACAAAGTTTTTAAACAAATTGTGATATAAAGATAATTCATTACAATGCGTGTTATTTATTATTTATTAGTGAATACATAATGAATGATAGTTGATTAATAAAATGTAGAACTAATGGTTTTTTCGACTCAAACTAAAAAAAAAAAGTTATCAGCTACCACAAATGTACACATCTTCGGAAAGATAAACATGAAAGGAGGCCTAAGTATTTTATCTGAGATGAATTCATCTAATCAAACAGTAAGCCAATTCAAAAAAGAATTGAATTCAATTATCAAATAAGTTAGCTTGCAGCAAAAAAAGAAGTGGACGAGTCCGGAGTCGAACCGGAGACCTCTCCCATGCTAAGGGAGCGCGCTACCAACTACGCCACACGCCCGTATTGGATGGTGAGTAAAATGCTCAGTTTGCCGGACACACACAGTTACTGTTTGTATAGTTCACCAAAATTATGGAAGGCACTGATGAATCCCAAACTGGTTCAGTTTCAGGTTCTGAAAGTAACCCAATTGAACCTATTCAACCTCGTTTTGATGATGAAAATTTGCAAGGATTACGTAATCAAGATA
>PPNH02000040.1:0-98688 GCA_003707165.2 Phaffomyces opuntiae
TGTAATCAGAAAAGTCTTTTGATAGGCAACTTATTTTGCCCATCTATATACTGACATCGCCAAATAGGCAGTTTATTTTTGTCTTCCTATATATAGATATCGCCAGATAGGCAGACATTTTGTTTTTTTTGCCTATATGTATACAGATGTCGGAAAATAGGCAACCTAAAATTTGCCTATTTAACGATATCGTCAAAATTTTCATGTCGGTAAATAGGCACTGACATATAGTAATAAGATTAATTTTAATTTTTCACTTACAATTCTTTAATAATTCATAAAATTTTGTTCATTATTTTGATCACAATCAGTCACTTATCACCAACTCTGACTCTTATATAGCTCAAATCTTCCTTAATCATATTCTTCAAGAATGAAATCTCCTGATCTTTCGCATTGATTAACAGTTGTAAATTTTTGATTTCATTGTTCTTAAATTCAACTTGTTGTTCCAATAACCCAACAGTTTTATTTAATTCAATAATCGATTTAAAATGATCGTTATAACCTGCTAAGTCCAGCAGTTCATCCTCTGTTTCTTCTTTAAATTTATGCAACTCATCTTTATTATTATTACTCAACACACTTTCAATGACTTCATCTAATTCATTGAATTGAATCCCTTTCAAAATTTCATAATCATCATCTAATTCAATATTCAAATCTTTCAAATCTTCAACACTATCAAAATCTAATGGTATCCATTCTTTATTATTGATCTCGTTCCTTTTAAAGAATTTACTAAACTCATCAGACTCATGATTATGGTTCAAACCATATTGAATTCTTTTATATTTCTGATATAATTGATCCGCAGTACGTTGTTTAAACCCTTTTTTCACAGACTCATTATTGAACAACACTGCAATGATCTTAAAAATTTCAATGATTATCAAATTAGGTAATTTAGATAAGATCGTTTGATAGCTTTTAATTATAAATAATGATTCATATTTAGTATATAATGGTTTTTTAATCCCTATTCCTTGATTCTTTCTTGATTTCTTGATCCCTGAAGCTGTTGATATCGGTGATGGAGCTGAATCAGTAGGTGTAGCTACATCTTCTTCAATAATTGTCCTTTTCAATGGAGTTATAGCGGTGTCATCTTTCAGTATAAGTGATTCAATGGTTGGGTTACTTGAACGATGAGCATTGCTGTCATTCATGTCTGTGAAAGTGTGAATGGTAACTGGTAGAATATTATTGAAGAATTAGAAAGATTTATATATGAATTATGCAAGAAAATAACAATGAATTATTTTGAGTTAATCCATCAGCATATAGACATAAATCATTCCATGTTGGTCTTTGACTCTTTGAGCGTATTTTGAAGTAGCTGTTGTTTGTGCCATGGTCTAGTGAGCAGTCACCACGCTCTTCGCTTTCATGAGCACAGCATACACTCCCAGCACTACATTCAGACTCTAATCTTCACTCCAATTCTCTCTGTTTTCTCTTTCAATTTTCCACCTGCTGATGCAAAAAGCACTAAAAAAGATAAAATCCGGGGAATTCACGTGCCCGGGAATTTCCTCATTCGGACACACAAAAAGTTGTTGAAAAATTACGCGTAAAATCAAATTAAAAAAATCTATTAATAAAAACAATAAACAAACAATAAATATAAATAAATATAAATAAATAAACAGATGTCGCACTTAATCAGAGGCAAGAACGACTCCAAAAAGACCATCAAGTACACCGTCATGGTCTCGGGGGCCTCAGGGGTCGGCAAAACTACCTTCATCAACTGTTTATTAGACACCGATTTAATACCTTTTAAATATCAACAATCAAATTCAATCAAAGGTGAAACTAAGATCTTATCAACTATAGGAAATGATGGTCCTAATGACACTGTCCATAGATTAAGAAGTTTCAATCCATCATTCGATGAGTTTGACGATTCAACAATGGCTATTATTTCAAACAGGATTGAAATCATTGATGATGTTGATGCTAATACAAAATTAGACTTGACTATTATTGACACGCCTGGCTTTGGTGATAATTTAGATAATTTACCATGTATTGAAGAGATCCTATCGTTTTTGAAACAACAATTTGATCATGTGTTGAGTGAAGAGACAAGAATCAGAAGAAATCCAAAATTTGAAGATTCAAGAGTTCATATCTGTTTATATTTCATAGAGCCAACAGGTCATGGATTAAGAGAGTTAGATATTGAAACATTGAAGCGATTATCCAAATTCGTCAACGTTTTACCAATTATTGGGAAATCAGATTCTTTTACAATTGAAGAATTATCTCAATTCAAAAAAAATATTTTAAATGATATAACTAAAAATAGTATCCCAATATATGAATTCAATTATGATGAGGATGAAGATGATGATGAAATTATAGAAGAAGCTAAAACACTGTCTAAATTACAGCCATTCGCAACAATTGGTTCAAAGGAAAAGAAACAAAATAAATTCGTTAGAAGTTATCCATGGGGTTCAATTGATATAGAAGAACAATCAGATTTTATTAGATTGAAAAATTGTATATTTGGTTCTCATTTACAAGACTTCAAAGATTTAACAACAAATTTCTTGTATGAAAATTATAGAACTGAAAAATTATCATCTGTTACCAAAGAAGAAAATTTAGACACTTCTTCCAAATCATTATCACAATCCAATCCGTCATTATCTAATCTAGCTGCATTGACTGCACAACCTGAAGAAGAAGAACAACCAGAAGGGTCAAACGGAATCAAAAAAGATATATCACAACACCCATTAACAAGCTCTTCATTATTAGATAGTATTGAATTTACAAATGAAGTGAAATCAAAACCATCAAATTCATCAAATTCATCAATTAATCCAGATATCAAAAGCTCACCAATCAGGGACATTTCACATGCAATTAGAAGAGATAATGAATCATATATTGAATCTATTAAAAATTCTCCAAAATTACAATATTCACCAGATCCATCAAGAAATAAATTAAGAATAATGAGTGAAACTGTACCATATGTTTTGAAACATGAGAGTATTTTATCAAGACAATTAAAATTACAAGAATTAGAAGAAAAATCAGCAAGAGAGTTATCAATTAGAGCAATGGCATTAGAGAAAAAAGCAGCAGAATTGAAAAAGAGAGAAAAGATGTTGAGAAATGTTTCAAATACTTCAACTTTGAAAAAAGAAGATACTCTAACTGATCTTTCATCAATTTTAAAGGATGAATGATAAATAAACAAATAATAAACAATACAAATAGATGATTTAAACTATTTTTGTAATTTATATCTCATTAAAAAAATTCTATACACTTGTCTGTATATTAAACGACACAGCAGGGAAATTCGTAATTTCAGGCGTAATCAAACTCTCAACGCCAAAACTTTTCAAAACACCTTTTATAATACCACAAGAGATCCATAAATATTGTTTTGATTTTTCCACAGTATCATTCAAACCTATTGGACTATTAAAATTCTTAAAACTTTTAAAATCATTATCAATTAATACGAAAGTTCCCTTATGATTTGTTCTTAAATTATCCATTTGTTTGGAATGTATGAATTTCCAAACGTCACGACATATGAACTTCATTAGATTTAATAAATCATAATTATCATTCTTGAAAAAAAATGAATCATTATTATTTAAATTATTATTATAGTTTATTAATTCTGTTATTCTTAATCCGATTCCATATCCTAATTTCTCTAATTTATAATTAACTTCTTCACCATTCAATAATGGAGATTCAAAGATCTTAGTCTTGCCTGTTTCTAAATCTTTTAAAGATATTGAGTGAAATTCATCTGTTATTGATTCCAGAGTTGATGGTTTAGATAATTGTCTTGTTGTTCTTATTGTCAATGGTACAATCTCATTGAGTAGGAGTTCCATACATATGGAATTGACTTGTTTCTGTGGAGTTAGATCGGTCATTTCACCGTTAATCGTGTGTCTTTATTTATTTATGAATGTTTCATCAAGTATGAAGTTCTATACAGCTATACAAATTGAGCTCAAAATACGTTATTTTAGATTACATAAGCCATTATATCACGTGACCCGGGTTTAGATTTGTGTGGCAAACAGCCAGACTAAAGCTGTATCAAATCATCCGATATAGTGTAACGGCTAGCACGGTTCGCTTTCACCGAGCAGACCGGGGTTCGACTCCCCGTATCGGAGTTTATTTTTTTAAAAATCTCTCTCTCTCATTCCGGTGTTTGGATGTGAGTTTTCAAATATATTTAATGCTAGTAGCTAAAGTACTCTCGAGTCTCTACTTAATACACCAGTTCACACACCCAACAATGTCCACCGAAACAGCCAACATCGCAGCGTCGCACTACATTGACAACGAGAAGAGCATCAACGAAGAGTTCAAGATCTGGAAGAAAACCGTCCCTTTTCTATACGACACCATTCAAACATATGCTATGAAATCACCATCATTAACAGTTGAAAGATTACCAGGAACTAAATTCACCAATGATAACAATGAGATCGAGGTTAATTTCCTAATTGGCACGTATAACACCAAGGGTGATAATACTTTACAGAGTGCATCTTTCAAATTGCCTTCAACATTATCAACATTTAGTGAAAGTTCAATCCCTATTGAGAATGGCAATTCAATATTTCCAAAATTTAAAATAAATCAAACTTGGAATCATCCAGGTGAAGTCAATAAGGCAAGGTATAATAAATTCAATGATAAGATCGCGACGTTCACTAATAGTGGAGATATCAAGATTTTTGAGTTCAATGAATTAAAAGAGTTATATACTTTAAAATTCCATGAAAAAGATGGATTTGGTTTAGAATGGGGTCATGATAATGAAATGTTATTAACAGGTGGTGAAGATTTAAAAGTCGCATTATGGGATCTAAGTAAAGACATTACAAAACCTTTAAGAGTATATCAAAATCATTCTGCTATTGTTAATGATTTTTCATGGAATTATGAAATCCAATCATTATTTGGTTCAGTTAGTGATGATTTATCAATTCAATTAATCGACATAAGATCAAACTCTAATGAGCCATTCCATAAGATTGATGGTGCACATAACGATGTCGTTAACTCAATTGAATTCAATCCTTTAAAAACTGATTTATTCGTCACTGGTGGTGCTGATAATTTAATTAATTTATGGGATTTAAGATATTTGAAGGCTCCAATTAGGAAATTATACGGTCATAATAACGCGATTAGTAATTTGAAATTCAATCCTTTACAACCTAATTTATTGGCATCATCTTCAAATGATAGAAGAATTCATATTTGGGATTTAAATAAAATTAATCAAGATTTTGATTCTGATGATTATTTGAAAAATGAAATTGATGATCCAACTTTAGTTTTCATTCATGGTGGTCATACTGCTAAGATCACTGAATTTGATTGGTGTTATGATACAGTTAATACTATTGTTAGTGCTGGTGAAGATAGTTTAATAGAGATTTGGAAACCACATCTAAATGAAGAAGAGGAAGAAGATGAGGAAGAGGAAGAGGAAGAAGTTGAAGAGAAAGAAGTTGAAGATGAAGAAATAGAGAATAAATAAGAAAGACTTTGTATTAATGAAATGATTTTGTATTATTATTAAAAAATTATATATTAGGTTTTAATATTTGTAGTTATTGGAGATTCATAATGATTTATAGTCAATAATTTTTGAATCTTTATTATTTTTTCTTCATTTAGATTTATTTCATCATCGATATTATCGATATTTAAATCAATTTCATCATTAATCATAGCTTGCCATCCATTATGTTTCATGCATTTCTTTTTTTCTAGTAAACAAATTGATTTTTCATCATGAATATTATTCAAATCATAATTTTCTACTTCTTCTTCTTTTTCTTCTTCTTGATTTTGTAAGTCATTAAACTTTGATTTTATTAGATCAAAATCATTTGAAATTAAACCATCTTCACTCAATTGAGATTCATTCAATTTATTCAACCTGAATAATGAATGATATCCACAAATTTCTATTTTTTTCTTACTCTTTGAAGATTTCTTTGAATTATTTTTCCCATCATTATTATCATCAGTTTTCAATTCAGATGTCAATAGATCATTAATCTTCTTTATATTTTCCCTCGCTTTAATCAATAATTTCTTTCTTTGAATCTGTTCATTCCTGTCTTCATTCAACAACTTCAATGTCTTTCTAATTGAGATTATTCTTGGATTATCAGTCTCATCTATATTGATCAAAGGTAATTCATTCCCTAATTTGACAAGCTCATTATAATTACCAACTTGATTTACAATATCAATGATATTATCCCTTGTTAAAACACTATCATTAACTCTATCAGCAACAAATTGATCAATTCCATTTTTTAAAAACAATAAACCGTGCTCTTTTGAACAATATTTACTTTCATCATCAGCAATGGGATTATAACAAGAGTCTAACCTACATTTCCTCTTCCATAGTGTAACACCTTTCGATGCAAATTCACAATACGGACAAAAATAACTCAATACTAATTTTTCATATTTTTTATCAATTTTACAGCATTTGAAATGAAACCATTCATCACATCCATCACAAGCAACCATTAGTTCCCCTGTGTCGGGTTTTCGACAGATACAGAACACTTCCTCACTGTTGGTGTCGTATTGTGTGAATTTGGAACGATCTGGAAGTTTTCCTATTCTTGGATGTATCAAATCATCGTTATTGTTATTATTATGTGTTGATTTCTTCATTTTTGGGGCTGTTTTTCTTCTTCTTTTGGGGAGTGGGATTGATTGGAGTGTTTGTAGTTCTTCTTCTTCTTCTTTTGATGTACTTTCAGCTGATGAGTTTCTGTCTGTTTCGATGTCAGAATTCATAAGAATTTAAATAAATTGATTTGTTTGTTTAGTGAGTGAAAAATTAAATATTCGGTGAAAAAATTGAGAGATTGTTGTGGATTTGTGTGAATTACGAAGCGAATTAATGGTTGGATATTAAAAGGAATCAAGCGTTTGAGTCGTTAGTCACAATCTCGTAGTTATGGGGTTCATTTTGATTTAAAAAAAAAATAGATTTTGGATCAAGTAACTACAAAATTTTTACAAATATAGTACAATTATATATATTATAGCACATAGATCTAAATAAATACCATCAATCAATCTCAACATTCGACTGTCTTAAAATACCAGTAAGATTTCCTAGTTCTGCTGCCCCTTTTGGATTAAACTTTTTCAAATGTCTTAATATCTCATCATAACTTGATTCATTAATATCTAATTCATAACTATTCTCTAATTCATCTTCTTCATCTTCTTCATTTCCATTGTTATTATTACCATCCTCGCCTTCTTCTTCATTATTCCCATCGTTATCTTCAGTTGCCTCCTCGTTTATTTCTGTTCTGTTTAGAATGGCGTCTATTTTATCCTCGTCTGGTTGAAGATCATCAATTACCAAACGTAATTTATATCTTACTAATCTTCTTAATTTCATCATCGTTAAAGAAGGATACCAACCATCAACGAAATCAACCGTTTTTCTTAATTCAGTTTTTTTCAACAAATTAACAACAATTGGATCTGTTAAATTTTCAATTTGAAATAATAAAGAAGCAGGAACTTCTTCACCATTAAATTTGAATACCTTTGAAGTACCAGTTGGATTCTCGCTCATGAAATTCTTTGGTAAAACTTTAAGGAAATTTGGAACTCTAAATCCTTCACTTTGATAAATTGAATAAGATGATGAGGTTTTAGGATCAATTCCGAATTTAATATACGTTTGTCTCCACGGACCTTTTGTATAACTGTATGAATGTTGTGGAATTGCGTGTTTCAAGCAAGGTTTTAAGTGAATAGGTAACACAGCTTCAAGATGTTTTCTAATCCAGATTGGCTTAATTTCAAATAATTTTTTGACAAGTTCAATAGCTTCTAAAATATCTTTGAAAAAAGAATTTTCAGATTTGTTAAGTTCAAACATTTTCAATTGTTCAATCACTTCAACTGGTGGACCTGTTGGAATTGGATCAGTCCATTTTATTATAGTTGAGTGAAGTTTAATATGTCTGTTTCTAATTGTCAATTTACCTTCTTTGGAAATAGTTGCTGAATTTTTTTTATAATTGAAATTAAATGGTAATGGAATCGAAGAAAATCTAGGTGGTGGTGGTAAATCAAACAATTTCTCTTCTTTTAGGTCGTATTCCCATGGTTCTAAATCTTGACTAAACACGTCTAATTCTTTAATTTTTGCATATTTTAAGCTATGAATCGATTCATCCACTTGTTTGGCGAACTTGGAGCTACCAGTATGATATTGAAAATCAGACATCTCTCTAAACCTGAAGCTTTTATTAATGATAGCAATCGGAGCAATATGAACGTTTTTCTTATCTAATTGAATATCTTGTAAAGTCTTTTGAATATTCCCATCATTTGATTCAAGTAACTTTTTAGGCACAGATATCTTTATCAATAGCTGTTCATTGGTGGAGACTTTTGCAGTGATTGGATGTTCATGGATATTCTCAGTAAAGCGTAATTCTAATGGATATTGGGCATCATCATGAAGTGAATCAATAATAGAATCATCACCACCAACCAATTTGAAAGCACGGTCTAGATTTTTCACCTTCAACGGGAATTCAATACAGTTTATGTGGGGGATGTCCAATGAGTGCTCTTTAGCGTAACCAGACGACATTCTTCAGAAATTTGGAGGCGAATTGGTGGAAATTTAAAGTGAATTTTGTTTGTTTTTGTTTACTTTTCCAGCAATTTCTGTGTGTATTACATAATCACAGTACTAGTTTCTGTGGGTGTACTCAAATTTGGGCTAAAACGGTAGCTGAAAGACTAATTGTGATGAAATTAGACACAGCAGCAGCTTGAACGTACCCAAATCACCCACAAATCTCTTCATTCCACTCGAAATCTCCCAAATTTCTTCAAATGACGTCACATTTCCAAAGATTCAAAGATTGCGATTTGTATATAAAAAACAAATTTAGCACATTTTTATGTCAATTTACCAATTCAAAGCTTTAATTTTCCCACTCAATTCAACATGCCAGAAGGTAAAATCTTAGTCGTCTCCAACAGGATTCCAGTCACCTTAAAACGTTCAGCCAATGGGTCCTACCAGTACAACATGTCCAGTGGAGGTTTAGTCACTGCTCTTCAGGGCCTTAAAAAGACTTCCTCATTCCAATGGTTTGGATGGCCAGGCTGGGAGGTTCCTGCTGATGAACAAGAGAAAGTCATTAAGGATTTAAACGAGAAATTCAACTCCACTCCAATATTCCTTTCTGATGAAATTGCTGAGTTGCATTACAATGGGTTTTCAAATTCAATTTTGTGGCCTTTATTCCATTATCATCCTGGTGAAATGAATTTTGATGAGCAGGCTTGGGCTGCTTATAAAGAAGCCAATCAGAAATTCGCAGATGAAATCATCAAATATGTTAATGATGGAGATGTTGTTTGGGTTCATGATTATCATTTAATGTTATTGCCTGAATTATTACGAATTGCAATAAGTCAAAGAAATATCAAAAATGTTAAATTGGGATTCTTTTTACATACTCCTTTCCCATCAAGTGAGATATATAGAATCTTACCAGTTAGACAAGAAATACTGAAAGGTGTTTTAAGCTGTGATTTGATTGGGTTCCATACTTATGATTATGCAAGACATTTCTTATCTTCTGTTGAAAGAGTACTAGGTGCTAAAACTTTACCGAATGGGATTGAATTTAATGGTAGATATGTTAATGTTGGTGCTTTCCCAATTGGTATTGATGTTGATACGTTCACTGAAGGGTTAAAGAAAGATTCAGTTATTAAAAGAGTACAAACTTTGAAAGAAAAATTCAAAGACTGTAAAATTATCGTTGGTGTTGATAGATTAGATTATATTAAAGGTGTTCCACAAAAATTACACGCTTTTGAAATTTTCCTCGCTGAACATCCAGAATGGGTTGGCAAAGTGATCTTGGTGCAATTAGCAGTCCCATCAAGAGGTGATGTTGAAGAATATCAGTCATTACGTGCTAATGTCAACGAATTAGTTGGTAGAATTAACGGAACCTTTGGTACTGTTGAGTTCGTTCCAATTCATTTCATGCATAAATCAATCCCAGTTGATGAGTTAGTTTCATTATATTCAATAAGTGATGTTTGTTTAGTTAGTTCAACAAGGGATGGTATGAATTTAGTCAGCTATGAATACATTGCATGTCAACAAGAATTAAACGGTTCTTTAATCCTTTCTGAATTCACAGGTGCAGCACAATCTCTAAACGGGGCATTGATCGTAAATCCTTGGAATATTGAAGAATTAAGTGACGCTATCCATGAAAGTTTAACATTACCTGAAGAGAAGAGAAAAGCGAATCATGAAAAGTTATTCAGTTATATTTCAAAATATACTAGTGGATTTTGGGGTGAAAATTTCGTTAAAGAACTTTTTAAAATTGGCAACAATTGATCGAGATTCGATAGTGTGTAGTTTGAGACTGTTTTTTTAATACTTGTTAACTAAATTTAATTAATGTTTTATGTCTTTGTATTTAAGTGTACTTCTTAAAATCGCACAGAAAATATTTACAAAGAGCTGGCGTGCTGTAAAATTCACTATTCAACCTCTAGGCTCTCAACTGTACCAGTATCACATATCTAAATGGATCACTGTCTCTACTCGGAATAATAATAGCTATTAGTTGATTCTTTTCGTCAAATCAATTCATGCATCAATGAGAACATATTACACCTAAAACAGAAAATTACAATATTTATGAGAGAATATATTCAACAACCAAATCATCCTTACTAAATAAAAATTGATGTTAATGAGTTTGAATAACTTTTGGTTTAATCAAAGATATCACATATCATGAAACTGGTTCAGTTACATACTTTACTAGTTTTTCTACCATTATGGTTTAATATAGGGTCTAGTTTACCAATCACTTATGATGATAAAGACTCAAATAAGGAAAAAAGTGTCGTTGCTTTGATTTCTGATGATGCTGATATGAATTTAAATAACAAGGATGAGAGTGATGAAATTACTGGAATTAATTCTTTAGTTGAAGACATAAATGATTACCATTCATTTGATGTATCTAATTCCACAATTAATGGAACTTTAATGGGTTTTCCAAAGGGTTACAACGGTAAGACTCCCATTCAACCAGGTTTGATATTCTTATATGTGTTTCTTGGAGTGTTGGGTTATATTATATTTGTTGTTTTATATCAATTTATATTATACATTACTTTAAAACCAAAAGAATATGAAAGAGAAGATGGTATTGATGATGAAGGAAATCTAATACCTGATCCAAACTTTAGACATAAAAGATTCATATATAAGACGTTAGTTTTGCTACCAATTTTCCCTCTTTCAATTATTTATTATTCAAGTTCAATAGCAGCATATCTATACATTAAATATCATGAAAGAAAAGAATCAACGGAAAGAAAAAGGAAGGCATTAAGATCACAAGAGGGGTGTGGGATTTCAATGAAGGATCTAGATTGTTTGGGGAACCTGAAAGTTCATAAACATGACACTGTAACAAGATATGAAATTGATAATTTTATAGCTGATTTAAATTCTCCACTGGTTGATGAATTTGATTATTTGGATCCTTTGAAATCATTCACTAAATCAGTCACTTTGAATGAAATTACAAAGCATTGTTCAGATGATGAAGATTGCTCAACATCAAATCAAAACAGTTTCTGTACTATATGTTTAGATGCATTTGATGGATCAAGACCAATTATTTCATTGAACTGTGATCATTGTTTCCATCTGCAATGTCTTAGAAATTATAGAACAGTTTCAAGAAGAAGACACACTAAAAAGGATGAAATCGTTAACTTTAGATGTCTTTTATGTTATTTTAGCCCAATTAGACATTATTTATACTATAAGAATTACGAACTTGATCCAGAAAAGACTCAATTCCAACCGAAATTCAACACAAGAAGAGCGCAAGTCATAAAAAGCAAATTCAATGCCAATGAGTTCTCGTTATCGAGTATAATTTTCAATTTAAGACAAAAAACAGCAAATTGGGCTTCAAATTGGTAGTAATATTATAGTTTGATCGGCCGGTAAATAAATTTAAGTGCATTTTAAACAACATTGTAGAACCAAAATACACAACTCAAATTCGATAATGACTAAGCCAAAGAGTTGGTTACTGACTGATTTCCTATCTAAGACTCATTCCCAGCAATTAAAGGCCTCGTTATACTCATACTTCAATGTTCAGAAACCTTTAGCCAATGTTCTTCCATATGGGTATCATTTAATTTATTTCAATCCTAAAAACCCAGAAGATTCTTTATCAAAAGATGGATACGATTCACATCAACAACCAGCTGATGACTCGTTCAAGAGAAGATTGTGGGTAAGTGGTGAAATAAACTTCATTAAGCCAATTGAGTTCAATAATCCAAGTTTTTGCGTTGAAACGATAAATAATACGAAAACAATAGATGGTAATCAAATCGTCAGTTTGGATAGAGAAGTTATAGTTGATGGAGAAGTCAGTATAGAAGAGAAAAGAACATTAATATACACTTCAAAAGCATATGATGATCAAATTCAAGCTAAGAAAATTGATGATGCTGCTGATTATTCTCATGTTTTGAAACCAACTGATTTGCTATTGTTTAGATATTCTGGACTATCTTTCAATTCTCATAAAATCCATTACAATAAGGAATACGCACTATCTGAAGGGTATCCAAACGTTTTAGTACAAGGTCCATTGACTGTCACGTTGATACTTGAATGGATATCTGCATTGTTTGGAGATATTGAGATTAAAAATTTCAAGTATAAAAATCATTCACCAATTTTTGCAGATGATTCAATAAGTTTGAATCTGTCAATGACTAATGATAATGAATGGAAAGTATGGATTAAAAGTAATGATAATAAAATACATTTGTCTGGTAAATTAACAGTCGAAAAGATATAAAAATAATGATGATGTGAATAAATAAAAATAAATATATGACCTAATGAGTTCTATAGTGCTTGATCAAGTCGATCTCTGTTTTCTTCCATTTCTTCCATTTCTTGGAAGATTTTGGATCAACATCAGTGATTACCACTGTAATTTCATTGTCTTGTAGTTTGATAAATATGGTTAGGTCTCTTAATGACATTTGTAATTTTAAATCATCAGTGATATGATCCTTTGAGTTCAATTCATCAAAAGATATTTGTTTTTGTAAGGATTGTAACTTTGACAAAATATTTCCCTTTGAATTGAAATAATTGGAATAAATTTGTAGTGTTTCTTCATCGTTGAATATCATCTTTAAAACATCATTTATTTTATTTTTGTTTAATAAGCGTAAAACACAAAACTGAGGAGTTTCACTATGTTTAAATTCATGATTAGCACAGTTCCTGCATCCATACTCATTCTCAATCAACCATTTTGGTTTCAATTCTAATGTGATTGAATTAATCGACTGATAAACTTGGAAATATTTACCTTCATTAATTATTATTGAATCAATTGGGAAAAGATTGGGAATTAATAGCCCAAATCCATCATTTAAACATCCTTCTTTGTAAAATTCAACTCCAACTAGTTCTGAAGTGATGGTTTCTGGTAATATATACCTGATTTTACTCTCTATAAATTCATGAACTTGCTTTGTATCTTGATCTTGATTCGATAAACGAAGTCTTAGCAATTGATCTTTATGATATCCTTCAGATCCGATATACCGAAATACAGCATTTGCATTTCCTTTTTTGAAGAACTCCCAGTGTTCACCAACAAGAAGAGATCTCATATAATACTCCAAAATCTCAATAAAACCAACTGAAAATGAATCATGTCTCGATGTTTCTTCTCTATTAGTCTCATTTCCGAGGGCTCATCGCCCGGAATTCGCACCCAAAGAAAAATTAAATTCTTTAAAATTTTTTATCTTAAATGAGATAAATAAATAAACCAAAACAGAGGAAATTATACGGAAATGGCAGTTGAACAACCAAAGGAAAAGACTAAGATCAAGAATAAAATTAAAAGACAAGAAGTCTTTGCCAGACTTAAAGATGAAAAGAACAAATCAAGACATAAAATGAGACTTGCAAGAGCTAAAGAAGAAAGAGCTAACCCAGATCAAAAAGAAGAAAGATTAACAGCTAATGTCCCTGAAACTATTGAATCCAAGAGAGTTTTTGATGAAACTGTCGGTGCTGAAGTTGAAGGTGAAGATGATTTCAGTTCATATTTTGATGGTCGTCAACCAAAAATCTTATTAACTACAAATCATCATGCTAGAAAAGCTGCGTATGAATTCGCTAATCTATTCATGGATGCATTACCAAACGTCACATTCATCAAACGTAAGAGAGAGTACACAATGAAAGATATGTCTAAATATTGTTCAAACAGAGATTTTACAGATTTGATAGTGATAAATGAAGATAAAAAGAAAGTAAATGGTCTAACGTTCATCCATTTACCAGAAGGACCAACCTTCTACTTCTCAGTTACATCGTTTGTCCCTCCAAAGGATATTGCAGGTCATGGTAATGCTACTGACCATGTTCCAGAATTAATTTTAAATAACTTCACAACTAGATTAGGTCAAACTGTGGGTAGACTTTTCCAATCTTTGTTCCCACAAACCCCAGAAGTTGAAGGTAGAAACGTTGTCACTTTACATAATCAAAGAGATTTCATCTTTTTCAGAAGACATAGATATATCTTTAGAGACGAAAAGAAAGTCGGGTTACAAGAATTAGGACCCCAATTCACCTTCAAATTGAGAAGAATGCAAAAGGGGATCAAGGAAGAAATTGAGTGGGAGCACAGACCAGAAATGGAAAAGGACAAGAGAAAATTCTACTTGTGATTTTTATTGTATAAATTTATTCGCATTAATTAATTTTGGTATACGATCTGTACGGAAAGGGAAATTTTCGCGCAAACAAAACGAAAGAAAAATAAACAAATGCGAAAAAGAAAAGGCGACGATTTTGTAATCTGAAGTTCTCACAGGAAGAAAGAGATTGTTGCTGTTTGCCGCCTAAGACCGCTTTACTACTGAAGATATACGCTGGGAAGTTCTGTGTTAGTTTTCTGTTTTTCAATTGGATCCCGCGCTCAACGTTTCTCTTTTTTTTACATTTTGTCTTGTGTATTTAGTCATTAGATAAAGCACTAATTATTTGGTCATTATTTACTCGATCAACTTATTTAATACAGGTATCAACTGGCTAGACACTCAATTCAACATCTGTTTAGCACTACTAGCATCCTCATCTGTCACATCACGTTAAGCAATTGGTCTTGATCTGACACCCCTATTGGCAAGATGGATTCAAACTCAGTCACCAAGATAGTGTCTGCTTTGGAATTGGTGCACTCCCCAAGATCATCCAATGAATCAAGAAAGGAAGCAGAAGCATTTTTAGCTGAAGTGAAAAAGCAAGATGAATCTCCATTGTGGGGTTATGAATTAGCATCCCCAAATCAAAGTCATATTGTTCGTCATTTTGGTTTGACTTTATTACAAAATTCAATAAATATCTCATGGCGCCATTATGATGAACAGAAGAAATTGGCAATCAGAAAATGGGTGATTGATCTAGCTGATAATTTACAAGAAAACGATCCTCACTTCTTGAAGGAAAAATTAGCATTCTTATGGGTGGCCATTGCTAAAAAAGTTTGGGGTTCATTCTTAACAAAAGAAAGTACAGAAAAGGCATCATTTCAAGAGTTCACTGAAGGTTGGGCCTCGATGGATCATGATTTATCAAAACTTTGGTATAACAGCTCTCAAACTAGGGAACTATCATTGATTATCTTTAGAACTTTATTCGAAGATATTTATATTCTAGATGATCCAGTCACATTGAAAAGAAATTACATATTATCATCATTATGTTCAAATGTTTTATTACCAGACTCGTTATTAAATGTTGTATATGAGCATAACATCAACCTGGAAGAAGCTAAAGCTACAAAAGAGGGTTGGTTCATGATATGGCAAGACTTTTTAAATGAATCGATTAGGAATGGAGATGAAAGATCAATTATCAAAGTTTTAGAAACTTTCAAAACTTGTATGAACTGGCCATATAGTACCTTAATCACAAAATCACAAATAACGGGGTCCCTTTTGAATACAATCCTAATTAATAATGTCAAAATAAAAGTTTTGTCTGTTGATTGTTTGCATATGATTTTCACAAGATCTTTCAATCAAAATAAAGATTTAGATGAAATCACGAATTCTATTTTCCGTGCTGAAGGAATTCAATTATTTAAAAATATTTATAATTCAATCAAAAATGACCCGGATGATATTGATGATGAAACTTATTCTTTTACCAAAAAATACACTGAAGTTATTGTTGGTTTAAGTGAGCATTTACAACCTGATGATTTAAGGGACTGGGATATTAGAGGCTATTTAGAACTAATATTACAAACCACATGTTCTGATAGCCTTACAATCAGTGCAATCTCATTAAATTTTTGGGGTTACATGTTAAGAGAAAAACAAAGGCTGAAAATCATTGAACCTATTATTCCAAACTTGTTGGAAGTTGCTGCATCAAAGTTATTAAACTATGGTGATTTAGATGAAGATCATAATAGTCTAAAATTCTTAGCCTCTGATTTCAATTCAAAAGCTGATTCATTTTCTTTTGTTAGTAATTACAAAAGATTGGTTTATGATATTATCAGATTAACTACATGTATCAAAGCAGATGAAAGTTTGAATTGGTTAAATCAACGTTTAGAAAACTTTTTTAGTTCTGAGATAGCAGCTCCTATTTTTAATAGTCATACTTTAGATTATCATGGTGAAGCTTTCATTTATGTTATTTCTCAGTTAGACATCACAGAGGCTTCTGCTAGAGGTATTATTAGATGGAAAATATGGTATGAAAATGCTGATTATAATGAAAGATTACCTGAACTATTGGCCAAAATTGAATCTCTATTTGATAAATTATTAAACGTTCCAATTAAAGATCCGGTTGTTTTAAGAAAGTTGATTCAAGTTTTAGTTCAATTCTCTCCATTACTAAATGATCAAGCAATTTTCAAGTTAATTGAAAAGTTATTAACTGTTTGTACTTATGAATATGTTGAAAACTCAACTGATGTTTTGCGTACTTCAATTAAAGATTTAAGAAATACATGTGGTTTAGAACTAAATAGATTAGCTTTCATGATGCCTCAAAATCTTAAAAACATCATTGATGATTTAGAAAATGTTTTTGAAAACTTAGCTCCAAAACTTTCTAATTCAGAAATCATCACTTTTAAATCATTTTTACTAGTTGTCTCCCAAAGAACTGATACCCCTAATAGAGAAGAAAGATTCATTAAAATTGTCGATCCTGAATTAGCTGCTTGGTCAAACCCTGATACTATCAAAGGTTTATCTGATTTACATTGGTTTATGGAAAGATTAGGAATTGTTCAAATTGCTGATTATTTCAAATCTAGAAATATTTCTCCTGGTACTGATTTACTAAATGCTCCAATGGATGAAAATGGTTTAAAATTAAAATCAGAATTAAGTGATAGATGGTCTGCAATGTTCCCAACAAGAACAACAAGGCTACTAATTCAGTATTCAATTGAAAAATTACCTCATGATTCTGAAGATTTCCTAAAGTTACTAAAATTATGGAAACCAAGATTAATCACAATTGTGCCTAATATCTTACAATTATTATATCAAATCCAAGCATATCATGATCCTGAAAACTGGAAATCATTACCAGATATTGTTCAATCATTTGTTAAAGAATCAACTAGAGAAAGATTTTGGCAAATGGGTGTTTCTATTCAATCAAGAGATGAATTCTTAGAAGAAACTGTAAAAGCTACTCATACTTTAAGAGATTTTGCTGATTCAGTTGGTCATGCTATTAGATACACAAGAGAATATGTGTTCTTATCAATTGCATCAATTGCTCAATTAGGTGATACATTTTATGGTATTCCTGATGTTGCTACAATCTTTTGGAAAGCTGCAACTACTGAAAAAGTTGGTATTACATTACATTCGTGGAAACATTTAATCAGTGTTACATTAAGACCAATCATCAAATCATGTCCAATTGAATGTGTTGAAAGTTTTATGACTGAACTATTACCTCAAGTATTTGTCACATTTGATGAATTAATCGTTAATAGATGGGAAAAAGTTTATATTTCAGAATTCAAACAAGATGAAGATGATCAAGAACTTTCTGAAGAAATGATGGAAGAACATATGTTAAGACAAACAACTCAAGCTATTTTAAGAGTTTTACTGGATTGTGTTGGTCAAGATGGTTATAAAAAACTGACAGAAACTCAACTTGCAATCAAAGAATTAATTATCAATAATACCGCATTATTAGCTCCGTTTTTACAACTTGCAATTCATTTAATGATGGTAAATGATTCTAAAACTGCATTTAATGTGATTCTAGTCTTTAAAGGTATATTAGCTGATCTTGTCTTGAAAGATAATGAAGTTGATAGATACTTATGTGATCATTTAACGAAAGCTTTAATCAAATTTTTAACCTCTCAAAGTCATTCTGAAGGTCATTATGATGCTTTATACGTTTTAACTCTTTTACATACTAATATGAGATCAAGAGGTACTTATATTTATGATGTTATGAAAACTTGTTTACCATATGTCACGAATGAAGCAATTCAAAGACTTGAGATTAATTTGGCAGAAAGTAAAACAACAAAAGAGCAAAGAACTACAATGAATGAATTCATAACAACTTGTAAAAATGGTGAAACTTTTGATGGTGATAATTATTCAAAGAATAGAAAGACGCAATTGGAAATAATTTCAAAGAAAAAGAAAAATGAATCAGATATAATGAATGATCCATTTGTTGAAAATGGTGCTCTGGGTAATTTGTTTGGTGATGATAATTAGTTTCAAATAAGTGCAACTAAAAAAAAAGAAAAGACAAATAGAGGTGCTATATTCTCGAAATAATTGTATAACCCAAACAAGCAAAAACATTTTGTAACTATATTAGAATAAGTGTACATCAACTACGAATCATATAACTTTCTGATGAGTCTATTAATTATATAACTAGTTGAAAATATATCGTAAAGTAAATGTATTGAAATAAAAACGCATAAATTAGCATTTGAATTAAAGATTAAAGGGAAAAAAACATCATTAGTTGGATTAATTACCAAACATCTTCTTGATATCTATTAGTGGTTTTAAAATCTTTCAAGAATTCATGAGCTTCTTCAATTGAAACACCTTTACCCTTTGACCAAATTTCAGTCAATGTTTTGTTAACATCTTTAGCCATAGTTGCAGCATCACCACAGACGTAAATAAATGCGCCTTGGTCTAATAATTCTAAGATTTCATCTTCACGTTCTTTGATCTTATGTTGAACATAAACTTTCTTATTTGATTCTCTTGAAAAAGCTGTGATTAATTCAAATGATGAGCCTAAAACTTTAGAATATTCAGGCCATTCTTCACGATATAAGAAATCTTCATTTGAATTTCTTGAACCATAAAATAATAAGGCCTTACCTAGATTCTTTGTACCATTTTTAGATTGTTGAACACGATCTCTAATGAAACCTCTAAATGGGGCAACACCAGTACCTGGACCGATTAAAATGACAGGAGTTGCAGGATTTGAAGGTAATCTAAAAGTTGAACGTCTAACATGAACAGGTAATTTAAAGTTAGAGAATAAATCTCTTGGTCCATTTAAATCATAATTTAAGTGAGGTTTTTTAGATTCTTTATTTTGTTCAATTTCAATGTTTCTTAATAAATTGGTGGTTACACCTGTTATTAAACGGTCTTGGAAAATTGAAGCTTCAACGACAGCAGTTATATGAATCGAAGTCTTCTCAGTCAAGGAGGATGAGGAGATTGAATAATAACGTGGTTGTAAATGTGGTAAAGATTCAATCAAAAATTCTAATGGAATTTCCCATTTACTACCATTAGATAAAAATGATAAGACTTCAGATAGATCTAGTTTATTTTCATGAATTTCTTTAGCGAATGCTGCTTTATCTTTACCTAATCTATCAGCATTTAATTTAGCTTCTTGAGTTGGAGCATATTGTTTCAAATTGGCAACGGTTTGTCTTGAAACAGGCCCTGAGATTTCCTTGTAATGACGGAAAATAGCATCAATTGTAGCTGGTGTTGGGAATGGGACAGCAACTGTTGAATCTAATGGTTTAAAATCGTAGACTGTTTCTCTGTCTTCATTTAAACCTAGGATAGTTAAAAAGTTTTCTAACTTTTCATTGGAATTAGATGGCCAAACTGCTAAATGATCACCTGTTGAATAACGTAAGTTAGTTTGAGTTAAATCAAATTCAGCATGAATACATGATCTTTCATTGGAATTGAATAATTCCTTTGATGAACTAATTTGAGCTAAATATGGATGAGAATGATCAAATGGACCTTTTGATAAATCATCAGTTGGGTTTAAATAAGCCTTTGTTGGTTCACCTTTAAAGACTTTATCTTCATCATATTCACCAGGATCTAATCTTAAAGTTTTTAAAGAAGTTTCAAAAATTAAATCATGTTCTTCTAAATGTAAAATATCTTTCAAAACGTCTAAAGTTGATTCTTTCCAACTTAAATAATCTTCATCTAAAGTACCTGCACCATCATCACCTTTACCATAAGTACCAATCAAATTGGCACCTGAATTTTTCAAATATGTATTTGCTTTATTTGCAGCACCGTTATAAAATTCATAAGTGGTGTTACCTAACCCAAACATAGTATATCTCAAATTAGATAGTTCACCTTCATTTAAAGAAGCTAAGTGAGATTCAAATGGAATGGAAGAATCTGGGAAATCACCTTCCCCATAAGTTGAGATCATAAATGACACAATACAATCCAATTCATTTAAAGATTCATAATCATAATCTTCTAAATCAGCAATCATGACGTTCAATTTAAATCTGGATTTCAACTCCTTAGCAAATTTATGGGCATAATCTTCAGCAGTACCAGTTTGAGAACCATAAAAGATCAAAAATTCTTTGTTATTTTCACGAACAACATCAGCGATAACTCTAGAAGAAGAAACGACTTTGGTTCCATCGTCTGGGATTGCCCAAAGAGTTCCCTTAGTAAAGTACGCAACCACAGCGAGGGCCAATGCCACAAGAACGGATAAATCCAAGGCGTCTAAACTCATTTTCAGTGGAGTTTATACAGTTTTATGAATTTCAAGATAAAAACAGGTGAGAAATCCTAAATCTGAAATATCTCGATCCAAAAAGAAAAAAGTTAAACGAGAAATCTCGAAAATTACCGAAAGCAGGCAGAATATCCCAACAGGTCACGTGAATTTGATTGAATATACACAATTATAGCTAAAATTTAACCAAAGACAGGTTCTAGAGCTCCAGCGATTCTTGTATCGAACTCTTCATCGTCCTCATTGATCCCATACAAAATTTTAAGGAATTCAATGAAGTTTTCCTTGTTGAACTCGGCTTTGGAACGACGACCAACGTTATATTCAACAACTGGTTCCCCATTATCTGAGGCAATAATTAGTCTATTGACATACTCCATCTTATCTAACTGTTTCAAGACCTCAACAGGTGACAGTTCCAAGACTGCCAGAGTTTCGGTTGATTTCAATCCAAATTCATTCTTTAAAATTGTTAAAAGTTCAACTTCATCCATTTTATTAGCATGAACGATCAACAAACCAACAACTGTCAAGGCAATACCACCAAGCATCAATTCACTATCTGATTTACATGCCAGGTATTCTTCTCTGTTGTTTCTATAATCATGTCTTTGTTCACCTAATTCACTATAGAACATCTTCTTAGACTCTGCTAACCAACAGGATTCCAGAATGAATCGAGTGTATGGAGTTCCAACAGCATTAACCAGAGCCCATGCTTCTAATGCGGATTCTTTTCTGATCCCTTTAGCATTGATTGTTTCCTTTGGTGTAAGATGCTCGATTTTATAACCATAAATGTCTCTTAACATTTTATCTGCTAAACTGATGATATCATTGAACTTTACTTTAGTGAATGAAGTTTCCAGCCACGCGTTCCTCTGGAGAAGAGTCTTAGTGACTGGAGTGTTGGTGTTATTAGCAGCTAGAAAAGTGCGTACTGTTCTGATTAATATTTGGTGACTGATCTTTGGTGTTTATTGTTAGTATGAAGTTCGGTATTTGGGCGTTTTTAAAGGAGAAAAAGCAAACTCACTGTATCCAAAGTTGTTTGTTCTTCTTGTAAGTCATATTCGGCGTCTAACACTTCAATATCTGATGGATCTTGTGACATTTCTCCGCTGATTTTCTTTCAATTAATTTGAAGAAAGTCAGACCTTGTAGATAAAAAACGCGTAATATAAAAACATAAATAAAAACTGCTGGTGTCTGGATGTGATGATCAGGTTTTGTACCACTTACAAATGAAGACTTGGTCGGTGATTGGCAGCATGTGTCTAGCACTGGTGTCTATATAGTATAGTCAACCATCGCTCTTTATACCGGTACTTCAATGATCTTTGGTCTTTTTGTGGCCATTAAGTACTCAAACTAATGCTGTGGAATCTCGATTATAAATATTCATATTTGATGCGTTTGTTTTTTGAGCACTAAGAACATCTTTAGTGCATAGTTAATCTTCACCTTTGATACTTGCTGCTTGCAGGTGCCAGGCAAGATCCCTTTGAAGTTTGAACTTTCTCTTCAAATTCATGTTTGAACTTTGTCTTTAGTAATTTCCAAAAATGGCTGTGATCTATACGGTACTTTGTTAAGGTTATTTGGAAAAATGATAAGACATATTTTCAGATGGCTCATTATTAGGCACTGTTGTATTCTTTTCTGAAAGAGTCTTGGAATTGGAAATAAGGAGGCTGTAAGTGATCATTAGATTCAGTTTTATTAGATTTAGTTTACACCAAACTTCAGCACATCAATATTTTCAGAGTTTGATAAGATATTAAGGTTCGGGATAAACTTGGGGGTAGAATTGTATTAGAAGTCTTTGTGACAGTACAATTGAAATTTGGAAGGGGTAGCCCGTATGACAGTAGTGGTGGTAGTAGAGTTGTAGTTGAATTAATAATAGTTTAACTTTATGCAATATTAATAAGAGAAGTATTTATTAAGGAAGTAGTGGACTGTGGTGCGTTGAATTATGACTGGTTCCAACTTACAGCGTAATTATGGCGTGCATACCTTGTTAGTAGTAGTTACTAGTTACTAGTTACTAATTACGAATCGTAGCAGTAAATTTTCGTTCCTGAAATTAGCACGTTTAATGTTATAACAGTGCAAGTATATAAACTATACGCAGAATTGCCTAATTATGACAACTGCAGAAAAAAGACGAAAAGGAGATGAAAGTCGAGCTTTAACAAAGGGGCTAACCATCATTGTACAATCTAGAGCGGCTTTTTCGATACCTATAATGTTATAACTTATAACAATAACTCTACAACTAGAGCTTGAAACTTGAAACTTGAAATATAAAATATGTATGGTGCGTTTGAACTTTGATGTAAGTAAATGTATTACATCACTGTTCAGTGTCCACATTTGAGATTGTAGGTTATATTTATTAACGTTTTGTCACAAAGCTGGTCATGGTCGGACGTTCTATTCAAGATTCGAGGATCTTAATTGAAACTTCTGGAATCTGGACGTACATATCTGGATTCTGTACCATTATGTAAATCAGAATTCAATTCTTTAGAATTGTGCCATTGATGAATCACATATATATATATATATATATATTTATTTCAACAACAGCCTTGGCCCTTCAGGTGATATTAATTAGTCAAAACTTTTAAAAAAGATTAAGTCTTCATATTATACATTTCTTTACAGGTTATTATAGACTAAATGTTAGTCAAAACTTTTAAAATATTAAGTCTTCATATTTAACATTCATTTACAGGTAATTATATAGACTATAGAGAAATCAATTCAATCCAAAAATATCAAAATCGAGATTCGATTTGAGGCCAAGGTGAATATGGAACAATTAACGTTCTCAATTATAATTTAGTTGAACAGGACTCAAAATCTTATCAATTGGATACGTCTTACATGACTTGAATCGAATTAGATGTTTTTATTAGAAAAACAATTTCAATTTAAAAATAAATAGTTAATCTTTGTATATTCCATCCTTTTTAATAAATCTTAAATTAAAAAAAAAAAAGTACGTAACTCAATTAAACTCATGTATACAGTGTTGAAAGGAACGCAAGATTGATCAATCCGGATTCCGTGATAAGTAGATTTTTTTTTTCCTCTCAAGCTCCCGAGTCGCTACTAGCTAGTAGCCCCGAGTCACTAACGTAGCTCTCGGCCCAATAAATAAATATAATTCCACAACAACTTATATTTAATTCTGTACAACTAAAAACCTCTCTTTTAAGTTGGTTTGTACATTAACTCAAGTTTCAACTTTGAATTGTTGATCGGGATTCGGAACTTCAGAAGATATAATGTCATGCAGAACTAGTTATGTAGTAATTTTAACCTGCATAGTTAACTAGATAGCTGTTCAACCAATAAATTTTGTGGAATTTTGTGGGAAAAGAAATCACCAAAATGTAACGTATTTCACTATGGTTCTCTGGAAAGAGTAATAAAATAACGTTGCAGGAAAAGTAGTTTAAGGTCGAGTACTTATGGTTGAATATTAATAGTAGTAGTATAGTATTAAATAACCCTTTATAGTAGTCTTATTGTTATATATCTATGTAAGAGTCTTTTGTATAATATTCATTTTTCATATAGTTCTCGTTCAGTAGTTTTTCCGTTGCCTCAAAAACTATGGAATGCAGAATTCATGTACCAAATATGGTACAAAATACATAGCTCTTGCTAAGCTTAGTTTGAATTTTTAACTGGAGCTAAAACTTCGTAACTCAAGTTTTTCTGAGCGGAAACTCACGCTGGCGGCTGCACCAACTCTTATAAATTGACATTTTTGCACAATGCAAAATTAACTAATCATATATAAGCGAGCTGCAGCAAAACAGATGCCAATGATAAAAAAAAATTAACTCTAGAGTCTATTTAATAAAACCCACCTTCAACTTGACTAAATCTTAAAGTATATTCCAATGCCTTTTTAACTATATCATAATTTAAAAAAGACTATGTGAATTTATATAAACACAGCTATAGAATTAGGAGTTTGACCACCAATAGGAATAACAGCAATAAGTGCAACAAACTTACCATTATTAAATACAATAAATTTTTGGGACATAGATTCTTTTAGACAGAGCTTGTACCAAATAGCAGAGAATTGTTATGTACTAAATATACCAACATGATCTTTGGTCCCGAGTCATTTCATCATATTCATAATTCCACTAAAACCAAATTACTCACGGGCCACGATACATCAATTATTACTTGCCATGCTCTAATTATTACACGATGTACATTCATCAAACACTGCTATAAAAATTACTATATTCCTTCATGGTGGAATCTCTTGTATATTTAGTGTACAGATAGTATCTTCTACTCCGTTGAATACAGATAAATATTACTTCCGAATACATCCAGTATCAGTATTCCCCTATTACAGTGCTAATATCGCTTTATAGGCTTTTCTTGTTATTCCTACTCCTCATATAAGACTGGCAAATGCAGCTACGTCCTATTACCTGAAGCGGAAGATATCTATAAATAACTAACTAACTGACTGTAAAGGATATCTTTCTCATCTATTGTCACAGAAACTAACTATCTAGATTAGCTTTAACTGTATTTAGCATTATGAAAAGGACTAAATAATTAGTTATAAATATAGGAACACGAGAATATTCAACCGATTGGAGTATATACTATACACTAATTGTACTTGTTGAAACTCCTCACACTGGATATAAAGAATGTAATAAAGAAGTTGGATAAAACATGTCTTATATAGTAAAATAAATAAAACAGAATAAATATATATAATTGAAAGCCAGATAGAACTGAGAAATATTGAAACATAATTAATATAATTGAGAGTTAACACTGACCTTTATGTTATGTTTAGATACATAACAAGGTGTATCTGTCTTTTGTGTAACGGGCAACCAATTATTTTGGTTAGTAACACTGACCTTTATGTTATGTTTAGATACATAAGTCTTTTGTGTAACGGGCAACCAATTAATCGCTAAATTTTACAGTTATTTTGTTAGCACACAAAACACTAAACAAACGATGACACAACTATCTTATAGTACTGACCTAGTAACTAGGCTAGCCTAACACCACTTAGTGCACTCTCTGATCTCAAACGACACCAACTCCATAAAGACACTATTTTGTGGTACAATTTACGAAACAAAATTCGTGATTTTTGGTTTTGGAGTGATTGCCGGTTACTGGCTGTGTTTTTATTAGCTTGCAACTTGCAACTTGCGAGTATAAATACCTAAGATTGACGTAATGGGCTTTATTTGATGTAGAGTCCAGGACCAGCAGCGGGGTTATGATCATGACAATAACATATAACAAACAATGCACACTACTTAACTATAATTTTAAAACATGGGGTACCAAAAGTACCCAAAGAATTATTACAACTCAACGTCTACATGGAATTTTAATGAAAAGAGAGTACTAGGCAAAAACAAAAGGGTATAGCTCAGTCTAGAGCTTCTATGTCTATTCAATTGAGTCAAATGACTATTGTCTATGTAAAGTATGTCGTAGTGTCATGATGATAGATGGCACCTAACACATAACTAAGAAGAAAATCCACAAACTAGATTACATCCCTAATACTATGAGCCACTAACCAAGCAAGACACTATCTGGGCACTAATAGAAGTACCATTGACTTGAGATTAGGAAGAAAGAATACTCACATCAACTGAAAGCCTCTAACTATAGACATTACCCACAATAACAGAATAAATAGAGAATGCACAGAAAAATAATAAAAGGTGCACACTGGGCTACTAAGTTCTAACTAAAAGTCCCAACTTCCAAGTTCATTCATATTCGAGAACTTTCTAACAAGTAGTTTACGAACTTCTGGTCCAAATTTCACAACTGCAGCACAGTTTTTGATGATTGGTCTGATTTCTGTTGTAAATCCGTAAATGGGCTCACTCAAGTCCAATTTCTAAAGATCTACTATATTGTGGTCTAGTTCTAGTTTTGTGTTCGCGCGTAGAACGAAAAAACTTCTGCAAGTAAAGTTATTATTAAATATATAATTAATTTCAAAAGGGGTTGATATACGTACGTCTCACATCTAGCTGCAATAAGTTATGCTGTTGAATCTTGATGGTGATTGATTTTTCTTCTCCGGTTTTATCTGTCTCTGAGTTAATATTTACCACCAGTTCGTTTTGGATTTTTGTGGTGCATAATTCAGTGTTTTTGCGGCGTTTTTGAAGAAGGAGTGTATATATCTTAAGAGACCAGAGTGTATGCTATAGGTCCCAATGCTCATCCCATGACAATTAAGATAGTAGCTAGAAGTATGAAGCTTTCTAATCAACTAATTGAAAAAAATGCTGTTTATTTCTAGTAATGGATCATACCTCACAGTTCACTAAAAAATCAAATTTCAGATCAAGCAAAGCTGTCCTCAGTGTTCACTGTTGACTCCTTCTTAACTGAATGTGCTGCTGTTAAATTGAATTTTGTCCAAGTTTAGATTTTGTAGTATCTATCCATTTATTAATGATCTCTGTTTTAATTGCTATAATTAATTTAGTAATCAATTAAATTAACTCACTCATACACTCTGGAAAAAATCTAATGTAGCGAAAGTCTGATTCAGGACACAGGAGAGCCGAAATTAGACTAAACATTGCCAGTGTATAATTATTATAGCCTCCGTCCCGACTCCCCTCTCAAACTTTAGACTGGCGGCTGGCCATATTTAACGCTGCAACTTGTAAGCACTAGCTGTACATAGTGGAAACATACACATTATGCACACACGTACTGATGGCTTGTACATGGCTTTTAGTACTGGCCAGTTGAAGCATTTAACGTTACACATATTCATGTATGCACATACTAGTACATATCATGGCACATCTGTGTAATATATATATATAGCTATAGATTCGTGCTCTTGATCAGCTTGCAAGTTACAGCTTTCTACATAGACTCATAGAGTAGTACAGTACGTATTTCTCCAATGAATATCTGCAAAAAATTATCATATTAAATGGAAGTGTCATTTTTTCTACTTTATATACACAAAAGAGACGATATTTAGGTAATAATTACAGTATTAACATTCAGATATCTTCAAGTTTCAACAGTTTCTTAAGAAACAATTGATGTGACAATTGATTAAATTCAATGGACTACTTGATCAGATGCAACTAGTTTTACATTTGATACTTGAAATCTGTATTATATTAAGCTAAAATCCCATCTTGATGTGCTATGAAATGCATAACTTTTCAAGCTGTGAATCTTGTAATCCATTATTTTATGAAACAATACCACTGACCAGTCATATATATGTGGCAATATGCATATGTTTTTTAGTATTAGCGGGAATCCATATTGACACATCGATGATCTATAGCTGGCTTTCGCCTCAATGTTTCAAATTAGAAAGTTAATATATAACTTACAAGTTACAAGCTGTTTTTGATTACCTCTTGGATTAGTTGAAACTTGATACTACTTACTAAACGTTACTAATGGATATTTTAAAAACTATTGTAAAAATAAATGAACAAAAATGACTTTGTGTACTTCTGTGTATTATAGAAAAAAAAGTTTATTTATATCATGTATACCGAAGCCCGCCTACTCTTAGAAGACATTCAAATCATGAAAGGTATAAACATTGGTTCTTGAATGGCTTCTTCAATTCAATATATTGTTATTTTTATTATCTTTTCAAGTTTGATAGATTAATTAAGAAGACATTTAGATAAAAAGTCAAAATTTATAGTGGTCTAACGGTTAACCTCAAATCCATCTGAGTAATGGTCAATTAGAGCTGAGAAGTCTCCGTATTTATGGTATATACATGGTAAATTACAAGGCTATACATACAAATGTAGATCGACTATATTGAAATTTCAGTGTTCTATAAGTCCAAATTTGAAAAACAAATTGAACAAACCACAAGAATTTTTAAACCTTAATTAAGAAAGATCAATACATATCATTTTTATTTGGAAAGAATTGAGTTATTGATTGATTGATTATCAATTGAAGTGAATTTAAGTCTTAGCATGTGTATAAGTCTTCTAATATTCAACTTTCTGATACATAACTAGGATCTATTACATGGAATTATTTTTCTAGTATTTATATTTATTTTGCTAGCATTTCATTCATACATTGTAAAAATATCTTCACTAGAGTATATTATTTGATCTGTCCTAAGCAGAACTGAAACTCTTGCAAACTTGTTAACTATATATATCATCAATTTGTTCTTATACATAATACACACAATCTCAACTTTGACTGAATATGTAGTTAGTTTTGTATATTTTATCCTTTTACATAAAGGAATACATAATTAAAAAAAAAAAAATCTTTTCAAAAAAGAGTAGTCTTGATCGAAACCAATGAACAGCCTCGATGATTCAAGGAAAATTTCGAGTGGAAATATAGAATAAGTTATCACAACTAGTCAGACTCCAACTAATTAGGAATTGATATAGAATGTGATATCTAACACCACAACTATGTCATCAAATCTTTTTATCGTATGGATATAATGCTTGCTTTCTTATTATGGTGATTCAACGCATTTTCTCTATTTTTAGTGCAACCGGAACTTTAAGTATAACAAGTGTTGATAATCAAATCTAAGTTTTGTTATATTTATAAGTAATAGACTATGTAATAATATACCACCCACAATATGATTAGTATAACTAATCTTAATTAGAGCTTTAACAGTCTTGGAAGCTTTTGAAATACAGTTTCCACCTTGAGCTCGGGGTTCAAACTTCACACTAATCTTTAACAGTATGTACTAATTTTTTTTTCTCTAAAGTAATTTGTATTTAATTCTATACAACAACCTCTCTTTTACTAGAGTTTTGAGCTTCAGAGTGAGCCATGTTAACCTATTCTTTCATTATTTGAGCTCACTACATGGCGGTGTAGTAGATCAATCATCAGTCCTTGTCAAATTCAATTGGGCCTTGGCTTCCCCAAAACTTGAACGTACCTTTCAGATCAGCATCATTATAGTAGTATGTAGTATACTATGTAGTATGTATGTACTAAGTAATTACTAATATCTATATACATGATTGGATCAATATGATATGAGACATTTCCTATATATAGCGATGCCGCTTGTGTTTGAGATTTAAGAGTAGGTAAACCGTTTGATTAATTGTTGAATTTTTGGTAATGATATTAGTTGTGGTTATTAAGTGTCTGACCAGTGAGTCGTGACCAATCACTAACAGAGACTACGTAGACAAATAATTATATTTCAAATTGTTCAGTGCATTATTATGGCGGCATAAGTGAGACTATCGGGCAGCTGAGGTACCAGAGAACAAAAAGTCGTTGAAACTCTAGCTGGTAAATTGACCTATCACCATTTGTTCGACAGTAGATCATTTTTGACAATGATATAGTCTTACAGATTGTACATTGACGGATAAGGTTTTGGAGCTATGGACGACGGTAAGAGTACGTATCTCCGATGATCAGTGCAGATCAGAGTCCAGAATGATGAAAAGCTCTCGACCTAATATTAAAAGCAGGACCCAATCTAATTGTGTGATAATTATTAGTTAGTGTCCACTGTCCACTGTCTATCTTTGTGATTTTATAATTTGATCAACAACGTAAAATCCGGCCCGCATAAATTAACGATCATCTACGCATCTACGCACAAAAATAAAAAATAAAAAAAATGTACGTTTAGGGAAACGCATATTCATGTGTCTTTATGCCTCATAGTGCATGTAAGTATAAAGTCCGTACATATTCCTACCGAAAATCTTCTAAAAGCTTTAAACAATTTCCCCGAAAATTGAAGTTCAAAGAATATATATAATGGAACCAATTTTGAAAATTTACTAGATTATGCAGACTCAAATGTTTGGATAAATTCAATTATTTATATACCACTCACAGTCTCCACTTTCCAAACTGTTCAAGCTTCCAACTTTTTGAGCACTTCCATTAAAATCCAATACATCCAGCGTGCACTCTTGGAAGTCGCAACTACCATCACTTTGAGAATTTATTAGTTCTACTTTCTTCGTATTAATATATTGTTAAATATCCAAACTCCCTCATTTGATTTTCATTCAGTTGCCATACACTGTTGTTCAAAGATTTATAAGTTATCTGTTGCAGCCACTGTTCTGTTCATCCAAGTTCGGTTTTATTACACCATTGTATACTTTTACTGTCCATCACATCAAATATAAACAACCAACAAGTCTCAATTATATAATCATAATCTGAAATGGTCAATGAAATAAGTGGGTTTGATCCTCCTTCAAACTTTTACTCTTATGTTGACTTTATACCATCCCCAAACATTGATCAACAACATCAATTAGAATATCAAAGAGGCTTATTCCAACAACATCAACTTTCACAATTTAATCAACCAATTTTACAAGAGCAGCAGAATTTTAAAGAAATAACTAATTTAAGAGCACAAAGTCAAACTCCACAAATCATTCGAGATCAATTTCTAGAACTGAAGGTAAAATCTCCATCATTTAACTATCAACGTTTACCTTTACCTTTACCTTTACCTCTATCAATTCAATCTCAAGTACCCAGACAGGAACAATTCCAACAGAGATCAGAAATTCTTATAAGAGATCAATTTGCTGGAGAATTAAGTAATAGAGATGATGTTAATTGGATTCCTGAGCTTTCTAGTTCTTCAAATAATAGGCACACATATTATGAAGGACAACTAGAATCACCAATTCTACCATCAACAGTTTTCAGCTCAAGAGAAAATCAAGTCACAGCACCATCCATGTTGGATTTACAAGCTTCTTCGGTTTCAGATGATTCATTTGGTTCATATTTTCCAAATATATCAACAGATTTGTCAAAGGAGAAGAAACTAAACTCTTCAGAATTACATTCAGCCTCCAATAATGTTGAGAATGTGAATATTCCCACTCAAACTAATAATATCACCTCCACTACTGCAAGTCCCCTTCCAAAAACATTATCCAAAATAAACTCAAATTCAGTTATCGTCTCAGAACTATCACTTAAAAATATTTCTACCAAAGGGAAATCCAAATCTTCTTCATCTATTATGAAAGTCGAGAAACCTAGTTCTGTTCCATATGTTAAAAGAAAATTCATGTCTGCACCAAATGTCACTAAAAGAGGTTCCCACACTACTCAACCTGGTCCAATTCCTGCCTCTGAACCCAGAATTGATATTGACCCTCAAACAGGTGATGAATTAATTTCATTCTCGTATTCAAAGCAAAAAATTATTACAAATTTTGTTATTAGATGTCCACAAAATCCAATTGACGTTAGTGAAATTCCTGAACAATTTCTAGTGGATAATTGTGTCTATCCAAGGGCGATGGTTCCTCTTGAAGAGTATAAAGGTAATAGAGGTAAATATGAAAGAGAATGTAATGAAAAAGGGTGGACTTTGAGTTGGTATAACCCTGAAATTAGAAATCATAGAGGTTTGATTCAAAGGGCCGTTGATAGTTGGAGAAATACAAGAAAGGACAAAAGTTTAAGATCAAGAAGAGTGAGAAAGAACGGTATTGATACGGGGGTATCGCCATCTAACTCCTAACTAATATTTATTCGTAGTTTTGAAAATTTGCTAAGTGTATCATTAAAACAATAAAAGTTTATTTTAAGCTGTAGCAACTCTATGTATACTCGTTCAGTGCGAGATGAACACAAAACCGTTTTGTAATCCACAATCAGGATAAACACACAATTATTTACAGGCTTGAAAATAGATTTTAATTGGTTAAATGAAGACTTTGAAATATCTGAAGCCAGTTAGATCATGAGCTTCATACTCTTCTAGTAGTTCATTATCATCATTTCAGGAGTGAGAAGCTCTGTACTTTGTAAACACTACTTTGAAACGGGTGTGAGCAAAAATGACCCATGGACAATGAACATTAAAAAAAATGCTGGTACCTTCTAACGCCCAGTGAAACAGATTGTGATTTCAATTGGAGTGGTGAGCAGTGAGCAGTGAAAAAGAAAGCACGTAAAAAAAGGGCAGTTGCAAATCGAATTTGTAACTGTGTGTCAAATTGAGACATAAACAATGAAGAAGAATTTAGTTTCAAACAAGTAGAGCCATAAAACAATGAATTTTAGGTCTTGAATAATCGCACCGCTCAATTAGTAGGCTTAACAGAGCATGAATTAGACCCATAGCTTTTAAGACTTACCGCTTGCGGAAATTAATGTTGTTTGTGATTTTGCTGGCATTATTGTGGTCTTGAGCTTCAGTGAACATACTGCCCTTACATGAATCAATAAGCAGAGTGTAACTGTTCATAATAACTATGAATGAGAATTGGTGATCTTTGGTGATCTTTGTTAAATTAAGGACCTTGATTGAAGTATTTATATTTTTTTGGTGGAATAAAAAATTCTGGCATTTTGTGTAATTCTGTAACTTTCTAAATGGAACAAAGCATTTTCTTAGATTTAGCTAAGTATAAAACTCAAATTGATTTCACATCTATCTCAGGTCTTGAAAGCCTTAACAGACACATAAGGCGGTGAGATTGAAGTTGTTCGTCAAGTCAGAAATGATTAGGCAGTTTGTTTTTTTTATGAATGAATTTTTTCAAACTTATCTTTTCAAAAACGACTATGTACAAGAAAATTTCAAGCAGAGGAGCAGTTAACTGATAAAAGACCAAAATTGCTCAGTGAATATACTCAAATCACTTTTATGCCATTAAGCCATGTGGCATGTATACCAACAGTGCAATGAAGTATCAATCTTATCAGTGTTTGTTAAAGACACAAAAGGAGGAAAAACGTATGCCTTTCTTATAATTAAATACTTTAAAGCAGCAAATTTCATATTATAGCCTCGTATATAAATGAAGTGTGTATCAGGCAACTGTTTTCGTGATTTTCATGGATTAAATTTTTAGATCAATCCAATCGATAAGTGTTCAATCACACTTATTTTATTATATTATCATTCTCTTACAGAAAGCTCTACATTTTATAGGATACAATTTTGACCTAGTAAATACTCAATTGATTCAAGACAGCTATAACATAACACCCACTACTACTCACGAGTCACGAGTCACCGAGTTTGTGTTTCTTGGAGGCACTACGAGTTCTGGACCCTGTTCCTTGTATTCTTCTTTGGTGTGTTACTAATTCCCCAAAATAAAAAATGTGAAATTTGTCTTTTTACTCAATTCTTAGAAATGAGCAGCTTTATACGCACACGTTGGATATTTAAGAAGTTATATATACGTTCTAAATTCTATAAGTATTACAATAATTTAGAATAAGTTCGATATAGCGCGTCCTGTCAAATTCGGAGAACTGAAGAGTACATGTGGCGGCCAATACATTTCTCGGAATAACTATAGCTACTAATAGTTACTTACTATAGCTAGCTATATATGATTGATGTGCAGAGTTAGCAAACCATGACTCTGCCATTAGAGCTATGTAATCGCTAAACAATCTTGAGATTTGAATACTGAATAGACAAAAAAGAAAATTATATTGTTATTAATCCAGTTTTTAATATTGTCTCCTTTCAAGTTTCAACTCTAAACTTAACAGTCAAATTTTATTTATTTTTTCAAAATACGTGAATTTGAAATTGTATTTAGCTTGGAGATGCCATTTGTCTTTTCTATTGATCAACAGCTAGCGAAGAAGAACGTTCATGTGTGCCATTATCCATATAGCCCAAGTTATAACCTGCAATTTAAGATTTATCAAATAATATAATGGCTGCAGACAAATCACGGGCCGCGAAAGTCTGGACTCGGGACAAGTAAAATATTGATTTAGCTATAGCTAGTTTTTGAGTTTTACATGCATTCTGCATGCTTATACATATATATATCGATGATCGAAGCGGTTTTATGTGAGCTATCGGCTGTATGTGTGCTCTAGGCTGCAAATATATTTTTAAATTTTGTATATGTGAAATTGGTTGAACCAAATTATGGATCAAAAATTAGAACTCTGTATTATTTAAACTTGAATGTATTAGTTTTGAGGTTACAGTTTACAAATATTTTCAAAATTATATAAGTACCATTTCAAGCGATATGGGTATGATTATCATTTGAAAATTGTTTATACTAGTGCCTTTGTTAAAGTGGTGAGCACTGAGCACCGTGTTGCACTTTCAAAAGTAGTTACATCCATGATCCCGCCAATATTGACTTTCACTCAGAAGAAGACTGTAATTATATATTTAGCTGAAACTTCAATTGCAATTTGCAGTGGACTTATTCAAATAATGTTTTGTATTGAATCTTTATTCTGTAAATTGTACGTGTATCTGGAAGTTGAAATACGTTGAGATTCTAAATATGAATATCCTCGTACTTTGATTTACAGATTATTCAGCTTAAGAATTTGACAGGCGACAATTAGTTACTATATTTACTGATAATTACATAATTCATATTCAAGATTATCAGGATTCTCAAAATGTTCTATGTGTTGACTATATTGCTTGATAACATTACATCTAAACCCATTAGTCTATTCAATCAATTTCACTACAATTTAAAAAGAATACTTTTTTTTTCCTTTTTGCCTTGTAAGCTATAATTCATTCTAATTTCAATTGAACACTCTACATGACATAGATATTTACATTAATTCTATTACTTCGATATAGTCACCTGACTCCTCATTCCCCATTTCTCTTTTCTGAAGTTCACTAGAGAAACTGTCATAACTCAAAAGTCTTGTTTCGAACTGTTAAAAGTGACACAAAAGAAACAGAATAACGTCATAATTTTAGATCAGATAATTCCAGAATCTTTCTTGAAGTCTTACAGTAATTATTTGCTTAATTAACTTTTTCCCTTTCCTTCGTAAAATACATTGATTCGATAAGTTATATTAACCTGTGTTTTATTATTGAAGGTTGATAGATCTGAATTACTTGACGTTTTAAAGTGAATCTACTTAATTGTTTTAAAGTTTGAGCTCTAACATCTTGAATCTTGATCATGATTTGATTTCTATTGTCGCTTCCTATTTTCCACACTGAAAAAAGTTCATGATCCGGAAAATAGGCTGCCCATTTTACGATAGTATGGTAAATAGGCATAAAAAAATGTCTTCCTATTTAGCGAACTGTGAAATTAGGCAGACATTGAAATTTACCTATTTGACGATCTCTGTAAATAGGAAAGGAAATGGTTTTGCCTATATAGCGATATTAGAGGAATGACAGCATAACGATATTTCATCTATTATAGTATAATTGAATACTGAAGAGAGATGCAAACTGACAGATGAATATCTATAGGTGGTTGTAAAACAGAGCTCCACCTATTAATATTGATTTACCACCAGAAAACTAATCTCCAGTCTAATTCTTAGTGATTTTTGTTGCTGTTACAAGCCTAGGCAGGGAATGAAATTATCTAGGCGGAGACTTAGGCGGAGGCGTAGGCAGACAGCAAAATGACAACCTTAGGAAAAAGAAAATTAATGTTCAAATAATCAACTAATTATATGATATAATTTGATCGTACTACAGTCTTTGGGCTGTTGATACTATACCTCTACATCCCATGAGTAATTTCAAGCTACATACCAATATTATCCCCCAAAATTGATCAAATATGTATAAGTAAAAAAAAAATTATCAATAGATTGAAAAGTATTTATTTTTTTCTCCTTTTAGGGATAATAGTACTTCAAATTTCTCATTCTTTCTTGAGCCAGATCTTTAGACTTGTTGAAGCGAAAACCGGTCTTAGAGAGTAGTTGGTTGCGCCCATTTTCATAACTTTTTGTATAGTTTAATTAATGATCTATTTGACTACCAAATGAGGTTAAAAAGTTATGAAATTCGTCCAATCTAAAAAAAAAAACACTACATGCTGTAACAATACAGTTGTTGAAGCGTTTGAGTCCTTTCTGGAATAATATGTTCTACCATCTACCATATCTGAGTATAACAATTATACTAAGTTTTTCTCAGTTAAATGCTAAACAGGTAAATAATATATGTAAACTATGCTAAATAGGAAACTTATTTTGTCTGCCTAAGTCTGCAGTTCGTTGAATAGGCAAATTATTTTGTCTACCTGTTTACAGAAGTCGTTGAATTATAGGAAGACAAATTTTGTCCGCCTATTTTTCATACTCGTTAAATAGGCATGCCATATTTCTGCCTATTTAATATGATCCTATTATAAATTATAATTTAAAATTAATTAATTGGTTCGACGGAAATTAATACTATATATATAAATAAGGCATGATGCGTTATTTATATAACAATATATTTATATATATTATATTATAGGTACGTTTTAATTAACGTGATATTCGAAAATTAATTAAAGAAATGATTTTTTTTTAATACTAATATTAATATTTGTCGAGAATTACATATCCGTCGGACTATCTGCGTCGGAACACTAAAAATCCACACTAGTAGTACACAGCAGCCTAGCTAGCTCATGTACTTGCTTAAATTGTCATTACAACTGCATATATAATTATCAGTACGTTATTATATGCCAGTACTATATAAATTTATAACCTCGTATAGTTTTGAACCCACCGGCCTAATTCTAAAGAGCTTCCTGATAACGTAGAAGGAGGCATGACAAAAGTTACTGAATATCGGGAAGTCGGAGATGCGTAAATGTGAGTCTTCTCTTGGAATTAAGTCAGAATTGGGATGAAAGAAATGAATTTCTGTCTTCAAATCAAAACACAGAATTGAGACTCTGGCTAATTAAACTTCAATTGCTCGAAGTATTGATCAAGTGACAAATCGCAATTCAGCTCATCTTTTTCAATTCAATTTCAAACTCACTGAATTCATTACCCAAAATTTAAAGATATTTTTAGTCACTGCTGCATTTGGATCAAAATCAGCAATTGTTTGAAACCCCTTGTCTATTAAATTATAAAATCATTTAATTCATTTCAATTCGTTCTATAAAATCAACTTAGAGAATCACTTTCAAAATGTTCTCAAGCAGAAGAAAAAGTCGTGAACCATCCATGGGTCCATTACCTGGAAATGTACGTACTCTGATACCTTTGCTTCTCTTCACATATAAAATACTAACAAAAATTTCCAGCAATCAACAAACGTTGATAAAAATGCACTGGCTGCTGCTAGTGCAATTGGTAATGCTTTAAAGACAGGTACTCCGATCCCAAGATCAAATAGTTTCCAAAGAAATGGAAGTTTACAACTCTCTTCATTCAGAGGTAGTGTTAACAGATCAAATAGTTTCTTAGGTTTACAAACAAATCCAAGTTTCCAATTTGATTCCAAGTCACAACAACAACAAAGAGCCCCAGTCCAAAGATCACAATCATTAGCTGGCTCTAAGCCAAAAGCGTATAAACCTCACACAAGACCCGGTTCTCAATCAAAACCGCGTACGATTAAGAAACATGTCCCTGGTCCTCATGGTTTAATCACCATTGAAGTTCCAATTGAAGAAGAAGAAGAAAGAATCAGAAAAGCACAAAGGTCATTTACAAGACTTACAAGAAGACCTCAAGTTGTTGAATCTTCAAGTATAAGGTCATTGAACTCAAATTCATCTATTAAGAGAACAGTTATTGTTGAGCATTTAACTAATGTCCAAGAAGATTTCCCATTAGACTTTGATAGTTCCAATGTACCAAAACCATACTTTGAAGAAAGAAATCATGAGCTTCAATCAATCACTGAAGAATCTTCAGAACCTGAAACTATTATTGAAAAGGACATTATTACACCAAAAATTGACACAATTAAACAAATTCAAGAAGATTTCCATACACCAAGTGAATCTTTAAGTGAAGTTGAGTTTACAGAACCAGAAATTATTGTTGAAGAACCAACAGCTGAAGAACCAAAAGTTGAAGAGCCAAAAGTTGAGAAACCAGAAGAAACTGAAGAAATCAATAAAGACAAAATTATTCCAACTATTTTAGTTGTCCCAACTATTGAAGACCCTAATAATAACCTAAATGAAGATGAAGAATCAATAATTGAAACTCCAACTGAACTGACCAAAGATATCAAAGAATTCGAGGAAACAAACGAAGAAGAAAGTGAAGCACCATCCACTGCAAAGTCTAACGAATCTTCAAATGGTGGAGTCTCATCTTTCACTGAACCTGATTCTGAAATTGATAACGAAGTTAATCTTTACAATGGTGCTTCGATGGCTCAACAATTACGTCCAACAATTTTCAATCCTCAAGATGCAACTGACCAAACTAATAAAGTTGAATCAAAAGTTCAGGATACACCAGAATCAAAAAGTGCTCAAAGTAGTGTATACTCATCTGAACTAAAATCTGAAGAGGAAATACCTGTTAGATCAGCAAAGAGAGATACTTTATTGAAACCGGCTTTGAAGAATAAATCTAATATTAGTGTTAATCTTAATGATCAAGCAAACCCAGCCAGTGCAGCTTACTTATCTTTAACCACAGCTGAAAATACCAGACTGAATGCATTATCAGCAAAACCATCAAAAGTTACCACTCAAAATAATCTTAGAAATTCAATTAAACAAGAACAAAACGGTACAAGGTTCCCAACTCAATCTTTAAGACAACAACCACAACAAACTCAACGAAATCAAAGACCTCAATCTGTTCAAGTTTCAAGAACACAAAGTCAAATCAACCAAAAAAGACCACAGTCACAAGTTGAAACACCACCACCTACAAGTCAAAATTTTTATAAAGCAAAACCTCAAGGAGCGAATAAAAACATTTCTCACTCAGCCTCAAACGTTGCTGCTGTTAATGCAACTTTGAGAAAAGATCAGCCTGCTCCACCACCTCAATTAACTAAAAAATCTAGTTTTGAAAAAGCCCGTACGGTTGAAAATAATGCAGCTTTTAAAAGAATGTCTTTAAGAGATCCATCAGTTAACGAGAATTACTCATCACTTAAACAAGAATCAAACCTTGGTTATTATAGAAATCAAGCTACTAATCCAAGAATAAGTCAACAACAATATCAACAACAATCCCAACAACAACAACAACCACAATTAAATCCACAAACTCATAAAAAACCTTTATCAGGAGGATATAAATCAAGATTTGATGATTCAGATTCAGATTCAGAGATTGGAGGTAATGGAAATGGTGGTTCATCGCAACCATTTAATCCACCTCCTTCAACTAATCAAACTTTAAGAAAACCAAGATCTCAATTCACTTTAAGAAGTTCAAGTGTTTCAACTGTTCCTGTCCCATCACCACAAAAATCATTACCTGAAACACAAACATCAAGATTTTTCAGTGAATCTGATCATCATATTAAATCTTCTTCAACTCCTGTTAAAGATAAGAAAAAAAGTGGATTTGGTGGTAGATTAAAGAAACTTTTCGGTAGATCCAGTAAAGATTAAGAATGATATATATATCTCATTCAATTATATACATGTGTACTTTATTATATTAAAAGAATAAACTTCATCTAGTGTTTATTCAACCAGTGTTTTTATGTTTTTATGCCGATTAAAAAGTTAAACTACTCAAATTTGTAAATAAACTATTCTTTATATTTAAAGAAATTTATCATAAATATTCATATCACATACTATAATATCTCTTTAACTTTCAAACTCTATTAATTCACCATCTTTATGTTTCTTTTGATCTTCTAAATGTAATAACTTCAAATCATTAGAAAGTTGAGCTTGTTTATCCTCACTTGCCAATGGGATCACTTCCCCTAACACAGCAACTTCAGCACCATCTAATAAATCACCATAATCTGCAGTTGTTGAAGATTGTGGGCCAAAATCATCCTCTTCTTCATCCTCTTGAGATTCATCCCCTGTTTTAGTTTGATGTTTACTATTTTGATGATCTGACCCATTTGTTGTGGAGTCAATACGACGACGAACTTGTGTAGCGACTCTTCTACCATCAGCTAATAAACCATCAAACATATCCCTTAAGATATTACCATTGTTTGTAATTTTTGGTTTTTTATCTAAATGAATTGAATCTGATAAAGTTTTTGAAAATAATAATTCATATGATTCATCTGCTAATATAACCATTCTAAAAGTTGGTAAATTTAAAACTAATGGATGATTTGGATCTAATGCAGCATTAGCTTTTAATGTAACTGAATTTTTAGATTCACCAAGATCAATTAATTGTGGGGTTTCAACAGGTTGAGCATATTCAAAGGCTCTTTGAATAAACCCACTTGCAGCCGATAGATAACGTTCACCTTGTTCTCTTTGAAATTGTTCTTTATCAATAGGGACTTGATCAGGAAGGATAATTTCATCACCACCTTCAATTTTTTGCTTTTCAATAATCATGTCTGCAATGTAGGATTCAATTGATTTTTGAGTGATTTCATCTAAAGTTAAACCATCTTGAAGTGGTTTAGTAATATATAATAAACCTTCAGATAAATGTAAAATACCTTCTCTATCAACTTCACCTTTATTTTCAACATCATAAATACTGAAAAAACTTGAAACTGATTCTAATAAATTCGTGTTTACTAACTTATCTAATCCAACAACAATATTAGCTAAAGTTAAGGAAGATCTATTTTCAGTATCCCAATTTTTAAATAATCTATGGATGAAATCATTTGGATCAGTAACTAAATCATCTTTTAAATTAACCCAATCACAAAATCCAGATAAGAATACTTTGAATACTTCAAAATCCATAGTGGAAGAGCCAATCCCAAGATCAGATCTTTGTGATTGAATACTTTCATAAAATCTATCATAAATGTTGGATAAATGATCTTGAGGAATGTTATGAGTTTTTGGTAAACTTCTAATTTGTGATCTTTTCAAAAAAGTTTCTATATTTTGTGTAATTTCTTCTTTATATTTAGCACGTTCTTTATTGATTAGATCTTCAGTTATATTTGAGAATTCTTTAAATGAAACAATCAATAGTTCTTGAAATTTAGTTAATTGTCTAAATTTTGGATCTGATGAATTTGGATGAGCTGAATCATCTAATCTATTAAAATAATCTTTCAAAACTGAAATAAATGTACCATCATCATCAATTTCTAGCAACTCTTCACCATTAATCCTTAGAATAGCTAAAGCAACTTGAAATAAAGTCTTTGGTCCATGTAAAAAGAAGATATCCATGATTCTAAAAGCAAAGACCAAAGGCATTGAAGATAAAAATAATGATAAAAACCAAGGTAGTGAAACAACAGATAATTGAATATCATTTTTAACAATATGTTGCCATAAAATAGGCATTGTTTTTTCAACCAATGATTCAAAGACTTTTTGATCTAATAAAGTCCCATACATTGTTGTTGAATAATAACTAGGAACATACTTTTCACATAATAAAGATAACGTCCAAAATGCTTGTTCTTCAGTTTGGAAAATTAATAAAGCAGCTGCAACGATATTCATAGCTTGACAATAACCTAATTCAGGATTCTTCCAAGAATATGCTGTTAAAACTCTTCTTAATCTACCAATACCTTCTGGAGATTGATATGCGGGATATTCAGGTAAAGAACGATTTAAATCCTTCTCTATTTCTTCAATTGCTTGTGATTTTTTATCTTTATTATCATCTAACATCTTTTGATATGTACCCAATTCTTTAAATCTTAAAAACATTGCACCTGTAGTTAGTTCCCAAATTTCACCTCTTAATCTATTTGGAAGACCAACTCTTAATAACTTATAAAACATCTTTTGGCGTGAAAGGGTTAAATTTCTACCATTATGTCTAAAATAATCATACCATAGTCTTAATTTAGATTTATCTTTTAACTTTCTAACATCTCCAGGATATTTGAAGATTTGACCTAATCCACCTTCAGGGGTCTTAAAAGATTCCTTTTCTGCACCTGGTTCATTCTTTTTAATGATAAATTCTGAATATAATGAATCTAAGAAAGGTTGTAATTTTTTAGTATTTGGTATATTATTTCTTAATTGAATTTTCAATTTATGGGAGAAGTCCTCTGATCTTGACCGTATACCAATGAATTGAATCAATAATTTGATACCAGAGTGTAAGTGAATTGATAAAGCAAAGACATACGCCTTGGATGGGATTCTTTCAACCTTTTTAATTGTTGATAAGTTCAATACTAAAGAACAACTCCTTATATCAAAACTGTCTCTAAACACCAAAAAATGTTGAGTTAGGTATAATTTTCCAGAGAAAACAGTATTTGAAAAACCCTGAGCAGTTTTCTCATTCAAAGTAGACACAATTAAAACTTCAACTGAGATTTCATCTATAATTGTTTCTTCTTCAGGTAATTTGAATTCCTGTGTAAATAATTCATCTTTTGAAGGTTTTTTAGCAGCTGATCTGTCAAAAATGTTGATTGAAGAAGCTCTTTCTCTGATGGCATTGAAGAACGACATTATGAGCAGCCAATTGGAACAATTGATCGGTTTGGAAGTTCCTTTACTTTATTTAATTCAAAATACAACTTTTTGCTTTTTTATGTCCGTAATCTCATCTTCAGTCTATAATGGAATTTCTTGATTACCCAATCGGGAAATCCCAGAGGCCTACAGTCATTAATAATGCGATTTCTATATTCTGATATTTGAAGAGTTCGCCTCTATTTCACTGAGAAGCTCTGCCATGTTTTCAAATTCCGAGCAGGGGTAGGAAGCACTGACTAGAAGTTTCATTGTTTGTAAATAATGTTCCAAGAACATATCATTATAATGACCTAGATTAATACCTTCAGCCCAACCATTAGCAAGAGGATAAAAAAATTTATGTGCAATCTTTGAGAAATTATTCGGTTTGGTCTTTGGTTTGGTCTTTGTTAGTTTAGATGACATTCTAACGACATTACCCTGTTGAATGACCTTTTCATCTTTATCATCTTTAATTTCTTCAAATCTTGGTTGTTTCACTTCTTCAACTAGCTTACGTCTCGAATCAAGTTGTTTTGTAGGGAATTCTGAAGTTGGTTTTTCAATATATGCATCATCAATACCTCTTAATTCTCTTGCTGATAATGAAATAGAACTTAAAATAATCATTCTTTGTTGTAAAGAGTAATCACCAGTGAATAATAATTTCATGACTTGGGTAATTATATTTGGATTAGTGACAATAACACTAACAATTGCATTAAGTTTCAACTCTTCAAATTTTGATTCATTAAATTGATTTACTAAACCAACTAGTAAACTTATTAACTCTTCTGAATAGAATTCAATTTCAAGTTTGAAAGTGGCCTTTTGTCTGACTAATTTAATTGTAATAGATAACAATTTAGTCAAACTTCTAGTTTTATCACTATTAAATCTAACGATCAAATCTTTCAAGAAAACCGGATCTGATTCCTCATCAGAGTTATAACCATCATCTTCATCTTCATCATTACTATCATCATCACTATCATTCATAACTGACACTTTTTTATTAGAGATTGATAAATTATTCAAACCAGAGACTAATGTCAATTGAGTGAAATCAATCTCTCTTTTCAAATTAATTGGTTTCAATTTAGGTATTTCAACTTCTTCATCAATTTGAATTTTGATTTCATTGTTAGTTACGACTTTAGCGACCATCATTGCAAGATCTCTTTTTCTTAAATCATTAACGCCTAATCTTGAAGTTATTGAATTCAAAAACACACGATCAGTTGAGATTGTTTTCAGTTGTTCTTTATTTAAGTAATTTAGTAAAATGAGAAGTTCCTTAGTTAAATATTCTTGATTATTTTCATCGATATCTTTGATATATTGCTCATCACCCCAAAGTTGAAGTAAATTCATAAAAACATCTAAATGATTTTTGAAATTATATGAAATAGCTTGTTGAAGTTCAACGTTTGAAACTGCTGAAAGATAGTTTCCTACTTGGAGTTCTAGATCTTGGAAATTCAAATCATGAATCAAAACAACAACAGTTTCTAAATTTTTAACATTTGTTAAAGTCTCTAAGTATGGAAAGAAATTTTTGATAAAGAATTGTTTCTTCTGTAAATTATTCATATTATTAACCACATTTTGAAGATATTTGAAATAACCAACCGTTAAGAATTCTTGAAATAACATGAGTTTTGACTGAATTGGATGAATTGATAAATATGAAATGAGAAACTCTGCAATAAAATTATCTGATTTATAAATTTTACAACATTCAATTAACTGTTTAATTAATAATGATAAATATCTATCAAGCTCAAACTTCCCTTCAAATGAATTGAATATTTTACTTCCAAAAAACAACGATTTAACTTGATTTAGTTCCATTCTATTACCATTTGTGAAATCAATTACATTTTTCAATAATGTTGAATCAATTAATAAATCCTTCATTAATTTCAAATAGATTTCATTCTTTGATAATTTGTACTGATTGATCAAGTTCGAGATCCCGACACAACGATGGAACACTCTCCTTACTTGTGATTGTAATGGTTTTTTTAGACTTGAATAAACTGGTAAAATATGTTGAATGTAGACGTTAATGTATTGTAATTGAGTTTTCAAATCATGTTTCTGTGATAGCAATTGAGTTGTGATTGATTGGATTTGGTACACTGAGGGATGATTAGACAAGATCGTTATATTTGCAACATCCTGCGACATTTGAGTATGAAAGTAAATGAATCACACAATTCAAAATAAAATATTTCAGTTTAAAGTGAAATTATAAAAAAAATTAATTATTACCAAAAAATTAAATCTCCCGGGGGCGAGTCGAACGCCCGATCTCAAGATAACTTTGTGTTTAAACATTACAGTCTTGCGCCTTAAACCAACTTGGCGACCGAGAGGAATTGGATGGTGAAAATTGCACCCTTAAACCTATATTGTGTAAAAATTTTCAGAATCACTAAAAACGCAGATTTCCAGATAATTAAGCCTTTAATGAAACAGAAGAGTATATTGAGCTCATTTGGCACCACCTATGTATAGTATTATCTAAAATAAATGAGAAAAAGTCTATGGGAAACTTTTCAATTTTTCAATTTATGTTTTTTTTTTCAATTCTCAATTCTACAACAAACATTTGCAAACTCAATTGAATGAAAGTGAAGCGGATCAACCAAAGAGTGCAAACATTATGTTTCACAGGAATTAGAGACTATAATGAATATATAATCTTCAACTTATTACACAATTTCGTTATCAATACAATATTAAATTAAAACATTAAATCAAAAAACATCAAACATTAAATTCATAAACAATCATTCCTATAAAATGTAAAACCAAAATATTCAAAAGTTTCTAAACTTTCAAGATTAACAAAAAATGGTTTAATTTCATCTTTAAATAAATATTTAAACTCATCATTAAATAAATTGATCTCAAATGAATCATTTGAATTGATCTCAAATCTATTAATGTTATAATCATCAACACGACAATTAGAATTAAAGAATTCAACTAATTTTTTAAATAATCCAAAATGAAAATCATCAATAAGGTTAAAATTATTAAATTTATTAAATTTCTTGAAAATTTTAATATTTATCAATTTTCTAATAATTTTGAAAATTTCAATCTTATTTATATATTTTAGATGTTTGATTTGAGAATCTTTGGCGAAAATTGTCAAATAATCCTTCAATTTAATCAATTTGGATGTGTTATAGATGTTTAGATTAATTAAACTTTGTGAATTATTATTTAGAAATTCTTTGAATTTATTCATTGTTTCCATTTCAAAATTTCTTAAATTTTCTTTAATTTCAGTTGGGATTTCATAATTGATATTCATTTCATCATTTATCAAATCATCAATCAATTTCCTATATCCATTAGTTTCAATTGAATAATTCAAACAATTTAAATTAAATGTGAAACTTTGTAAATTATTAACGTTTTTGAAAAATGGATTATTATGATCTAATGTAGAATGGCCATCTTGACAAATGACATAACAGTTGTTATAATTAAACTCAATCAAATTCAGATTGTCTATGAATTCATTCAATGTATTTAATTGTTCTCCATTGAAAGTTAGATTATTTAGATTTAATTTCTTCAATTTATTGAATTTAATTTCATCAATTAATTTCATCAATATTAATGAATAGTATGTTTGATCATTATATCCAAAATTATAATTACTAATTGCATTCTCATGAAATTCAACATTTCCTAGAACTGGAGTCAATAATTCATCTTCATTCAGTTCATCATCATCAGATTCACTTTCTTCAACTGATTCCAAATCAGATCCATCTTCGAATGATTCCAAATCAACGACTTCAGTTCTTTTAACTTTCTTACCATTCGTTAACTGTGAAACAGTTTTATAAAATTTAAATAAACTCTCACCAGTTTGGAATCCTTTTAGAAAACTTGACTTTAAACTGACATCTCCATCTATTGAAGAATGTCTTAAAAAATATTCAAAATCTCTGTCTAATTTCCCAAAATTGCCGTTTAGTTCTAATTCAACTAAGGTGTTGTTAATACCATTGAAATCCAACATATATCCCACAATATCTAGCATGATTGGTTCAATATTAGATTTATGATCTAAATTCAACGTCAATTTCTGTAATTTTGGAAAATGGAACATTTTTGAGATTGAACCGTTAAAATCAGCGATTCCATTACTTTGTTCATCATCTAAATTGATTGAAATTTCCACAAGATTCAACTTGATGTCATTAGATATCAATATCAATTTTTCGATTGGTAATTTTGGAAATATGAACTTCTTTAAATTGGTGAATCCATTGATCACAATCTCCCAGCATTGTCTCAATGTCAATAGACGATTCAAATCTCCAGAGCTCAAATGTTTGTATTTATCTATTTTATTTCCATGGTCCAAATAATTATAACTTGATAATTCCTCAACGTATCTGAAAATACAACATTCTCTGTTCGAATGAAGATACTTGAAGAACTTGGTGATGCTCTCCCACGAGGACAGCAGCGTGAACTTCTTCTGCTTGCTCAATTCATAGAAGTACGTGTCCTGGTACTTTTCACAGATGAGAATCTTCCTGTATAATCTCTTTCTGGCACATTCCAGAAACGCTTTTGACACCAGCAAAAGCGACAGTGCATCCTTCTGCTCTAGCACTCCAGCAACAACATCCAGTACGCCCGAGGGCAACGACTCCAGGCTCAGCTGAGGGTCCAACTTCTGTCTTTTAGCATCTCCACCAAATAATTGTGGCATTATTTGAAGGCTTTTCGGGAGTAAAACTGGAAAAAAAATGAAAATTTTTTGTGTTTTTATCTTTTGATTATTAATAAGTATTAAGTGGGTATTATTAATGGGTCTTTTATCGTTGGGAACTCCCTTGCCATGGGAGGAGTCACGCCAGCACGCTGAACATGTGAGAGACCAGGGACTCATACAGCTCCAGAACTGCTTCAAGGCTGCTTTTGGACGCAGCAACGACCCTTATCTTTGGGGTGATGAGGTCGAGTACACTCTGGTTAAATTCGACGATGTTGGTAAAACTACAAAGATCTCAATCGATAAGGACTCAATTTTAGATGACTTGAATGAAGAGGGCGAACTTTTCCAATTGGCTCAGGAAAATGACGTTAATTTCCATCCAGAATATGGTAGATTTATGTTGGAAGCCACTCCAAATAGACCATATAATGGTGAATCATTGGATCAATATCTTTATGTTGAAAGAAATATGATCAAAAGAAGAATTGTCGCTGAAAGGGCATTGAATGATGACTCTATTGTCCCGATCACAATCACAGCATATCCATTATTGGGAGTCAATAATTTCACAAGTCCAAGTTCTAAACCAAATGGTGATGCTTCAAGATCTTTATTCTTACCTGATGAAATCATCAATCGTCACGTACGGTTCCCAACGTTGACTGCTAATATTAGAAAGAGACGTGGTGAAAAAGTCGCTATCAATATCCCAATGTTTAAAGATGTTAATACTCCAACTTTAGATGATTCAATTCCTAATGATAGACGTTTATTTGATGAAGATGAGGAAGCTTCACTAGGTGCTTCAATTCCAAATCATATCTATATGGATTCAATGGGTTTTGGAATGGGCAATTCATGCTTACAAATCACTGTTCAAGCCCCAGATATTGCAAAAGCTCGTTATTTATATGATTCTTGGGTTAATTTCGCTCCTATCTTCTTAAGTTTAACATCTGCTTCCCCAGTTTTTAAAGGTTGGTTAAGTGATCAAGATGTTAGATGGAATGTCATTAGTGGTTCTGTTGATGATAGAACTCCATTTGAAAGAGATGTTGAGCCATTAAGACCAAATAGTGAATTTGGTGGGATTTTAAATAAAGAAAAAGCTCAAAAAATTCCTAAATCAAGATATGATTCAGTTGATCAATACCTTGGAGATATAATAACAACACCATCAGATCCAAAATATAGATTTTTCAAACCTGAATTAAATGATTTAAAACCAGTTCTAAATGAAAAAGTTCTAAAACAATTGAATTCAAATCCATTATTTGATACTCCATTATCTTCCCATTTTGCACATTTATACATAAGAGATCCAATTGTTATCTTCAATGAACGGATCAATCAATGTAATGAATCAGAAACAGACCATTTTGAAAACATTCAATCAACAAATTGGCAAACTTTACGTTTTAAACCACCAACTCAAGCTGCAATTCCAAGTAATAAAACTGTCCCTGGTTGGAGAGTTGAATTTCGTCCAATGGAAATTCAAATTACTGATTTTGAAAATGCTGCATTTTCAGTACTTATTGCTTTATTAGGTCAAGCTTTATTACATAATAGTGAATCAATCAATTTATATATTCCAATTTCTAAGATTGAAGAAAATATGAAATTTGCACATGAAAGAAATTCAACACTAGATTCAAAATTCCATTTTGCTAAAAATCATACAGTTGAATCACAAAATGAAACTGTTCAATTATCAATAAATGAAATCATTAATGGTGATATTACAAATAAGACAACATTTCCAGGTTTAATTAAATTCATTAAAGATTTCTTGAAGGAAAAATATGATATAACATTAACTAAAGATGGAGAATATTCCAGAATTTATTATTATTTTGAATTGATTTCAAGGAGAGCAAATGGTGAGATTCCAACATGTGCTAAATTTATTCGTGATTTTATTTTAAATCATGGTGAGTATCATAAAGATTCTAAAATTAATGAATTAATAAATTATGAATTATTACAAAATTTTAAAAACATAACTAATTATTCAAATTTAATTGAATTAACTGAATTTTTTGGGGTTGAAATCGCTGAATATCTATACAATCATAAAAATGATGATTCAACTAGTATTAATGGGATAACTAATGGCAAGACTAATGGTCATGTTATTTAGATAGATATTTTTATAAATAACAAAATAATAAAACAATAAATAATAGAAATAATGATATAATGATATAATGATATTGTGATGTTACAGATATAGAGAACTCAACTCTTAAATAAATGATTTTGTTTTTGTTTTTCATTTATTGATTGATTTATTTATTTATTTATTTGATTTCATAATACTGAGTTTATTGAATCATTTTTTTTATACTTTATAGATTTAATACACATAATGCATAGAATAGAATAGAATTACAATGATTCGTCCTTAAAAGTTAGAGATATATGATTTATTAATTTATTATGGTTCTCTTTCTTAAATCTCAAGTTCAGATCCAGTTCAAGAGATATATTTGAAAACACTACATTTCTAATTTTTTTTAATTAAAATCAATCCGTTGAGGAATGATTCATTCTAATATGTATATAATTTAAAGACACACTCTAAAAACATGTAACATGTATAAATAGCAAAAATCTTTGAAAAAGTAAGTTAAAAAGAGGATTTTTCATAACAATAATTCATTAAAAACATTATTATTTTTAAAACATCAGTTGATGATTGATTAAAAATATACTATAAAAACAGAAATCAAAGAGATCTAATATCTGTAATGGTCTGGTTTGTATGGACCTTGAGCTGGAACACCTAGATATTCGGATTGAACATCTGATAAAACGGTTAACTTAACACCTAATTTCTTTAAATGGAATCTAGCAACGGCTTCATCTAAAACTTTTGGTAAAACGTAAACTTGACCTTTTTCAAATGAACCAGTGTTGGAGAACTCTGTATGTTTAGCTTTGAAATCAGCATCATTAGCTTTGAATAAAGCAATTTGAGCTAAGACTTGGTTAGAGAATGAACAAGACATAACGAATGATGAATGACCAGTGGCACAACCTAAGTTAACTAATCTACCTTCAGCTAATAAGATGACGTGTCTACCGTTAGCCATGGTGAAACGATCAACTTGTGGTTTAATTTCAACGTGTTCAACAGCGTTGGCTTTTAACCAAGCAACATCAATTTCAATATCAAAATGACCAATGTTTGAAACAATAGCATCTTCTGGCATTTGTTCGAAATGAGTTTTAGTGATAATATCTCTACAACCAGTGGTTGTAACGAAGATTTGACCAATTGAAGCAACTTCTTCTAATGGAGCAACTTGATAACCTTCAACAGCAGCTTGTAAAGCGTTAATTGGATCAATTTCAGAAACAATAACTCTGGCACCCATACCTCTTAAAGCCATGGCACAACCTTTACCAACATCACCAAAACCGGCGACAACAGCAACTTTACCAGCTAACATAACATCAGTGGCTCTTTTAATACCATCAATTAAAGATTCTCTACAACCGTATAAGTTATCGAATTTAGATTTGGTGACTGAATCGTTAACGTTAATGGCTGGAACTTTTAAAACGGCATCTTTAACCATTTTGTATAAATGATGAACACCAGTAGTAGTTTCTTCAGATAAACCATAACAGTCTTCTAAGAATTCTGGGTATTTTTCATGGACTAAAGAGGTTAAATCACCACCATCATCTAAGATTAAGTTTAATTTTTTGTTATCTTTGAAAGCAAATAATTGTTGTTCAATACACCATAAGTATTCTTCTTCAGTTTCACCTTTCCAAGCGAAAACTGGAACACCAGCAGCAGCAATGGCAGCAGCAGCATGATCTTGGGTAGAGAAGATGTTACATGATGACCAAGTAACTTCAGCACCTAAAGCAACTAAGGTTTCGATTAAAACGGCAGTTTGGATGGTCATGTGTAAACAACCAGCGATTCTAGCACCTTTTAATGGTTTTTCTTCACCATATTGTTCTCTGATGGCCATTAAACCTGGCATTTCATTTTCAGATAATTCGATATCTTTTCTACCGAAGGCAGCTAAGGAGATATCAGCGACTTTGTAGTTAACAGCTGGAGCAGACATTGTGATTAAAAGTTTTTAAGATTTAAAACAAAGAATTGGAAAAATCTGAAAAAGAATAAAATTTTTTGGAAATCATCGATATTTAAATGAAAATTTTTTTCACGTGCAAAAAATAAAATTTCCATGTGAAAACGAAAAGAAACGAGGATCTGAACGAGCTAAACGATCTAAACGAGATCGGTTGGGGGCGCATAGATTACGTAAGGTAAGGGCCATCAAGGGCCATATTGCCATATTACCTACCATGACAACTAGTAGTAGGTACAACACTATGTTGTTTGGTTGCTGCTAGTGTGAATACTACCTTCATACTGATAGAGTAATAGAGTTAATACCTGAAGGCTGGTACTAGACTTTGATTACTTGAATCTCAATCTACAACACAAATAACAAAATAAATCAATTAATATACAGCAATATGTCACACATTATTATTATCACCAATCTCTACCTTTAACATTCTTTAATTCTTCCATACTCATAACTTGACCAGTTGTGAAGTAACCAGCATTAATCTTTGCATCAATTTCAACTCTTGAATCTTCTGGAATCAACTCATCTGGAATTGGAATTCTTTCCACTATTGGGATACCTTGCTCTACTATAGCATCATATTTCATATTTGACATTGATAACATTTTATCAATTTTAGTAACACCTAACCAATGTAAAACGTCTGGCATTAATTGTTGAAATCTCATATCTCTAACACCTGCAATACATTCAGTTCTATGGAAATATTCATCAGCTGTATCACCACCTCTCTTTCTTGCATTATAAACTAAATATTTAGTGACTTCACCTAATGCTCTACCTTCTTTTCTAAAATAAACAATTATACCAGAACCACCATTTTGAGCTTCTTTAACAGCTTCTTCAATACCAAATGTTAAATATGGACGACATGTACAAATATCACTACCAAAGACATCTGAGCCATTACATTCATCATGAATTCTTAATGCTATTTTTTTATCTGGATTTGAAATTAATTTTGGATCACCAAAGATATAGACTGTTAACCCACCAATTGGAGGCAAGAATGTCTTTAAATCAGGTCTTGTTATTAGTTCAGGATACATCCCATTAGTGTCTTTGAATAGAGATCTTCTTAATTCAACTTCAGTAATACCAAATCTTTTAGCAACACCAGGTAAATACCAAACTGGTTCAACAGCGATTTTAGAAACGTTTAAATCACCATTTGAATTAATAACAATATCACCATCAACTTTCAGTCTACCTTTATCAATAGCGTCTTTCATTTCAAATAGTTGCATATGGGCTTTAGTGATTGAAATAGTTGGTCTAATTTCCACTTCTTCATCGATTGAAATTTCATTATATAACCAAGGAGTTAAATGACCAAAAGGATCCATTGAAACGATTTTTTCAGCATCTGACCATTGTGGGTTTTCAGGAACTTCAAAAACAGGTTGGGTATTAGTGTAATCAGCAACATGATTTGGATCTAATTGTTTTGAACCGATGGCTAAAGCATGATAAATTGAGTAAGAACCAGAATGAGCACCGATTGAATTATGTTTTTGTAAACCTTTGTTTTGTTTAGATGGAACAATTGGACCTCTGACTAGTGGATCCTTTTCACCCCAATTCAAGGCCAATGGAGCCATTTGCGGATCTTCAGTGTATGTTGTCAACACGATATCTTTTTGTAATTTATTGATGTTGTTTGTTAGTTTTAGTTCATGGTGAGAACATTGATGGATAGTTTCTTGTTTTTGCACGACAGCGGCTGGAGTCATTGTGAAGTGTGATAAAGTATTATACGATAATAATATAACAATAAACTAACGGTAACAATAAAGAGGGAATTCTTCCCACTTTAAATACTTTTTGTGGTTGTGTCAAACTCGATTGTTATCACCGGTGGGGATAAACATTATTTTTATCGCCCACGGAGTTAATAAATATATAGAGAGGGACATAATAAAGATAAGATGAGCGATGAGCCATGTGGTGCTTCTCGAGACTTCTCGACTACTCCGATCTACTTACATAACAACTAAACCACACACTTAATATATTCAATACATCTACTCAATCTCTCCATTTTCATACGACTCTTTAACCACTTCAAATGCTTTTAATAATTTCCCTCTTGCTCCTAATGCAGTGACACCTTTTTCTTCTAATTGTTTATCATTTAAATAAATCAATTCCTTCCATGGAATATCTTGTAATGCACCGGTATATTTATGTAATCTTAAAGATTTCAACCATGCTGAAATATCATTCAATAGTTTCAAATTTGTTAATTGTTTAGGATTGATCGTTGGTGATTTCAAATTATTGTTATTGTTAAGATTGTTTATATTCTTAATTGGAGTTCTGTATTCATTTTCTTGGTTTTGTAACTTATTAGCTGAATTAATTGATGCTAATCTTGATAATGGTTCAATTTCATTTTTGAATTGAGGTGATTTATTTACATTACTGACATTATTAGAATTATTATTAACACTTAAATTTGAATCATAATATCTTTGAAATGGAGGAACAGAAGTTGAATTTCTAATGTTTGAATCTTCATTGATATAATTGTTATAGTTGATTGTTCTACCTCTATCCTCATGATTGCTTCTTTTCTTATTAGAATCCAATTGAGCTCTTGAATTAATTGTAGATAGGGCAGATAATTTCAAATTATTTGCATTGTTGAAATCATTGTAATTCAATGTCGTTTGAGTCAATTGTTGTGCTAGATTAGTGATATCAATTGAGCTGTTATTATTATTATTATTATTATTATTATTATTATTATTATTATTATTTTGTTGTTGTGATTCATTATCAAATCTATTAGAGGACCTGCTCTTTAATGGAGTTTGAATTAAATTAGATTGTTGATTTCTTAATAATCTTGAATGATATGGATCTGCTGATCTTGGTCTTGTGAAATCTTGTAACAAATTATTAGTTCTATCGAAATTAACAAAACTAGGTGTTGAAACTCGTTGTTGATTATTTAAATTAATTGAGCCATTCAACACGGAGTCTAAATTCACTGGTTCAATACTGTCCATATTATAAACAGGTTGAGGTGACACAATCTTGGTGGCTTGATCAAATGAATTAACACCATTATTGCTATTATTCATTGGATTAACAATACCGTTATCTAGATTCAATTTAATGTATTGAATTATATCCTGAGGTAAATTAATCAATAAATTATCAACAACGACACGATGTTGACTTGAATTCAACGTATTGATCCATGAAATGAAATTAGAAACATTATTCTTGAAACTAATTGAATCTATTTCCATTGGACTTAATGGTCTTTCTGGAACATTATTGAAATTTGATTGAATGATATCATTATTCAGAGTATTATCGATTGAATTCAACTGATTATATGAACCTTGTGCACTAAACGGTCTAAATGCATCGAATGGCTGATGATTCAAATTGATACTATTATTTAAATCTTGTGCACTTAAAGGTCTTGTTAAATTGTTATTATTATTATTGCTATTATTACTATTGAACGCCCCACTGTACGGATTATCAGTTGAGTTTAACAAAGGGGAAATCGGATTGATTGGACCTTCATTGAAGTATCTTGAGCCTGGAGGTGATAACAACACGTTATTGTTGTTGTTATTGGTGGTATTAATGTTATGATGCTCGGGTGGACTTGATAAATTTGAATTATTGATACCGTTTATAAAAGATTCATCTAGTTGGGATTCCATTATAGTGACATATAAATGAATTTATGAGCGAAAAGATTATGAAATGAACTGAAATTGGATTGGATTGGATAAGGGTGTTGTTATTTGCTATGATGCTTGAATATATTGTTATATTCGGGGACGGGGATTATGTAATATTGAATGAGCAACGGAACACCTTAAATCGCAAGAGACTGTTGATGGATTTGCTGGATGTCTGGCACAAAAGACTAGTCAACCAATTGAGTGATTTGAATCTGTAAGAGTTTCCTTCAATTTTGGATTCTGAAAGTAAAAGAAAGGAGAAAAAAAATATTTCTAAAATTTTTTTAATTCGCGGCACTATAAAGAATTGATACGGGCACTCTCACCATACATAAATATGTACTACAAACACCAAATACTCTCTATAAATCATTCATTTCTCATTAAATTCTCTTGCTTGGATTCAAAGACTCTAGAAACTTATCCTTGTCGGTGATATTAATCTCTCTCCACAGTTCATCAACGTCTGGTCTTTTACTGTAGTACCTCGAGGTGTCTTTGATATTAGCGATCTCATCAATCGACATCATTTCGATATCTTGTAATTCATTATTAGTAATATTAGTGGTATTGTCTATTGTATCTTTACTTTCCTTAACAGTCGTTTCAGTAGTCTTCTTAGTTGTCTTTTTAACTGTCTCTTTTGCTTTCCCACTCTTTTCAACCTTTTTAACAGCTTTAACCTTCTTAACCTTCTCTATATCCTTCTTAACCTTCGCACTCTTGACTTTATTAGCTTTACTATCCATTAATTCACCACTCAAAACGTCTTTAAAAACCAACCTTCCATAATTTTTCTTATATTCTCTTAATAACCTCAAAACTTCTGATTTATCTTGACTTATTTGCATTTTTAAACTAATTTCCTTCCATTCTGGATTTTCATAAGAATATTTGAAATCTTCTTCAATGCAATCATCTTCAATAACATCATTTGGAATTAATTCAGGTAATTTCAAATCCCCAGATTCTTTTAATTCAATTTCATTTGTATTTTTTTGTAATAGTTCAGTGATGTCTAATGATTCACCATGAACTTCAGGGATCAAATTAGAAGGTGTTAAACAATCCATATCTACTTCTTTTCTTAAAATATGATCAAAATCAACAGCTGAAAAAAATGCACAAGATTGTGGTAATTCTTTAATCCCAACACTTTCGCAAAACATGGTTCTTGTCCAAAGATTACTTATTTGTAAACACATTGCAACTTTATACCTATCTTCTTTCAAACATAAATATCTTATTTCATCATGGACTGAAATACTTAACCTTGCTTGTAAATTATATTTCTTAATTAAATAATTCATTGAAACACATAACAAATGTAAATAATCAACACCTGATGATTGAATTGCCCAGTTGATTCTTGATGGTAAAAATGAATTAACGTTTAAATTTTTCTTCATTAATGCCTTAGTGATACCTGCTTTTAAAACAGGAGTTTTAGGTTCAGGTAAATGAGCAATTCTTTCTAATTCATTAAATAAAACAGATTCAGAACCACCAAACCAAATTTTTTTCCTTTCACCATTTATGGAAACATTTATTGTTTGTCCTTTTGTTTCTAAATATAATTGTTTAGCTCTATCTTGACATTCTTTTTCACTTAATTCATTATTGAAATTTTTCAATAAAGTAGCAGCATATTTAACTCCTGCTCCATAAATTCTACCATAATTGAAAATTTTAGCTTGATTTCTATCAATACCTAAAGTTTTAGCAGTTCTTGAATGTAAATCTGTCCCATCTTTCTTAGCACCTTCTAATGTCATCCATCCAATGGCAGTACCACCATGTTGTGAAGTAATACCATCTCCAATCAATGAAGCAATCCATAATTCTTCACTATCAACATCAGCACCAACAAAGCAATGAGTCTCAGGAGCGATTATCTTAGATTTTAATTCTGAACCGATTCTATTCTTTTTAGCATTTGATGCAGTTAACCAAGTTTTCTCAACTGCTCTTCTTGTGATTGTACCCATTGTTATAACTTGTGGAATAATAAAACCTAGATTTTTATCATTATTACTACTCTTATTAACGACAACGAATTGGGATTTGATTCTGTCTCTTGCACTTATCCAATAACTACAGGTCAAATTCAGTTCTAATGCCTCTTGAGCAAATGGTTCATCTGATTTTAGAATCCCCTGTTCAAATGCTTGAGAGTTAGATTTTGATAATAATTGAGTAGTTTTAGTCTCTGCTGATAAAACATTTTTGATTTTGAAATAAATATGAGTAGGTAATTCTAATTCATTAATTTTAGTCATTGAATCATCATCTGGATATGTTAACTCCACAATTGGTTTATAATTTAATGAAATCAATCTTTTATAATCCGATTCAACTGATTTAAAACACCATCCATAAGATTCATTCCAAAACACAGGATAACCTTCACATTTCAATTTTAATAATAATGGAGTGATTCTAGTTCTTGTTGTAATTGATAATTTTTTATCCTTGGTAGAATATAAATCTTTATACCATTGAGGGTAACCTGGTAATTTTTGCTTTTTATAAGGTTCACCATTTTTTTTATATTTAATTGGTGTTATTGTCCAATCTAATTGTGATAACCATTCATCATTTTCAAACACTTCAGGTTTATCTTTCAAGGATGCTGCAATTTCTGCTAATTCAATCAATCTATCATCTATTCTTTTCCTGTTTTTCAAATATAATGATTCTGCATTATTTAAATATTCTTTCCATTTTAAATCATTTGTTGGTAGTATTCCTGAACTCATGAATTTTAAAGCAGAGAATGAAACAGGATGAGAACAAGTCTTTAAAAAATCAGGCAAGACTTTTGCATATATCTTATGTGTCATAAATACATCATTTGCACAATATTGAATCAAATTCTGAAAATCTTGTTTGATTAATTCAATATGTTCACCACTAAAACTATTTCTGATATCTTTATCAACTTCTTCCCCAAAATAAAAATACGCCAAATCCTTCAATGAATTGGGACTACTATATCTTAACCAAGGATCATCAATTTCTAATTGTCTAACTTCACTACCATTATTAGTGACTTGTTCATTTTCGTCTTCTTCATTATCTTCAATGACTTTCTTCTGTGCCTTTTTTCTAGCCATCCATCTGATTCTTTGTTGTGAACACATCCCAGAAACAGCAATATGCAAAGCCATTGTATCCAAATAAAACGCTTTAGTCTCATTCAAATCATATTCTTCCAAGATTCTAGCTCTATCATAACCGACATTATGCCCCACGATGACTTGTTCTTTATTATTAGTATTCAAAGGGACCAAATGATCGAAGGATTCAGATTCTCCAGTTAAGATAGGTGAACACCAAGCATACCATGCATTCTTGGAACATGCGACAGCCATTATTGGATAATGTGAGATTTTATATAGCGTTTCAACATCGAATATAATAGCATCTTCATTTGGGAAGTCAACGGGTATCGGTGCCTTATCCTGTTCATATTTCAACCATCCTGATTTCAATTCGAATTTCGGGGGTTTTGGAGGTAATTGTTTTTTAGTTAATTCAATTGCATTATCTTTATATGGTTCAGATGCAAATAATGCTAATTTTCTGAAATGATCATCGATGTTAGGAGCTGTTAAATCAGGGATCGGGAACGTTAGTGGATCTTGAATATTGGTGCTTTTACCTAATAAGTTATGGGTATCCAAGTATTTCTTTGATATGCTCACTAAATTATTAAGATGAGTATTATTATCATTATTGTTATTATTAGCTGGTTTTGAAGGGAAGACTTTGGAGTCGATGTGCTTGGAAAGGTACTGGATTCCCACGGGGTTGATTCTGGGTGCCTCAGTGGCCAAACACCGCACAAACGAGAGGGTTTTCATTGGTGGAGAGGCAGAAATTGAAGAGTTTGTTTCATAAATTCAGTGAAAATAAAATGAAAATTGATTACATAATAAATAAACAAATACACAAGGCGTCCAGGCAGCGTCTGCATGGTTCAGGCAGCACCAGTAGATAAAAATACAAATTAAAGAGGGAGACAACCACTAAAAATCACCACTAAATCACACACAATTACCCCCCAGAGTCAAGATGCCTGCTCCTCTAAACGACTCCCAAGTCGCTGAAGAATTGAGCAAGATGCAAGCCTTCATCAGAAAGGAAGCTGACGAAAAAGCCCGTGAAATTAGATTGAAAGCTGATGAAGAATACGAAATTGATAAGTCTCAAGTCGTTCGTTCTGAAACCTCAGCCATTGATTCATTACAAGAGACCAGATTGAAGAAAGCCGCATTGGCTCAACAAATCACCAAGTCCACAATCGCAAACAAGACAAGATTAAAAGTTTTAGCCACCAGAGAATCCATTCTAGATGAAATCTTCAGTGATGCTGAATTAGAGTTGAAAAAAATCTCCAAAGATAAGGCCAAATATTTACCTGTTCTCGAAGGTTTGATTGAAGAAGCTCTGTTGGCACTACTTGAACCAAAAGTCATCGTCAAGGTGCGTAAACAAGATCTTGCCATTGGTAAAGAAGCAATTGCAAATGCTCAAAAGGAATTCGTTTCAAAATCAGGTAAAGAAGTCTCCATTGAAATCGATGAAGTGAACTTCTTGAACGATGATGCTGCTGGTGGTGTCATTGTCACTAACGGTAACGGAAAGATTGAAGTCAACAACACTTTAGAAGAAAGATTGAAATTATTATCAGAAGAGTCTCTTCCAGCCTTAAGATTGGCTTTATACGGTCCTTCCGAGACCAGAAAGTTCTTTGATTAGATTTATATTATAATGTTTGTGGATGGAGTGTAGTGTCTCTCCCTCATTGTACGCAGTAGCTCTCTATCTATGTGTCGCAACCAGTCCTTTAGAAATCATCACCATTTCAATTATTACATAGAAAGAAAAAAAGAAAATTTTTGAAGAGACGTAGATAAAATTCACAAATCACCAAAAATCGCCAATAAACCGTCAAATGTTCAGAAGATTTCTTCACTCTCGAAGTTTCCTGAGCTCATCCTCCACCAAAGTCACAATCCCTCCCACATTCCCCAGAACTTCACTGCTTCAGGCTCCACTCCCCAAAAAGCTAGTAGCTCCAATCCATAAACCATTATCAGAGACCATCTCATGTACCATATTCGACAGCCACGGTACAATCACAGAAGTGTCTAAAGCGTTTCCCAAGATGGAGTTCTTGAAGGATCATGGCCTATACCCTAGAGATCTTAGAAAAATCGACACTTCTGGTATTGATATCATACCTTCAATCATCATTAGAGAGAATGGATTCTTAGTCAATTTATTACACATTAAGGCATTAGTCGAGGCTGATAAAGTCATGATCTTTGACACAAGTAATCCAGACGCTGCTTCAAAGCTAGGAATATTCGTGTATGATTTAGAATCTAAATTACAGGCATCTAATAGTCCAGGTGGATGGATCCAAAGTTATGAACATAAAGCATTAGAATCTATTTTAATTAACGTGATGACTGTATTAGAAACGGAATTTCAACAACATTTAGAGAGTTGTGGAATCATATTGGCCCAGTTGGAAGATGAGATCGATCGAGATGAATTGAGAGAGTTGTTAATCAAATCTAAAACATTGACTTCATTCTATCAAAAGGCATTATTGATTAGAAACGTATTGGATGAGTTATTAGAAAACGATGAGGATTTAGAAGGGATCTATCTCTCTGACAAGCATCATAAAGAGAGAACCGATTTTGGAGAAGTTGAAATGTTATTAGAGGCGTATTATAAGCAATGTGATGAGTTTGTCCAACAGGCAGAATCTCTAATAAGTGACATTAAATCCACTGAAGAAATTGTGAATATCATCTTGGATGCCAATAGAAACTCATTGATGTTGTTTGAGTTGAAAGTGACGATTTACACGTTGGGATTCACGGTTGCGACGTTATTACCAGCATTTTACGGTATGAATTTAAAGAATTTCATTGAAGAGTCAGTTTATGGATTCGGATCAGTGATGTGTCTCTCAGTGTTCATGGGCTTCATCATCACGTCCATGAACTTCAAGACGTTGCGAGCAGTCCAGAAATTAACATTAATGTCTTCTGGAAAATCGAAGAAGAACAAACCAGCGAAGAAAAGATTCTGGAAAAGGTTGTTTGGGAAGGAAACCAGGGTGGAGAACATTGGGCAAAGAGACGTTGTCTGGAAATGGCTGATGGACGAGAAGAGGAAGTGAGGGAGTAGTCGTGTACATATATTTATACAATTTAACGAATAATGAGATTTGATATTGTAGTGATACTCTTCAGCTGATGGACTAGCATTAAATCTGGCAGGACAAAGTGTGCTGCAATTGAAATATTAGGCACTAAACCACGCATTCCAATAACAACTACACTCTCCAAACATTGATATATCCATCCATAACTCCCAGATCTCGATCACTCTCCCTAAAGTTTTCTCAAATCTCAGAATCTTCGCACCACAAATTGGAAAAAAGTCCCACAACTAAAATTTGTCTCACGTTCCTAAATAATTTATTTCAAAAGTAAACAAACCACAGAAGCTGCTCCCAGTCCCAATCTCACATACTAGAATGGCCTCTACTCCGCCACCTTCCACCACATTGAAGCATACCTCTCCGTTGCACCCAAAGGACACACATCTTCTCATATCTCAATTCTCATTAACGAAACTCCAGGCCTTAATCATTCAAACAAAAGCCATACTAATCAAAGTTAAGAACAATCATGATCCAACCGCTCCAACAATGGTGATCCCCTTGATCCACTACATTACTTGTGCCGTTGGGTATACTATAAATGATCAGAATGACGATATCAAGAAAAAGATCTTATCATTGAGTAAATTGGTGCCATTAATCAAAATTGATAAATCACATCGATTAGAGAACATGAATGATTTAAATGAAGGAGATCCTGTAAAATACACACTCGAAATCCCTTATAAGGTCATACTAGAGCAATTGATTGAAGTTTTAGATCACGTTGTTGGGAATTTAAAGAAAAAAATCACGGTTTTCAATTCAGAGAGAGATGTTTCGAAAATAGATCCGATAATTTTCAAAGATTTAATGAATCCAGTTGAACTAACCACAATGTTCAAATTCTTTTTAACAAAAGATAAACTAATTGATCATCAATTTGAAAAAGTGCCCTTTTTTTTGAAATTAATTGAGCAATCTCTTAATAAAGTTGAAAGTTTCAATAAATATTTATTAAATTATCAAAAAAGTTCAAATGATTCAACTTTGAAGAAATTACCTCATTGGCAATTTACAGTGCATAGACTTTTGTTAAGTTATGTGATATTACTGGACAACTATACATCTCTAAGGTCATTTGGTAAAATCTTATATTCATCGATTGATCAAGATTTAAAGAACCCTAAACTGGTTCATTTGAATAAATCAGTGGTTGTAATTTCCAAAAAATGTGATGAGCTGTTCATGACACCTGCAAAAACTGGTTTATTAATTGCTCAATTGTTGAAATTTGGAAGAAATGGATTAAATGTGGAAATTAATCATAAATTATTAGTTGAAATGATTAAAACTATCAATACAAATATTGAATTGAATAAAGAGTTGATCTCAGGAATTAATCAATTAATGAAGACGTGGCATTCAGTTGATCCGTTAATTAAAAAAATTGAACAATCAAGACAAGATGGCATTGATACAATTAAACAAAGTAAAGAAAATATTACATCTCCTTCCAAAATATCACCATCTTCTTCATTAGTCCCATCACCAACTACTAACTCACCATTATCATCACTCAAATCTAAACAAATCATAGAAGGTCGCAAGATTAAAGAAAACGCCATAAAAGAACGTCAAAAGATTGATTTAGTTAATAATAATAGAAAAGTTGAAAGTAAAGAAAGATTATTAAGGGAAAATATCAAAGAAACTAAAACAGCGACACCAATAGTTACAAGGAATAGATCTAATAGTAATGCATCAATTTCATCAAGTTCAAGTAATAGCTCAATTCTAAACTCTCAAAGAGTTCCAAATTCATCACCAATCGTATCTAAAATAACATCACCAATTGCTAAATCACCAACCATGCTATCAAGAACTTCATCATTACAAAGACGTCCTTTATCAATGTATCAATCAAGCCCTGCATTTGATATCAGATCAGAGATGAGAAGACAAGAAAAATTGAAAGCTTCCCAGTCAAATGACTCTAAAAATAATTCAAGAACTTCATCAATCACTAAAGCAACTCTAAAACCAGATCAGCTGGTTAAGAATAGACCAAGGTCAACATCGTTAGAATCACAACATTTAGCATCCTTAAGAAATAATCATATTACTTCAGCTGCTTCAGCTGCATTATTGAATAGTAAAACGGTAACACCAGATTTAAATTTTAAACCAGTCAGATCATCATCTTTGAATTCTAATACAAGATCAAGAAAAAGTTTTAGTGCTAGTCAAGAAAATTCAAGATCTCCTTCACCTTTAAGAAGTTTAAAATTAGATGATATTTTGGAAAGTCCAAGTAAACCACCAAAAAATAATAAAATAATAGAAGCTAAAGATAAAAAGAATTTGAAAAGTGCTTTAAAACCTTCATTAAAGAAAACAGCAATTTCTGATAAACCAATACAGGAGAAACATCTAACTGGTGATAAAATCAATGATCAAGAAAACAACATTAAAATCGCTACTGTGAATTGTATCATTAATGAGGATAAAGATAAAGAAGACAATACTACTATCCCGATCACTAACAATACTACTAATCCTACCACTACTACTGCTACTTCTACTACTACCAATGATAATGAAATAATTAAAAACATGGATGATCTAAAAATCGGTTCAATTTCAAATAAGGAAAAATCAAATAATACTAGCTTATCACCATTACCTGTTCTAAAGATAGATACAAGTATAGTTAATAATTCATTAGATCCAAAATATCAAGTCAATATCAGCTCAGAATCAATTCATGAAATCACTAAAGAATCAACAGAATCATCTAATTCAAACATCTCAGAAACACTAATAACCAATGATGACTCCAACAACCAATTACCAAAACCAATAATCAAAAAAGTTAGATTCACAGGAGTCCCAGACTCACCACCATCAACACCAACCAAACGTAAATCATGGATTATTAAACCATTAAAGAAACCAAACACACCACCAACGACAAGATCATCAATTTCAATAGCTGCCAATTTATTAAAACAAGAAGAAAGAATAGCATTTCATTCAATCAGAAATAATGAAAAGAATAATTTAAATAATAGTCCTGAAGGTAACAGATTAATGGATTCTTTAAATTCAATAAATAATGGTAATAATTATAGTGGGATGAGTGGAATTAATGGGATAGGTATTAATGGAATCAGTGTCAGTTCAGGAATTGGATTTTCTCAAAGAAAATGGGGTGCTTTCAAAGACAAGTTTTCATAATTAGTTTAAACTCTATTATCTCAATCATTTATTCATCAAATATATTGTGCAGGACATAATCCAACATAAACATTCAAATACATACATTTATTATTTCGTATCAATACTATGTGTAATAATAAATTTTAATAATGATGATAACTATGCAATTATGTGATACTAATACGATATCATACAGTACATGATCAATCAGTAGCACCAGACAAATTCACACTATAAACTCATATCATAGTTTACTAGCAGCGCACATAACCTTTCCCAATCCGGCCGAGAATTTACGTTATGAGCGCGGTGTGCATCGGGGTTAAAAAGCTCATCTCTTCTCTTTACATAAATCAAAATGACTGTTATTAAGCACATATAAAACCATAATACTATCACAAAGCTACATATCTCAGATCGTACACTATCATCATAGAATATGGCACCACACTGGCTTAAATCAACCCCCTGCCAAGTGAACAACTGTGGTTCTAAATTCTATAAACTAATAAACGGTCAACGAATCTGTCAATATGGACATGTCCTAGAGGGTCATTTTGACATTGATGACACCGATGAGATCCCTAGTGTCATAACTAAGAGAATAAATATCGGAAGGACAAGAAACAAGGAAGGTGTGATCAGCACGGGATCAAAATCTAGATTCAAGTATTTGTTTGGGAATAAAGCAAAGTTATTATATGTTGAATCTGTGCAATATTTATTGAAGGTTCAGTGTGATGTTATTAGAAGGGAGTTCACGCTATCTGATGAATTTGAAACGGTTGTTAAGACGATGTGGTTGGTTTATTTAAAATGGTATAATGATGAGAATCACGAGGGTGTGAATGATGATGATGAGGGAGGATACAGTTTTAAGAAATTACCTAAATTCATTCATACGATATCTATAATTTATCTATCATTGAAACATTTAAACATTGGTGTTAATTTAAATGATTTAATGAAACTAATCACATTAGAGTCATTTCCTTATTTGAATGCATATTTGAAATTACCAACTTCAATAAGATCATTATTACCACAGTTTTATTCATTACAATTACAAGAACGATACCCTAGTAAAGGACGGTTGATATACTCGATCCTCAACGTTTTAAATAAATTGAAAAGGGGTTCAAATGGTGAATTTGAGGACAATTTTAAAATCCAGTTTAATCATATTGATGTTTTATTTAAATTAGTGTTGAATTTAAATCTTCCATCAAGGGTGTATGTTGGTGTTAAAAACATTATTCAACTATTATCAATTGAATTCAAGTATCCTTTGAAAGATGGTTCCATGAAAGGAAATGGTCGTAAGACATTACAGCCATTTTATGATTTCCCTGATATCAAGATAATTATGATAACGTTAATAACGACTAAATTATTCTTCAAGAATGATGATAAGATTTTCAGGAACTGGATATTGTTAATAAATGCTAATTACTTATCTAAATTATCATTTTTTGGGAAGATTAAACACGTTTTAATGGATGAAGATTTGAATAAATTAGCATTACAGATGAATGATGGTGAACAATTAAAATATTTGAAATGGTTTAATGATAATTTAGCTATGAAAAATCAACATAAATCATATCATATGTCGAATAAGAACATTGAGATTTCAAAAGATAGATTATTAAAGATTTTTGAATTGGAGGAAGATGACGATATTGAAGATGATGATGATAATGTAGAAAGGTTGAGAAAGGGGTATGATTCCTTATATAATAATGATTTGAAAGATGATATTGAGATTAATGAAGATGAGATCAAGGATCTATACGTGATTGAAGACGTTTTTATCAAGTATGTTAAACTGCAATATGATGTTAATGAGAATAAGATTAAGAAGGCTATCAAGTATTATGAGTATAAGATTGTTGGCAAATTGAAGAAAGTGATTTATGGTGATAGAACAGAAAGAAAACGTAAAGCTGATGGTGATACCAGTGTTAGTGTTAGTAAGAGAAAGAGAAGTTGATTTAATGAAGTAATGAATGGATAATATCTAATGGCTGTAGGAATAACTTATAAGTGACACTAGGTAGTAGTCATAACCCTATAAGTAACACTAACACTATTAGTAATACTACTAAATCCACTACACCACTAAATACCTAGTACTGTAAGCACCACCAAGCACTAAATACTCCCATGGGCCATCACCCCCACAGTGCACATTATTCGGCGCTACAAACAATAGGCGGAAAATAAATAAAAAACTTACCATTTTTAACCAAAATTCAAAACGAGGACTCCATAATTTCCACTAAATGGTCCCATGAGACACAAATCCACGTGGCGAGCCAATCACAGCGCTTCAGTTATTAATCTCCGTCTGGTGCACGTGACTGCCATACTAATCTATCGGAGATACTTAAGCTTAATTGTTATTGTAGTCTGTTGTACGAATGGTATAAATACGATGTGTGATCCACTCATCAATTGGCCATGATACTAATGAGAGTATAAAGACTACAAAATGCTTACTCCTGCTCAAACACAAATCATCAAGGCCTCCATTCCTTTCTTAGAACAAAATGGTGTCACTTTAACTTCAACTTTCTATTCATACATGTTAAAAACATATCCTGAAGTTCGTCCATTCTTCAACAAATCCCATCAAATCACCAAAAAACAACCAAAGATCCTTGCCTATTCATTAGTTGCATATGCTAAAAACATCGAGAACATTGCACCATTGACTCCTTTTGTTAAACAAATCGTTGAGAAACATGTCGGTTTAAACGTCCAACCAGAACATTACAACATCGTTGGTGTTTCATTATTGAAAACCATGAAGGATTTATTAGGTGAAGAAGTTGCTACCCCTGAGTTCTTAAAGGCCTGGGAAGTTGCATATTTCGATTTGGCTAATGTCTTGATTGGATTAGAAAAGAATAGATATGATGATGAATTAAAGATTAAGAATTCATGGATTGGATTCAAAGATGGTGTTATTAAAGACATCAAGAATGAATCAGAAGATGTCAAATCCATTTATCTTCAATTGAAAGACGGTGGTGAATTACCTGCATTCCAACCTGGTCAATACATCACTATCAGATTATCAACAGATGGTGGTGAGACTATCCAATCTAGAGAATATTCAATCAGTAATGAAATTAATGAGTTGGGTTATTATAGAATCTCAGTTAGAAGAATCGAAGGTGGTGTTGCTTCTAATTTCATTCATGATTCTTTAACTGTCAATGATCCAATTAAATTCTCCAGTCCATACGGGAAATTAATTAGACCATTTATTGGTGATGATGCTAAAGCTAACACTAGAGACAATGCCGTGTTCTTCATTGGTGGTATCGGTATCACTCCTTCTTTGTCAATGATTGAATATTTCTTGAAATTGAATAAACCAGTCACATTGAACTTAAGTAACAGAGATTTAAAATCAAGAGCCTTTGGTGAATGGATCCAATCAACATTAGACAAATACTCCAACTTCAACGTGAATGAATACATCACCACCGTTGACTCCACATCATCATTACCAACTAACGATAATTACAAATTACACACCAGAAGATTAGAGAAAGAGGACATTTCCGTCACAAATGATTCAAACGTCTTTTTAGTCGGTCCTTCTCCATACAGAAAAGTGGTGTCTTCAGCATTGGAATCACTAGGAATCACAGACGTCAACTCCGAAGAGTTTGGTCCTGTTGAAGTATGAGATCAATAGATCAATTTATTTATATATAGTTAATGTATAGACTGCTAATAGATGCATGATATTTATAAAAAAACGGTTATTACGTTGTAAAATCATCAATATTTAACGCACTTCCACCGTTTGAAAACGAGTGTGGTCGCGTTTCTGTCCAGTAAAGTCACGACTCACTGACCCACACTGGACGAATGCCATAACTTACAAGTGCTGGGTGCTGAAGATTCCCATCCTTCACGCCATTCGAAAGACTGTAGAAATTTAAGAATGATGTTTACATGATAAAAAAACTTTACAAGTGTAGGAAAAAAAAACACACATCGAATAAGATTGAATCACCAAATTATTAAACCACTTTTTGATCCCTTTTTGTTGTTTATTTCTCTGTTCCAACCCTACTGATCCAATCACTGGTACACCCACCCACATCCCATACACCCACACACACACTGAATACCATCTCAGGCCACACACACTTAATATTTACGTCCCATATTCCCCCTAAAAATCAACACCTATGTCCAAAGTTTTATACCTTGATTCGTATAATGAAGAGTCTCAATTCATCAGTAACCTGAAACTATTCAAGGCTTCACTACTATCCTGTCAGGTCGAGCCATTCACGCGTCTTTCAGACCTGATCAGTTATATTTCCATTGCCGGGGCTGATGAATTAGATTTACATTATCCAACGGTGATTATAATGAATGAGAAGATAGTTGAAACATCATCATTGAATAATTTGAACACTTTATCGTTTGACGACACGAAATTGTTATTTGAGCATCATTATAAGCATTTAAACGTTTTGATTTATAAGTTGAATGAATTTTCATTCACTAGAATAAATCAAGATATTGAAGAATTTCATAAAGTTTTAAAAAATAGGTTAATTAGAATGAAATCATGGGTCGGTTTAAACAACGAGCATGCTAAAAGATGTCCATGTCTCCATTCAATGACGAACTGTGTTAATATTATACTACAGAATGATTTAAAACAATCTTCTAAATTAAGACATTTTGTTACTTTGATTAATGAAGAAGTTGATTTTAAAAGTTTATTAACATTACCAAAACCTGATAATTTTTATAAATATTGTATTGGGAATTGGGGGTTTATTGCCCATGAATTAACTTGTGATGAATTGACATATTGTGCATTCTTAATTTTCAATCATTCTTTTACAATTTTATCAGATGAACAAAATGAATTAGTTTTAAGTGATAATGATATTTTAAGTTTTTTGTTCTCTTTGAGAGATTCTTATCATGGTGGCAATTCATTCCATAATTTCAGACATGCAGTTGATGTGTTACAAGCAACGTTTTATTTCCTATTAAAGATTAAAACATTACCAAAATTCCCAGAATTTACAGATTCTTTAACAATTCATCCATCTAAACAATTTGATTATCAAGATTCATTTGATGGTTTAGATTTCAATATCGATGAATCTTTATTACATCCAATCCAAACATTAGCATTACTAGTCTCAAGTGTTGGACATGATGTTGGACATCCTGGATTAAATAATCCATTTTTAATGAATAATAACTCACCAATTTCTAAAATATATTCAAATAAATCAGTTTTAGAAAATTTCCATTCAATTGTCTTTCAAGACATTTTAACAAATCACTGGCCAATTTTTTTAAATAATTCAAACACTGTTAATCCAAATGATTGTTTAAATACTAAAATAATGCAGGTTGAAAGTATATTAGCAACAGATATGGCTGCTCATTTTGAATATATTTTTAAAATTGAAGAAATTTCCAAAATTTTAAAAGATGATAAACTATCAATCAAAGATAATTTAAAACATACCAATATTATATTATCATTGATCATTAAATGTGCAGATATTTCCAATGTGGCAAGACCTTTATTAATCTCAACAAAATGGGGGTTTATACTGTCTAAAGAATTCAATGAGATTAATTCCCTGTCAGATCACCTATCGAAGAACTTAGAACAAGAAGAAGATGAGTATGATGATATCAATGAAGAAGACGAGAGATTAGAACCATATTTCCCAGATTCAGTGGATGATGCATTGAGAATAATGCCAAATTTACCAAAATCTCAATTGTTTTTCATTAGTCAATTCGCTGATGAATTATTTAATCAAGTTTCTTTAATCTTACCAGAACTAGAATTTTCAAGTGATATAGTGCAACAGAATAAGAATTTTTGGAAGTCAATTGAATAGAATTTATATAAAGATCTAATTAGATTAACTACATTAATACAAAGATACAAATGTGAGGGTGTAAGAAACTGTAACTTTATTCAACTACAACTACAACTAATTCAATTAATAGGAGGAAAATAAATTGCTTATTCAAACTCAAAGTATATTGCATCAGCCTGAGTCTATATGTTATTGTATCCTTTAGACAGCTCCACTGTTTGTAGAAGTTTAAAACTATGTAAATATCACCCATGCTTCTATTTTTACCTATAACAAAATATCTTCTACCTTTATATTTAAATATTGTTATACAATTGTATATTAAACCATCAATTAGTGATCAATCCTTGAAACTAACATACAAAAGATAACTTTTCTACGCTATAACAAGTTTTAACCTTTTATATAAAGTGTCCATTTGATATAGTGTAATTGTCAGGATAATAATTAGTTGATGGCACATAAAAAGATCCAACTAGGTGAACTGTATGAGAAGGTTGAGCCCTAGAAGAATGTTTGAACAACTGGGAGTCGTATGCCCATTATACATCGGTATAGTACACCAAATATATAGTATAACAGAATTTTACTCAAGGAAGAAAACAATACACATCATTCGAGATTAAACATGATCTGGAGCTGAGCGTACTAAACAACTTAAACATACCAAGCTATCAGAGAAGAATCCTACAGGCTACAGTGATTGAAACCAATTCATGTATCCAGATTCCATAAACTAAATACGTTAACGTCACTGATTCATAATCCTGTGAGCTCCCTCATATCTTGATCGAATTTTCCCATGTTTAATAAATAAGTCGTATAATCTTCATTTGGATCATAAGGACGTTTTGGTGTTATAGACTCTAAATTATCGGTAGTGTCAATTATCTCAACACCTGGAGGTCTTTTTTTTTTACCAACTATCAATATAGTTTTCATTTCTTGAGTTTCTCTATCAACATTAACCATTTCTAATGAATCTGATTTATATCGAAACATTGTTGATAAAATTCCCCAACTGATTTTGTTCACATTTGTTGTGCTTGTTGGATATTGTAAAAGATATTCATCTAGGTGATCTAGTGATAATAATGATTCTAAGTACCCCATATTTATAACCTGGCTGGATGTGTTCGCTTTTACAAGACTGAGACTCTTACTCTTACTTATAAGTCTACAGATAGCAAAGAAGAGAATGAGAAAAATCATTTGGAGGGTTTTCGCGCCTTTTATACTACTACATAATAGTTAGCCGCCATCCATGATCCAACATCCAGATTATGAGTATGTGGACAGTGGGGTTAAAGATACTCTCAGCAGTCAAATGGAGTTGATTGTACTGTTATGATTTCAGATCCAACGTTCGATTTATTCGGTTATGATCTTCTAAGACTATGAATTTAGTAAGATATTAAACAATGAGTGAATATGGTAGATTGAGATAGTGAATAGTATAAAATAGTACTGGAGCTCGTAGATGTCGCACTAGCTTTGGTAGTAGTGCTTCTAAGTGATCTGGCGGTAGGAGAAAGACTCTAGATCAAATCACTCGATGAATCTCGTCGGTCCAACAGGATGCTCCAGAGTCCAGCCTCTCGATTCTTCTCTAGGTGGAATCTCCTTCTAAAAGAAATTCAGCTCCAAGCCTAGGATATTCTCGATCCGTCTAGACCCTTCCAGAATTCGGTTCGCACACGCCGAAGATTCCAGAAATTTCCAGATTGTAAATAATAATCATGATTAAAATCATGAGATTTAACAGCAACTTGAATATAAAAAGCGCACGACACCCCCAGTTATCCCTTCAATTCTTTTCTGATTATCACTAAAATACAAATCAAAAGTTATTATTAAAAATGGAAGAAACTCAATTTACAGACAGAGCATTAGCTATTGTTACTAATGCACAAAAACTAGCTGAAGAACACGCACATTCACAACTTTTACCAATTCATTTATTAGCTGCGTTTGTTGCTAAACCTGAAGATGGTTCTCAAAATTATCTACAAACATTGTTGGAAAAGGGAAGATTTGATTATCAGTTGTTTGAAAGAAATGTTAATAAACATCTTGTTAGAACTCCATCACAAAACCCTGCTCCACCACAAATCACTCCAAGTTATTCAACTGGTGAAGTTTTGAAGAAATCTCAAAAGTTTAAAACTCAACAAAAGGATTCATTCGTCGGTCAAGATCATATTCTATTAGCATTGATTGAAGACAAGTCAATTCAAACTATTTTAACTGAATCTTCAATCACCGTCGAAGGTCTTAAACAACAAATCTTAACATTGAGAGGTAATCAAAGAATCGACACCAGAAGTGCAGATACAAGTCAAGAATTAGAATACTTAACTAAATATGCACTTGATATGACTGAATTAGCAAGAGAAGGTAAATTAGATCCTGTTATCGGTAGAGAAGAAGAAATCAGATCAACAATCAGAGTCTTAGCAAGAAGAATCAAATCTAATCCTTGTTTGATTGGTGAACCAGGTATTGGTAAGACTGCAATCATTGAAGGTGTCGCTCAAAGAATCTTGGAGAATGATGTTCCTACAATTTTACAAGGTTGTAAATTATTTTCATTAGATTTAGCTGCTTTAACTGCTGGTGCTAAATATAAAGGTGATTTTGAAGAAAGATTAAAAGGTGTCTTGAAAGAGATTGAACAATCTAATATCTTGATCATTTTATTCATTGATGAAATTCATATGTTAATGGGTAATGGTAAAGATGATGCTGCTAATATCTTGAAACCTGCTTTATCAAGAGGTAATTTGAAAGTTATTGGTGCTACAACTAATAATGAATATAGAGCAATCATTGAAAAAGATGGTGCTTTTGAAAGAAGATTCCAGAAGATTGATGTTAAAGAACCAACAGTTAGAGAAGCTGTTGCAATCTTAAGAGGTTTACAACAAAAATATGAAATTCATCATGGTGTTAGAATCTTAGATTCTGCTTTAGTTAGTGCTGCTCAATTAGCTAAAAGATATTTACCATATAGAAGATTACCTGATTCTGCTATTGATCTAGTTGATATTTCATGTGCTGGTGTTGCAGTTGCTCGTGATTCTAAACCTGAAGAATTAGATTCTAAAGAACGTCAATTACAATTAATTCAAGTTGAGATTAAAGCTTTAGAAAGAGATCAAGAAACTGATCCAACCACCAAGGACAGATTACATCAAGCAAGACAAAAAGAAGCATCATTAGAAGAAGATCTAAAGCCTTTAAGAGAACAATATATGGAAGAACGTAAAGGTCATGAAGAATTAACTGCTGCTAAAAGAAAATTAGAAGAATTAGAAGTTAAAGCTGTTGATGCAGAACGTCGTAATGACACAAACACTGTTGCGGATTTAAGATATTTTGCCATTCCTGAAACTCAAGAAAGAATTCAACAATTAGAACAACAAGTCGCTGATGAACAATCAAGAGCCGGTGCTAATTCATTAATTCAAAACGTTGTTGATTCTGATACAATTGCAGAAACTGCAGCAAGATTAACAGGTATTCCAGTTAGTAAATTAACAGAAAGTGAAAACACCAAATTAATTTCAATGGAAAAGGAATTATCAGAAGCTGTTGTTGGTCAAAGTGAAGCTGTTAAAGCAGTCTCTAACTCAATTAGATTATCAAGATCAGGTTTAGCTAATCCAAATCAACCTGCTTCATTTTTATTCTTAGGTTTATCAGGTTCAGGTAAAACTGAATTAGCTAAAAAATTAGCAGGATTTTTATTCAATGATGAACAAGCTATTATTAGAATTGATTGTTCTGAATTAATGGAAAAACATTCAGTTTCTAAATTATTAGGTACAACATCAGGTTATATCGGTTATGAAGAAGGTGGTTTATTAACAAATCAATTACAAAGAAAACCATATTCTGTTGTCTTATTTGATGAAGTTGAAAAAGCTGCACCTGAAGTCCTTACTGTTTTATTACAATTATTAGATGATGGTAGAATCACTTCTGGTCAAGGTAAAACCATTGATGCATCAAATTCAATTGTTATAATGACATCAAATTTAGGTTCTCAATACATTGTTTCACAACCAAAATCAAAAGTCACTGAAGAGACCAAAACATTAGTTATGAATGCAGTTAGAGGACATTTCAGACCTGAATTTATTAATAGAATTTCTTCAATTGTTGTTTTCAATAAATTATCAAGAAAGGCAATTCATAAGATTGTTTCAATTAGATTAAGAGAAATTGAAGAACGTTTCACTGCAAATGATAAGAATTATAAATTGGATGTCAGTGATGCAGTTATTGATTATTTGGCAAAGAATGGTTATACTTCAGATATGGGAGCAAGACCATTAAATCATTTAATTCAAAGAGAAATTTTAAATAAATTAGCAGTATTGATTTTAAAAGGTCAAATTTTAGATAAAGAAACTATTCATGTTGTTTTGAAAAATGGTCATATTGTCGTTATTCCAAATCATGAAGATTCAATGGATGTTGATGTTGAAGGTGAAAGTGGATATTGGACTGATGATCAAGAAGATGAAGATGAAGACCTTGAAGGCGCTGCTCTTGATTAAATGAGTTATTAAAGTTTTTCAAATGTTTATGTGTTTTTTTTTGCTGTATATATATTGAATTTTAATTGATGTTATATTATGTTTTGAAATGGTTGTAGATATTGTAGGTTACTCTTGATAAAAAACAAAGAAAAGTTATATGTATTCATATAAATTAAACTAATATTACTGTGATTATAGGATGTTAAAAGTATTCTTTAGTTTCTCTTACAAACTATCAAACAACAACAATAGTTCCTTCATTAATAAAAAAAACAACACCTAATATTCATTCAATTATTTCATTAAACGGCATGAATTTCAAACTTCTCTTTTCCCTCTTCCTCAACTCTTTTGGTAGCTTTCAAATACGCAGGTCTTGCTTCAATTTGATTCAGCCATTTTTTCACATTTGGATAATGAGAAATATCAAGATCAGGTAATCTCTTAGTTTTCATAACGATATTAACAGGGAATTGTAATAATATATCAACTGCTGATAACTTATTACCCACAAAGAATAAAGAATCAGGTCCAGCAAATGCTGCATTCTTAGCAAGGATTTTTTCCAAGTTATTAAATTGAATTTTAATTTCAGGACTTAAATAACTTGATTCAAGACCTTGATTATATTTATTGACAATTCCCTTTACTAAAAATGGTGTTTTCTTATGAGCGACTCCCAAAACGGCCATGAATGTTAATAATGGTTGAATTGTTGCCTCTGATAAATAACTTAGGTAATCAACTTGTTCTTTACCTTCATCATCATCAGGGATTAAATTACCATCTTTGGAGAAATGGGAGATTAAATAATTCACAATATGTGCCGATTCAGCAAGGATGACGGTATCATCACCATTTTGATAATCAATTTCTAATAATGGTGATTTACCAGTTGGATGAATTGATTTCAATGCTTCATCTGCCCTTTTGAATTCATCTCTATGATATAATTTTAAAATGTATGGAAGGTTTAATTCTTCCAATAACCATGCGATTCGATGTGATCTTGAAGCTTCTAGCCTGTGTGTTGGTGTTAGTCAATGGCTTGTGTGTGTGTGTGTGTTTATGGTAGACTTACCAGTGGAGTGTGATGATTGGGGTGCTCATTATTTAATTCAATTAATTAGTTGGTTTATTAATAGAAATGAAATTAAAAAAATTTCGGTTTTTATATGAAAAAAAGATGTGTCACTTTTTTGAAGTTGCTGTTAAATTTAATTTATATATCGGCCCTCGGGGTTATTCGGACATAGAGAATCTTCAAATCGATTAATTGGAATTTGGGACAGAAATATAAAGTGATCCGATAGAAAATTAATTAGTAAACAAACAGATAATCATGGATTTTTGCACAAAAAAATCACAAAGATCACTCATTGATCTCCCCAGAGAGCTCCTCCTCAAGATACTCGACCACATTTCCAACGATGACCTCGACAATTTATTCCAGATCGAGCATTTCAAAGAGACATTATCATCAATGTTTTGTTTACTCACAGATTCATACCCTAATTCAAAGCATTTCCCACATATAACTCCAGTGATTGATTTATTAGACACTCGTAACCATTGGAAAACCGTTCCAAAACATTCAACTTTGATTTTTGAGATAAATGATAGTTATTATGGTCATTATTTATCAAACTTTCCTAGACATGATAAAAGAGTTAGCATGTATAGTGAAGATTATTTGAAATCTGCGAGTTTAGAAGACTTAACGGGATATCATAGACGATTGAAGTTCATATCAGTGGAGTCTAATATGAGTTATGAAAAGGAAATAGATCGATCACATAGTTACTTTGCTGAATATTCTAAACAATGCATAGATGTCAAAATTTTCAGATTTCCAGATCTTTTAGGCATGTTTTTAACGAATTGTTCAATGATCAATTACAAAGAAGGTTATAAACTTGATATTCCTGATGTTAATCGTATACATATTAAAACTTCATTAAAGCATGTCCTTCCAAGTATTGATTTCAAATATACTTCAAGTTTGAGATACTTGAATATTTCAGAAATTGAAGATACAAATTATTTCATAAATATTGAAAACGATTCAATTGAGGAAATATCAATATCAGAAAGTGCAGGACTTGCAATTTTCAGAAATTTGACCTTTAACGCATTATTAGAATTGAGTATAAGAGATTCAGATATAGTTGAATTTTCCAACATTGATTGTCCAAATTTGCAAAAACTATATATTGAACAATTCATGCAATCAACTATATCAATGGTTAATGTGAACTTACCAAAACTAACTGAATTTTCACTGTTAGTCTTCAAGATTAAAAGGTTTCAAAATGTTAACATTCCAAATATTGATGAACTTAAATTAATGTTATCAAATGAACCAATTTCAGAAGATCCAAACCTCATAATTGACTTGAATTCTTTTAAAAACGTTAAAAAAATTTCAATGTGTTTTGGATTTGAAGTTTTGAAATATATTGATAATCCAACTTCATTAGAAATAAGAGGACCAATCTTAAATGAAAAACTGGATTGTTTAGAATTTAGAAAATTGGATAAACTGGTGATCCATTGTAATAATTCAATCAATGAGATTCCATTTCTGAAAGCACCACACCTTGATGAATTAGTGTTAAGACAATGCATGAATATAAAAGAACTCACCAAGATCCCATATAAATCACTAGATAAATTAAAAATTGAATATTGTTCAATTTCCAAAATCCATAAAATTAAACATTCAAACTTATCAAAATTGGACTTCATGTCATTCAATAAGGGTTTAATTATTGAGAAATGTGTATTTGATAACTTATTGTCATTATATTTGGAGAATAAAGTCACAAGTAAAGAACATTCAAATATTGATATCAAAGCACCATCATTAATATCAATTTTATCATATAATTTCTACTTCCCTGAATTGAATATCACTAATGAAGCATATCCTGATTTAATGAATTGCTATATCCGTGATGGAGTCAATAAAATCAATTTCATAAACTGCTTAAATTTAGAAAATGTTGATTTAGGTGAAAGTTCAAGAATCATTAATGTTGTTGGAGAGATGCCCAATATTAAGAGAATGGACTATAAGATCCTAGATGAAGCTGATAGAATGATATATGAATTCTTGCGGAGATTGAGCTCTGATCCTGAAAATACTTTCGAATAACTTTATTATATTTTTGTGTCGCTGATAAAAATTGCCCAATAATTGTATAGGTTAAATCATTCTCCAAGAGCCTAGATCCTGCATAGCACAGGGTAAAGTACCCAGGTTTGTATATCTGTCGTTAAACGGTTAAATCTCTTTTATTCGACCATTATGACCTCAATTGTTGGTCTGAAATATTTTACAATCTACAATTAATTGATTGATGGTATCATAAAATTATACAATATGTAACCTCTAACTCAATTAATTACGTCTTTTATTAACGATGAATTAATAGCTTTATTATCAGAAACTATTTTTCTCTTATTTTTACCAGAGATACCCACTTCTTCGAACCCATGACCATTTTCAATCACAGACTTCTCTTCTTCACCCAATTAGTACTGATTTTTTTCAGATTTAATAATTTAGCGGTTTTTACAAATCATGTTAAAATCATTATTTTTAATTGAATTGGTCCAATTAAAGAGAAACAGGCTCAAGCCTACAGCCACCGATATACAAATCTGGGTTACGGGTAGCGTGTGACTCCTAAGGCAGCAGGCTCGAGCCTCGACCCCCGTAGCCCTCAAATTAGGATATATCGTACAATTGAGGCAATTTATATCAGAAATTTACAGGGTGCTGAATCCTGATTCCTGAATAAGGTGTCTATTCCAAATTCAGGTAACCGTATCTCTCTTTAAAGAACTGATTAATAAGGTCTAACTTCTAATTCCTGACAATATATGTACATTTGTGCAAATTAGCGTGTCAAAGTTACAGGCTTAATCATGCACACCCTATTTTTATGTCAAACCAGTGAGTAGTGACTCGTGAGCAGTGAGCACCAGCTGGATCCTGGGCCGGGTGCCCTGGCAGGCTGCAGCCAATACAAATCGAGTTTATTTGTTCATAAATTTGAACCTTTATTATATAAATTGGATGATGGAATTGTGAATTGATCCAAATCTGAAGTCAGAAGTATACAGAAGAAGTGGGAATTGTCGGACGAAGTCAAGAATGTAGTTCGATTTAGCTGCTGGAAAGTCCTAATGGTTATGTAGCACGATTTATCCGACAATTTATTTGGAAGGCATTTGGATTCTGGAACGCAAGGGTGTGATTTGCGGTGGTTAAAGACAGGAGGGATCCCGGATGAGATATGGTACTAAAATTTAAATTCAAATGGGTACTTAGCACTTACTGCTTACAAGCTATATGTAGTATATATATGTCTAATTACAAGTTACAACCTAGCTATAGTAACTTGACTGCAGTTTGCCCTTCATTTATTAAGTAATAAGTCCTTTTTTAGTCAGTATTGAACTTTGGTTTTCAGCTTGATATTTATTTAACAATAGTATGTTTTGACTTCTGTCAAAGAATGTGACTTGAGTCTTGATTCCTGAAAGATTCAAATATTAGACTTTTTCGGTGGAACTTGGAACAAGTTGGAAGTAAGAACTTAAGTCTTATACATGCATCATACAAAGTTAGAAAATGTCTTGAAGGACCAAGGCCGGTGCTTTTTACTTTCTCTTAATTACTTTTATTGTATAAGGACTGTACGTTGTTCGGAATCAGATCATAGTTATACAACATATAGTCATGGTTTGAAGATGGTAGTTTATTGTGATCTCTGTCGTTAACTTATTTATCGCCATCAACTGCAGTTTTAGTATCGTAAAGCCATCAAAAAATATTAACACTAAACTTCCTCAAATAATATTAACACTAAACTCCCATGAAAAACACAACGTTAATTTCGAATCCCATTAGGAATTCAAATCTCTGTATCTGGTATTTATTCAGAACTGGTCAGATCCAAGATATTTGCTATCGCGTTGATCTACGTTTTCTGGGTGTTATTAATCTCTAAATCCATGAGGTTTACATTTTTACCCTTTCTTCATTCGTTAAAACTTGAAATATCGTATTGATTGTGTGATCGTTCATATAATGGGTTTTATATATAATTACTTATTACTTACATATGATTACATATTTCATCATGATTTGGATTTTATCTATAAATATCGATTGAAGTCGCTTGAATTGAAATACTTTCATCTCTAACCCCATTAACGAAATGATTTCAATACATCTCATACCTTTACTACTCTCAATTCTGAGTTTAGTTTCAGCTGCTGATGAAATCCCACAAGAATGTGTTGATGTTGATTATACATGTCATATGTACTGTGGTGGGATGGCACGTAATGCAAGAACTTGTGCCCTTGATGAAGCTTATAAATTCCCTTTCAACCATGATTGTCTTTGTGCAGATGATTCTGAGTTCTTAAGCTTGAAGGATAATTGTTTTGCGTGTGGTTGGGCTATTTGGAACTCATATGGTGAATTCATCACTGATGCTGCTAATGAATGTTCTTTGACTCAAACTGAACCTTCTTCTGATGATTGTATGAAATATTATAGAACTACTAGTGATGCTGTGGAGAGCTCAAGCTCAAATGAGCCTGTGAGTTCTGATGTGACTTCTTCAAGTTCTTCCAGCGAAGTAACTTCTTCTTCTGATGGTTCTAGCTCTTCTAGTACTGGGTCCTCTGACGCTTATAGTTCATCATCTAGTGAGCCTTCCTCTTCTGATGAAACAACCACAACCAAACCACATGCAACATGGACAAGAGCTCCAGTTCCTACAAGAATAGTCACCACTGATTTAAGCCTCGATTTCACCTACACCAGCAAACCAGGGCTCACTTTATGTGGAGATTCCACCATCACTAGTTCCAAACACATTCCAACCTCTACTGACAACCCAATCGAGATGGATTTCATAACATGGACTATTTCGGAGAAAGTCTTTGGAGATTTCCCAGTGACTGTATATGCTGTTTTCAATTTCACACAAGATCAAACAGAGATCGCTAAGATTGAGTATTATACCAACCGGACAGATTCTCAAAAATATGAACCATTAGGCTCATCATACATTGAGATCAATTATGAACAAGGTGTGATTGCAAAATTTGATTCAAGTACCACGGGAACTCCATATGTTTTATTAATTGAAATGAAGAATGGTGTTAGGTATACTTATGCTCCAACCTGTTATACTTTCAATTATTTCCCAGATACGGAATTGTATGATAATTATGATTATTGTCAGCATATTTCTAATTTTGGTACAGATCTCTGTTTTAAACCAGTTACTAAAGATGGTACCACTTTACATCTTGAATTAAGGCCAGATGGTGATGAGATAGAGAGTTCAGATGTTGGTTCATCAAGTGTCGAGGAAAGCTCTGAAAGTTTTGAAACAGTGGTGAGTTCATCTTCTGATTCAATAAGCGAGTCTGTGATTTCACAAATTTCATCTGAAACTATTGAATCCTCTTCTTCTTCAGTTATCTCATCATCTGAATCATCACTACCTGAATCAACCACCAGCTCAAGCTCAAATGAATTAATTTCAACAAGTTTATCATCCATATCTTCTAAACCATCATCATCCACTTCAACTGAACAACTTTCGTCATCAGATGAAATTGAAACTCCATCATCATCAGCTTCCACTCCAATCACTTCCACTTCATCATTACCAACAATTCCAGTAATCTCCACAACAGAATTAATTAATGGGGATCCACAATGGACAGTTTTAATCCCTGGTACATTAGGACCTTGGAATCAAGTCTCCGCTGTTTTCACTAAGAATGGAACATTCCAATACAATGATGCATCCGCTTCTAATGATAACGAATTATTAACAGAAGAAGCAGAAGAAGTCTCGATTGATTTTAACTCAGATGAAATTAATGTTGAAATCACCAAGGTAATTGAAACCAATGAGGCGATTTATCTCACTGTTGGTGGTAAATTTACTGGGGAGGGTAGTGCTACGTTAAAAGGTGTTATTACCGTATATACTGGAAATGATGGGTTAGTTAAACGTGCTGTTGAGACGTTTGAAGTTGAAGCTACAATTGAGAATGAAATATCATCGTCGTCATCTTCAGAACAAGAGGAAAGCTCAAGTGTTATCGAAAGTGATTTATCATCATCATCAAGTGATGTACCATCATCAAGTGAATTATCATCATCATCACCTTCTTCATTGATTAGTTCACCAGACTCTTCAATAATCTCATCAACTTCAAAATCCAATGATCCAACGATAACATCAACTCTTACATCCAACATCCAATCAACGACCATAATCACCACCACCTCATGTGATGGAAATTCACAATGTCACCAAACTGAAATAACGACCGGTATTACAGTCATAACCACCACCGTTAATGACCTAATCACAAGCTATACCACATATTGTCCAATCACCACTACCACAGTCGATGAACCAAGCACCACCGTGATTACAATAACTTCATGTTCTGATAATAAATGTCATGTTTCAACAGTGACTAGTGAGATCATTAAAGTTACTAAAACTTCAAATGGTGCTGTTACTACAAAAGTTACTCATCAACCAACAACTAAAAGTCATGAAGGAGAAGGTGATAAAGTAGTCTCTACAATCACTAAACAAGTGACATCAACTCGTACAAATGCCAATAATCAAGAGGAAGAGACTACTGTTAATACCACTTATGAAACAACTGTTGCAAAACCATCAATTACAGCAGATTCTCACTCTACTTCTGCTACTTCTAGTGCAGGTAATACAGCTAGTATCACCTCTACATTTGAAGGATCTGGACAAATGTTGAACAGTTCATTTGGTTCAAATATTATGGTGCTTTTGATGAGTTTGATTTTCTTTATTTGATTTTGAATAAAGTGACATGTTTTTGGTTTTTATTATTAGTTTCATGTTGATTTCAATATGAAAACGTTATTCTTTTCAAAGATTCTCTTCAATTGATTTCGATTGTTGACTTATATAATCTTTTGTTTCAATTCAATTGTGATACCCTTTTTGTGTAAAATATGTTATTATTAGATCGTGATATTATTCAAAATATACAATAAATACAATTACTGAATTACTTCATTATGATTAAAACGATTATTTCAGTTGTAAAATTTCTACTAATTTCAAATTAAAATCATGATTCCGGATTTAATCGGCCTTAAGAATCAGAACACGAACACGAACACGAACACGAAAAACAAAAAATATAAAAATATTAAACGCGTCTGAGTACTAAATATGAATAAACAAATAAACAACACACTCGTAATGGACAATAATAGTACTCATCAACCCAAATCATTGGTGGATCTTCCAAGAGGCATCATACTACAGATACTGGACCATGTTTCCAACGAGGACATCAACACTTTATTCCAGATCGAGTCATTCAAAGACACATTATCTACATTATTCTGTTTAATTTCAGATTCTGAATCATACCCTAATTCAGCCCATTTCCCAGACATTAAACCATCACTTAACTTGAGAAACGTCGTTAGGGGTGTCAGGGATGATATAAATGAAGGAATGGTGATGATTGTGGAGATTACTCGATTTTATGATGATAAATTAAAATCATGCTGTCAAATGTATGATAATCCAAAAAGAATCAGTTTATATGATAGAACTTATTTGAAATCACATCATTTCTCAAGTTTAGTTCATGGTCAACCAACAGTGAAATTCGTGTCTGTCGAGAATGATGGTGAATATAAAGTCACTTATTCAGGGAAATCAATTGATGTGAAAATGTTTAAATTTCCAAACCTTTCTCAAATGGAGTTAGTTGATTGTTCATTGAGGAATCATGAACATTATAAATTGGATATCCCACAAGTTTCTGAATTAGTTATCAAAGGCTCATTAGATGGTGTTATTAATGGAATTGATTTCGCAAATTCTACCAATTTAGAATCATTCATAGTTTTTGAAATCAGAGACTCAAGAATTTTGCAAAACATTACCAATGATTCATTGAAAAGTTTCAAGATCTTGAACTGTGAAAATTTGACAAATATTCAAAACCTTCAACTCAACTCTTTAACTGAATTAATCATTGCGTTTAATTCAACCACAATGGAATTCTCAAACATAAATTGTCCAAATTTAGAAAGATTAAACCTTGAAAAGCCTAAACATTCAACAATTTCAATCCATGATATCAACATGCCTAAATTAAGAGAATTAACCATCTTATTTTCCAAAATTATAAGATTTCAAAATGTTAACATTCCTAAAATTTCAGAAGTTACTTTACTTTTAACAGTTGAACCAATTTCAAAAGATCCAAACATGATTATCGATCTAACATCATTCAAATCAGTCGAGTATTTATTAATGAGTCATGCTTTTGAAGCGTTAAAATACATGGAATTATTAAGATCTTTAGAAATTACTGGTCCAATTAGACAGAAATCATTATCAGAGATCCAATTTGATAATTTACTACAATTAACCATCAGTGATAATAAATCAATGCTTGAATTACCTGTTATTAATGCTCCAAATCTTTTTAAATTAACATTAATGAATTGTTCCAAAATTACAGAACTAACTAAAATTCCATATCCATATTTAGAAAAATTAATACTTCAATATTGTGCAATTTCAAAAATTCATAACTTAAAACATTCAAATTTACAATCATTGAACTCTCATGGTGAATATAAGAGTTTCATATTCGAGAATTGTCAACTTGATGGTCTTTTATCGATATTTCTTTCTTCTAATGCAACAAAGAAAGAACCATCAAGCATCAAAAATATCCAAGCACCTCAATTATTATCAATAATGACCACAGATTTAAAATTCCCAAAACTGACAATCTCAGGTAAATCATTTCCTTCATTATTTTCAATCCATATTCAAAATAAAGTAGAAATAATGAATATTGAAAACTGTGAAAGTTTAGAAGTGGTTGAATTAGGGTACAGTGTTAAAGAACTTAATATTGTCGGTGAATTACCAAATATTCAAACAATGGAGTATCATATTAAAGATCCTAATGAAGAATCATATTTTGATAAAGTACAAAAAATGCTGGACGCGCAAGGACAAGGTGATGAATTTCGTCAATTGTTAATTGATAGTGGTTTGGAGGATTTGTAAAAATCTTTTTGGGTATTTTAATATTATGAAGAATATATTTTATACATGTCGATATTATAGGAAATCTGGAAGAATAAAACTGTGTAAGTTTGTGTATATTTCATAATCATTTCGAGCTAAATTCTCAACTATTCATGATCAAAAAATCAATTTTTGATAAATTTCAATTTTTTCCCAGTTTCCAGTTTTTAAAAATCATTCCGCCTAAACTCCGCCTAGACTTCCACCTAAATACTTCAAAATCTCCACCTAGAAACTGATAAAAAGAAACCCACAAAAATCCAGATCTTAAAAAATTGGTGTATAGTTTAGATGAAAGATCTGACAATATCAAAACCATAATCATATGCACTAATTAACATGTATTATATTATTCATTAATTGGTAAAATTATAAAGACTCTATATATTGTATCATTTTTCTTCTTTTCCTTCTACTTCGTTTAAATCTTCTCTTAAGATTTCAATTTCATCAATTTTATTACTAATTTCATCAACTTCAACTTTTAAGTCATCCTTAACACCTTCAACACCCGCAACATTAACACCATCACTCTCAGTTTTACCCTTTAATGGGGTAACAATAGACAATGTTTCATCAAGTAACACCAAGTCAACTGAATTAGCAACATGGTTAACCTTCAGTGATTCTTTTAAGTTTGGTAATATTAGTTCAAATTCCTTAGCAACGATATTGGAATTCAAAATTGGGATTGAGTTATTTTGAGCATGGATTAAATAACAATCATCATTTTCTTCAGCATCACCATTGACGTTGATGTTGTCATTGTTAGTATTATTATATTTGATTATTTTATATTGATTAATCTTTGAGAATTTATGATCATCACCATCATCATTTTTGATAGTTGTATTAATTGGATCAATTAAATATTCATAAACGTCAAATAATTCAGATTTAGTTATTCCTTTGATACAATCTCTTATTAAAACCGCATTATGTTTAACACCACCATCAACACCATTATCATGATTAACATCATGATTAACATCATCAGAGTTCAATAATGAATCATTATTATTAGGAATAACCGTTCTCAATTTCTTTAATTTTCGAAACATCTCCACCGCTTCCCATAATCCCAATTCTGGAATTTTAGAATCTTTTGTTTTAATCAATGAAATTGAACGAAATGGTTCCATATCCTGTCCTTCAGCTTTCAAATTATAAGATTCTGCAAGATAATATAAAAATTTCCGTTTTTCTCTAATCATTGGATTGAAATTATATTGTCTTTGATTTGATTTCATGAAATCAATGAAGATTTGTTCTATATCCAAGCACCATTTCCTTTGTTGGATCGTGATCTTGATTATGTTTTCTATATCATATGGAATTTCTGAAATTGATGGTGAATTAGTGGAAGTATTTGAGGTTGATGATGGGTTTAAACCAAATGCATCTCTTAACATCTCCTCACGTTGTTTCAAAACACATGAAGTTTCACAATCTAATACATTTCCTTCACAACTCTTCGTACTAGAATTAGCACCACATTTTGAAAACTTAACAATTCTACCACATTTACAGTTAATTTTCACTAACTCTTCACATTTTTTTATATCATTACAACGTGATGGGAAATGACACCTAGATTTATCCAAATGTGAACAATTTGATTTCTTCTTCCCACAAATCATTGGACATTTAATGGAATCACATGGATCTGAATGACAAGATCTAGTACATTTATGTAAACATGGTAATTGCTTTGAACATCTCTCTAAACAAAACACATCAGTTTGGAAACACATTGCCTTGACTGTATTTTTCCCACAATTACATAACTTTTCAACAGTTTTGGTGCATTTTGAACATTTGATTGAATCATCATGACAATTATGTGGCATTGGTTCATGACCACATTCAGTGGGTCTGATACATTGATGTTGACATTCTGGTAATTTAGTACCACATCTAATTGGAGCTAACACGACTGTTTTACCACAATTACAAACCAAATCATCATTGGTTGATTCTAAACAGGTGGGACATGGACCTGAATGACACGTTAATTGACATTTATGATTATTATTCCCACAACGTAATGGTTTCAAACACGTTTTCAAACAGATATGTGAAGCTTCAACAGCGAAAGTTGAATTTAATCTTTGATTGTTTTCATCAATTGATAAATTTGTTGATTTTAATGATTGTTTTCTGGAACGTTCCCTTCTTTGTGACGTTTTATAGTCAACACAACAAATATTTTCACAATGATGACGACGACAAGACAAGGTTGCAAAACATTTTTGAGTACAAGTCGGTTTTAAACCTGATTGATTGAATTTACACGATATGCTAAATTCATGAGTTTGACATTGACATTTTGTTTGAATTGTTTGATAACATGGTCCACAGGAACCTTCGTGACAAATAGATTGACACTTATGCCCACATTTCAGTTTTTTACCACATTCTAAATCACAGGTTGGGATCGGATCAAGACATGATGATCTTGTTATATTTAATGATTTTAATGAAGTTTTACCACATGAACAATTTTTAATTTTTGTTGGTGATAATGGACATTGTTTGATGTTGCTTGATGATGATGATGGTTGACATGAAACTAATTCAGAATGGATTTCACAATCATACTTGATTTCTTTTTTCTTATTACATTTGAAACTCCCAATCCATGATTCATCATCATTTGAACAATTTTTTAATTTTGTAGAATAACATTTAATTTTATCTTTGGTATCACCACAATAACAAGTAGCTTCAACGAATACCTGACACTTCCCACACAATCCATCATGACAAACTTTCGTACATTTATGCACTTCACAGGGCATCAACTGATCACAAACGTCCTCACAATTCCAACCTTTCTTATATGGAGTCATCACACAAGGCCATTGATATTCATGATTTCCACAACGACATTTCATGACTGGACCCAATGAGTTACATGAAGCATGAGGTCCCGGGTGACATGGTAATGAACAACGATGGACACATCCTTTTAATTTAGCACCACAAGTTTGACCACAACTACCTGGATTTAAAACATCAATTGATGGATCAATTTGTTTCCCACACCAACATTTATATTGGAATTTGGTCTTTCTATGGGTTTTATTACAAGATGGACAGTTCCAGTTACCATCAGCATCAGTGGAGGATCCCTTAGTGGACCAATGTGAGATACAGTCTAAATGATAGACTCGATGACATGGAGAACAAGACCATAATGGATCAGATGGAGTGATTTCACAGGTACAAACTAAGCAAGTGTAAGTTTCCCTTTTGATTTCAGAGATGATTGTTTCTGTGATGTTGAAGTCTTCCTGTATTGGATCATTCTCTTCATCACGTCGTTCAGTTGTTGCCTCCATCTTCTATAAATAAATTCTTTAACAGTGAAAAATTTCAACTCCGAAAATATTTTTTATTTTAATATGAATTCAACCCCATAAAAACAATCAAAACAACTAAATCAACAATATAAAATGAGAAATTCGATAATCAGAGCAGCTGGAAACATCAAGCGAGGCTCATCAAGCGATCCATGGGCAAGAAGAGACGCATGGAGATACCAGGGTGCCTTTTCAACCAGAGCGAAATTGATGAATTTATGGCCTGGTTTCACGTATGGAGTTGGTGCCTTTGTGGTGTTCTGTGTCGCTGAGAGATTGCTCAAGGGAGGGAATGAGCATCATGAGGAAGAGAATCATTGAATTGCGGTGTCTGGGGACTCTTTGGACCTTTTATTTATCATTTACTTATTATTCATTTATTTATTACTTATTTATTTACATCATTTATTTATTTATCAACCTATTTATGACTTATAATACAATACTCTACAACGTCAGCACACACACGTAACTACACCTCAAGTATATATACAAGGTACTATTATACTGTAAAACATGATTCTATAAAAACTATGAAGAATCAACCACACACACAACAAACTCACAAGAACTCACATCAAAATCATTGAGTTGCTGCTTCACCTTCTTGAACTTCAACTTCATCACCGACTTTATCCATTGGATTAGTGGTCTTTGATCTTATGATTTCAGAAAGTTCAACTGCCTTTGTTCTCCATGCATCAATGACTTCTTGTTCTTTAGCAACACCATGTTCTAACGCACTTGCACTGTATTGAGCACCAAACATTCTGTTTTCTTCCTCAGAAACCTGTTGTTGGATTTCTTGTTCCATTCTTAGTCTATAGAATTCAAATCTGGCTTGATCATAAGCTGATTCTAATGTATGTTTGGTTCCGGTTTTGTTGTTTAATAGGTATAAAGTTCTCTGCACGACACTTTCACCATCTAGTGGTTTATTGACTTGTATGATTGAACTCCAGTCAAATAAAGAAGATTCATCACCATTGTTTTCTAATAAGATTTTAGGACGAGATAATTCCCATGGATGTTGTTCATAAAACAACGATCTTAACTCATCTTCAACGAATGATAATTTAGGGATCTTGTAAATATCACGACCTTTAGATTGTGATGCTCTTGTCTTATACAATGGAGCGTTATTCTTTTCCTTTGGTGAACTGTTGAATTTGAAAGTTTGTTTTAATTTTAAATCTTTTGGTTCTCTTAAAAATGATTTATTTGGTGGGTTTTGACCAACAACGTGGAACCATGCTGGTTGTTTGGAAAGAACACCTGATTTTAAGTAGTTGGAGGTACGTTCCAGCACGTTGACTGCTCCTGTTTGAGGCTTCATTTGGTGAATTCTTTTGTATGTTTCTGTGGTTCGAAATTGAAAAATTATTTTTCAACGTTTCAACGGGAAGTTGCTTAGTCAATGATTATGTAATATTTCAAAGATAGAAAGATAGAAGATAGCAAGATAGTACTATGTAGTAGTAGATAGATAGTAGATAGGAAGATGTGGGGGAGATAAATTAACGCTATCCAATTACTATTACTCTAAATTATCTACAGTATATCATTAAACACACTCAACAATAAAGAAGGTTTGAAATTTTTTGATGTATATATCGAAGATAGTCACAAAAACAATCTCAATCTGCACTCGAATCCTCTGATATTACAATTGCTCCATCTAGGTATCTTTAAACCATTTGAAGAAATTTGAATTTGGATCCGGTCTGATATAATTGGATGTAACACAATTAGGTGTATCATGTAGATGTTTTAAGTATTCTTTAGGATAAACCACACGAACCTTGTATCCTTTACCATCCATACATTCATTAAGCAATTCCGAAACAGCTCTCTGATTAGTATCACCATGACCGGAATAGATAACCACTGGTCCTGTAACGTTTGAATATTGAGGATAAACAGGCAAATTTAGTTCAGTTGAACACTCAACAACGGCTCTAGAGAAGGAATCATAATATTGTTCGTTAGTTGTTTGTGACAAGATTTGAGAGTATAGTGATGATTGAGCTGAAGTTGTCATCAATAGACAGAGCGTTTTAACTAAAGCAGAGGCAGTAAACATGTTTATATTTGATTTTGTTAACCAGAGGTTTTTACCTTTTTTTTATGAGAATATTTAGTTTGAAGCTAGTTGAAGACTTTCTGTTGGCCCTACAAAAGTTTCCTAAACTAGTCACTGGTTATATCAACATTTCATACAAGTACTCTGGAATTTATTATCTCAGTCTTATGTTTTACATTATTGTTGCAATCTGTGTGTGACCGAAATTTACTGATATCAAGACTATGTCATTATTCAAGCAGTACTACCGTCATTGTAATAATATTGTACTCGTAAAATCATTTTCCCGCCAAATTCAGCGTTCAAATATACAAGTTTTATGTGTCAAGAGTCACGTTTCCCTTGCAAGTTGCTAGTACTGATGAGTTGTAAGTATGTTTAAATTTGAAAATGATAAAACATGAACTAGTAAGTAATCAGAATAAAAGATAATGGATAATAGACAAAAGACATGTAGATATTCCTCAATTAATCGATATCGGATACACCAACTAGTCGTGATTCGTAGGCTGCAACCGTTAACGCCCATTACAGTCTTAAATTTACTCCTGAATGCCCTTTTCTTTCTCTAGTAAAATCACTCTTTTTACTGATGAATTTCTGACCAATCATATTCCTTCTACAAGCTGTGTGAAGTAAAAGCTGATGGTAATATTCACTGAAACTTCAAACTAATTACTGATTCCATCAAATAAATCAGAGATACCACTCTTTCATTCCTATTACTTAAGAGAGCCCAAAACAATGATCATACTCTGCAAGTTTTGTTAATTTCTAACAGCTAATTAATAATTAGCGAGTGCTTTTCTTAAAGAAAATTTCGGATAAATATCATTAAAAAGGAAAAAAAAATTCAAGTGAATATTTAATTGTTTCCAATATTATTATTTTAATTATAAATTTAGGTAAAACAGTGGATTGCGAGATCATGTGTGGTTAAATACTGTCATCTGTGTATACCTTTGGCTCCGTTCATGTATCTTCTTTTTTGAATACTGAGGAAATCTTAATTTTGTTGGATGCAGAATCAGATACTAAACGAATAATTGGGATTAAATAATTGCAACATTGAAGGGTGTATACTTCAACACTCAATTGATTTGATTTTAATACTTGAGTTGATGTTGTAAAACTAGTTTTGAAGCATGTGTATGCTTATGTCAAACTTTGAATCAAGTCGTAATTTCATCATCTGATTTAAATGTCAGCCATTGATTTTGAACAAACACATAAATGGTTTCATCTCTAATTGTGTTTTTATTATTGAATCTCATGATTCAACTACCATCATTATATTGTTAAATCCATTTGATTATGTTATGTGATCGATCTTTATCTAATGTATGATACATCAATATTTGATTTGAATTGTAGTTGAACTGAATCCCAGTCTTCAGAACCGAACTACATCACAGTCTATGATCATGTAAATGTTAAGAATAAATAAATAAGTAATGAATAAATAGTACAACTCAACTCATAACAACATCATCAATATACAAGGCACTAACATCGACAACACTCCATGGTTTCATGTCATTAACCAAAGCAACTCTATCATACCTCGTCTGTAAATTCAGACTCTCAACCATGGCGATTTTTCCCAATCCATTTTGATTAATTGAAGCCTGTATCAACGTTTCAAACATTTGACTATTAATTTATAAGATTGAAAATTGTGAAGATCAGACAGAATGATTCATTTTAAATGTTTATAAAAGAAACCTAATCAATCATTCAGTTCGTTCCACACGAAGTCTTTTCTCTTAAGTTTGGATGAATTTTAGTATATGAGGGCCTAGTTATATTATTATAACTAATGGAACACTATTTGATCCATAACTCGAAATCTTAATATAATGTAGAATATTTAGGTCCATGAACTGAGCTATGAAAATTATATTTCAGTAACCTTTCAACAATGGTAAAATAATTTGTGTTGAGTTATTTGTATAGACCAGTCAAATCTTAATCTTAAATTCAAACATTGAACTGTTTCAACCATATTACTATTATCTTAATTCGTTCATCTACAGTAATAAGTATATCATTAAACTCACACAACAAAAAAAAAAGATATGAAATTAGTATATTGAAGACAGTAACAAAAACAATGTCGAAAAAAGAATGCGAATCATCTGATCTTGACATTGGTACTATCTATTTTACTTGAAAATATCTAAATTTGGATCAGGTTTAACATAATTGGATGTAACACCCTCACATGAAGCCACTAGCATCGTTAGACACTCTTCAGGATAAACCACAGGAACTAAATATCCTTTACCGTCTATACATTCATCTAGCAAATCCTCAACTGTATCTCGATCAGCATGATGACCTGCATATATGACAACTGGGCCCGAAATGTTTGAGTATTGAGGATAAACAGGCAAGTTTAGTTCAGTTGAACACTCAACAACGGCTCTAGAGAAGGAATCATAATATTCTTGGATAAGATTCGAGAGTATAGTGATGATTGAGCTGAAGTTGTAATTAATAGACAGAGTGTTTTAACTAAAACAGACACAGTAATCATGTTTATATTTTTGTCTCTTTTCTTAATTCTGTGTTTGTTAATTGTTTCTTTGAGAATATTTATTTTGAAGCTAGTTAAAAAAATTCTGTCCTACAAGAGTCTGTTTCCTAAACCGTCACTAGTTGTATTAAGATTCTATGCGATTACAATATTGACATTCATTATATCAGTGGTGTTTCTTACTTTACTGTTGCTGTCAGAGTGTGATGCGAATTTACTAATATCAGGCCTATGGCATATGCTACCGCCATTGTAAGGTATCTACTGGCAATTGGATTTGTCCACCAATTTCTTTTTTCAAGTTTTATGTGTCAAGATTCAGGTATCCCTCGCGCACTGGTGAGTTGTAAGTATGTTTAATCTTGAAAATGATAAAACATAACTACTAATCAATGAAAGATAATGGATAATATACGATAGACACTTAGATAACAATTCATCGATACTGTATACACCAACTAGTCGTAGTCCTCAATGCCCATTCCAGTTTTTTAATCAAATTCTGAATGGCCTTTTCGTTCTTCAGTGAAATTACTCTCTTTACTCATCAATTTCTGACCAATCATATTCCTTCTACAGTTATGAAGTCAGCAATGATGGTATTATATCTGAAAATCCAATCCAATTACTAATTACATCTTAATAAAAGTTCAAATTAGACTCTCTTATTCTTATTACTTAAGATGAAACTAAATCAATGATCATACTATACAAGCTTTGTTACTTTTTAACAGCTACTTAATTAGTGCAAGTACTGTGAATATTTCGCGATAAATAAGAAAAGTATAATTAGATCATATCCTGATTGTTTTTCTATATCAACTGCTTCAGCAATGATTTGTTATAGTGAAGTTTAGTGAGTAAGCGTTCCATCTTTGACTCGCCTGTGTCCCGTCACTTCTGCAGGGTTGTTTTTTAAAGCTCTATCACTGATCAGATATCTGATATAACTGTCTAGTGCAAAGGTTACACCAAAGTGATAATGATATATACATCTTGATGTTCTTCTAGAGTTTTCTGAAGCATCATTATTTGATATTTTGTTAACCTGTATTTATTAGTGTTGACCATGTTAGATATGATAGGTGTGACGTTACTTTCTCCACCGTCAACATTAAGATAACCGACCTTGACACCATGTATGGAATCCCATTTTGTTAAAACTTGTTTAATCGCAGCAACAGGTGTACTGGTAGATCTAATAGGTATTATTTGAACATTGACCGAGGTTATCTTTCCTGATTACACACTACTAATATCAACATCAATTGAATACAAGTAGTTCCTCAAAGGGATACTAACTTCAGTTGAATGTTTTTATTATTGAGTCTCATGATTCAACTACCATCATTACATTTTTAAATACATCTGATTGTGTTATGTGATCGATCTTTATTCTAATGTATGATATATCAATATTTGAATTGAATTGTAGTTAAACTGAATCTCAGTCTTCAGAACCGAACTACATCACAGTATATCTTGTAAATGTTTAGAGTAAATAAATAGTAATAAATAAATGAATAAGTAATAAATAGCAATAAATAAATAGTATAACTCAACTGTTTCAACCATTCTACCATTATTTTAATTCGTTCATTCCATCTACAGTATATCATTAAACTCACACAACAATACAGAAGATATGAAATTAGTACATTGAAGCTGCAAGCAATCTCGAAAAAAGACTACGAATCATCTGATCTTAACATTCGTACTATCCATTGTATTTGAAGAGATCTGAATTTGGATCAGGTTTAACATAATTGGATGTAAAACCCACAGATACCACGGGCAGCTTTAAATACTCTTCAGGATAAACAGAACGGACTGAATATCCTTTACCGTCCATACATTCACGTAGCAAATCCGTGACTGTATCTCGATCAGCACCATGACCTGCATAGATGACAGCTGGGCCCGAAATGTTTGAGTATTGAGGATAAACAGGCAAGTTTAGTTCAGTTGAACACTCAACAACGGCTTTAGAGAAGGAATCATAATATTGTTCGTTAGTTGTTTGTGACAAGATTTGAGCGTAAAGTGATGATTGAGCTGAAGTTGCCATTAATAGACAGAGTGTTTTAACTAAAACAGAGACGGTAATCATGTTTGAATTTTTGTCTCTTTTCTTAATTCTGTGTTCTGTTAATCAGAATTGTTGATCTTGTGAGAATATTTATTTTGAAGCTAGTTAAAAAATTTCTGTTGGCCCTACAAGAGTCTGTTCCTAAACCGTCACTAGTTGTATTAAGACTCTATACAATTACATTGACATTCATTATATCAGTGGTGTTTCTTACATTACTGTTGCTGTCTGAGTGTGATGTGAATTTACTAATATCAGGCCTATGGCATATGCAACCGCCATTGTAAGTATCTACTGGCAATTGCAGTCCACCAATTTCTTTTTTCAAGTTTCATGTGTCAAGATTCAGGTATTCCTCGCGCACTGGTGAGTTGTAAGTATGTTTAATCTTGAAAATGATAAAACATGAACTACTAATCAATGAAAGATAATGGATAATAGATAATGAACACGTAGATATTCCTCAATTCATCAATACACCAACTAATCAAAGTTTGTAACATCCATTCCAGCCTTTCAATTTAATCCTGAATGCCCATTTCTTTTTCTAGTAAAATTACTCTCTTTACTCATCAATTTCTGACCAATCATATCCCTTCTACGAGTGTGAAGTAAAAGCTGATGGTAATATTCACTAAAACTTCAAACTAATTACATCATATAGATGCTACTCTTTCACTCTTATGAGTACCCTAGTCAATGAACATACTCTATAATTTCTGTTAATTTTTAACTTATAATTAATAAAATCAATTAATAGCTGTTAATCTTTGTATATTTCATCCTTTTCAATAAATCATAATTTAAAAAAAAAATATATAACCTTTTGAAAAAAATAGATAATATACGGAATAAGGTGGACTAATTTATTGCCCATATGGCATAGACTATAGTTACGGAATAAAAAAGGGTACGGAATAAAGCGCGACACTATATGTATTACCTTAAAAAATAGTGGAACATTTCATGACAATTTAGCAGTGTTATTCTAAAATTAGTCATAAAAAATTGATTGTAAACACCTGATTGGTCAGTTCAAAATGTAGCTACAACTCTACAAAAGGTGGATATTCGTCAACTCTTGAATCTATTTCAGTATATTACGCACACAAATCTTAGCATACCAAATTTCAGTCTTTCATTCAATCAGATTTCTCACTTTTGAACTGGTTTTCCATAATCTTAACTTCTTCATAATTTCCATTAATATTTTTTTTTATGAAAATTGGATCTTTACCCAAGTTTTTAACAAAGTTTACACATTTTGATTCATTAGGTACATGGCCACCACAATAAACTGTATAATTGATATTCATTTTGCGGCATCTGCAAGACTTGGTGATGCAACCTTTAGTACAAGAACAACCTTTCCACTGTTCAGCTAAATTCATTGTTTCTGGTTTATAATTAATCTTTTGCGTTTTAGCTATTAACTGATCAATGGTTAAAGTTGATACCACTTCAGACTCTAACAACCTGTCACGATAATCATCGATCATTTTAACAGAATTTTTTGGTATATCAAATTCAGACTTGTTCAAACAAACATAGTTATGTTCAATCCTATTATTATGGCAAAAGTTTTCAAACTCTTCAATCACTAAATTCAAATTAATCTTTGATTCAAACTCTATATTTTCATCTGACAAAGATTTACCAACTGGTTCAATTATTTGACGATCAAAGAGTTCTTCAATCAAACCATATGATGTTAAAACTTTATAAACACTTTTCCTAATTTATCAGTCTTTTTAACTACAACTATTGCCTGGATTTTAAATGTATCCTTTTTGATTTTACTTAAAGAACCTCTTGGGTTTCCAAATTGTGAAATATTGATTAAAACTCTGGTAAATAATTGCAACTCTATTAAATAAGACAGGTCTTGAGCAGATGAATTTTCAGTTAGCAGAGTATTTTTTGCACCATTTTTCAAGTTTGAATAAACACTTTCTAGTGAATCTGTTAGTTTTTGCTTTGTATAGCGTCTGGTTCCTCTCAAAATATGACTTGATGAATGCAAACTCTCTGCTTGTTGGTGTTTTCTTTCTTCCAAAGCATTTTGTTAATTTTCTTTTTCACTTAGTTTGATTTTTTTATTGTTGTTGTTCAATAGTTCATCCACTAAGGTTTGCTTCCTTTTAGCTGATACATCTGTTATTTCAATCCCTTCTAAATCATCATCATCACTACCCTCCTCTTCACGTTCAACTTTCACCTTCACTTCTTCTTCAACACTCATTGAATCTGATGGATTTTCATTGTCAATTTTTGAACTTTCATTTTCCATTTCAACATCACCAATCTCTTCATGTTCTGGTCCATCCATTCCCTCAACAGCATTAATACCAGATCTATCACTACCCTCCTCTTCACGTTCAACTTTCACCTTCACTTCTTC